>JANAVB010016191.1:2090554-2684068 GCA_029216955.1 Iris pallida | reverse complement strand
TATTTTGCGGGTAGGCTCTCGAGTGGAAATCGGGTTGTAGGACGCCGGTATCGCGCCGTACCATTGCGTATCTTAAAATATTCAGATCCGGTAATAGGCCGTAAGATGGACTAGACGTCCACTTTACCTAGTTCTTGGTAATAATATATCTATAGGCTAGTACCTTACTACCCTAGGGAGCTCGGGTCAAAATACCAAGCGTAGGTAGGCTAACTTGATAATTGCCTAAGCTAGAATTTTGCCCTTTTTAAGGGCAAAATAGGATATTGGCCTACGACCAAGATTTGATTTTCGAAGTCCAAGATGGACTTGGATATGGGTTGTAGAGGTTGGTAATAGTTAGAAATAGTCGCCTAGACCTAGTCTTGACCCCGGTTGACTTTTTAGACCAAAAGTCAACTATGGGTCAACGCTTTACCCAATTTAGTCCCAAATTCCTTTAGACTTGTATAGTTGACCGAAAGTCAACTATTAGTCACCATTGACCTAGAATTGACCTAGAGTTGACCAGAGTTGACCAAAGTTGACCAGGGTTGACCAGTTGACCAAAAGTCAACTGTAGGCAAACTCTTGACCCCGTTTGACTTTCTTCGACTTGTTTTGACCCGTGATGACTGGTATGACTTAGGGTTGACTTGGTTTGGCTTAGATTGACTTGACAGGACTTAGTATGACTTAGTGAGACCTAGTTTGACCTAGATTGCATATCATTCATTGTGAATCATTCCTAAACTTGTTTAAACCTAAATTAACATACAGTATCTCATCTTTAGTTCTCTGATTTCTACTCTGAGCATTGATATATCCTACAGCTCAGGACAGCAGGCGAGTACATTTACTGATAGTTTTCATTGTCTTGATATTTGCTATATTCGATTCAGTCGTAGTGTCTTACTTGATTCTCAGACACGATAGTTCACGGACTAGTATTGTCGGATTCCTGTCATGAGATGTCATTCCTAGATTTCTTGGGATACGGGTACTTGTTTGGTCTTGATTCTTGTACTTGTATTGACGCTGATTCCTGAAGTGGACTTGCTCCCCTCTTAGGGAATCCCGCGTCATGACGTGCTATGTCCGGATCCGTATACTATTCGGGAGATGGGGAATATTATAGATAGTGTGATCAATATCCACCTTGAGTTACTACTTGTATCATAGCTATACCCTCACCTCACGATGGGTATAGCCTGACCTGTGCTACTACTTGCTCCATAGCTTACCATCCTGGCCGGACCGAGTCCACGCACTTGTAGCCGGTCGGCTGGAAGCCTGATTCTTGACCCATACCGATCACATTAGGCTATAATATTCGAGGCACATTTTATATTTTAATTTTCTTGTCATATATCCTGTTCTGTTCTATATTCAGTACTTTCTCACCATGCATGATATACAGTTACTCACATGCTCTACATTCCTTTACATTGTATCTTGATTGGAGAATATGTTCTGCTCGGGAGAAGAGTTACAACCTCGGTCCTTGTTTGGTTTAAGGGTTGTAACTCGGCTTCCGAACGGTTCCCAAGTTTTCATATATCTTTGTCTCGTAGTTCATTATACTGTCTCTTATAGAACTTGTCAATTCACATGGAACTGCTGTTAGTGTTTGTACTTGCTCATTTTTCTGACAGGATACCGTTATGATATATTACAGATGATTTCGAGGCGGACTGCTCGACCTATTATGGGCTCGAGTCAGACGGAGTAGCCTTGGACCGTGGCCTTATAGTAGAGCCACTAGATATTGTACTTCCAGAGTAGTATAGATTAGCTAGGTTTGACTGGACTGCGATCCAGCTAGTTTTATCAGACTGTAGTTTCTATATTATATTTTGATACCCTGTGATGTTGTATATATCTGGGCTTGTATTGGACTCTGGACTTATTTACTCTTTATCTATCATATGTCTTTCCTTCTGAGCTATCTACCTTAGTTTTATTCTGTGATTGAGACTGTATTGTTATGTCACCTCCATTCGGGGAGTATATACTGTACAGGTATATTTATACTGTTAGTCGTAGTATTTACAGACGTTATATACAGCATTCTACCGCCGATACTGCGGCATAGACTGGACGTACCCACGTACTCGTGCCCCTCATAAGGGTACGGGTCGTGACACGTTTTTGTGGTGGCCCATGCGGGTCTGCGTCGCAATTAGTGTGATCTCGTAATGGTGCTCGACTTAGAGTACTAATTACGAGCCTGCAATTAGGACGTAGGACCTAGGACATGATAGGAGTTTCTCAATCACACCTAGAAAATTTTTGATCTTTTGATTATCATGATTATTTACCTTGTATTAAATTAACTGTCCTTCTTTGATAATATCTACTCATGTGCCATATTGATCTCCTTGTTTCAATTCGTCTCCAGGATGACGAAGACGTATCCGCAGGCCTCTGGATCGAGTAGCTTGCCTGAGAGATCTGACTCGGTCGAGGAGGAGGTTCATGAGACTGCCCCCAGTGATTCCACTATTTCGGAGACCCCGGCAGTTGCACAGGAAGGTCTACCACCTCCACCCCAGAGGGTTTCAGTCGTCGTTCCGGAGATGCTGCCGTTACCACCACCGATACCGACGGATACACATAATATGTTCCTTCTCCTTCAGCAGATGATGGAGACACAGCTGGCCCAGGCAGAGGCGTCGTAGCGCCAGTCGAAGGCGTCACACCGTCAGATCGAGATGCTGAGGCAGAGTATGGAGAACTCGCATCAGCTTGCACTGGTAGCAGTGGAGAGAGTGGCACCGGGTACGGTGTAGGGCCCTACTGGCCAGCAGCCGTACCAGCAGCTGTCCAGGCCGGGGACAGTATTAGACTTTAGGAAGATGAGCTCCAGGGACTTCACAGGCACAGAGGGCATCCTTTATGCAGACGATTGGCTAGAGGATGTACAGTGGAGCATGGAGCTGGCAAAGCTTCCTAGAGCACTTTGGGTTTCGGCCGCAGCCAGCCGATTCTTCGATATTGTGCTGACATAGTACCACACGGATCCTCGTGCGTCGGGGAGAGGGCTGGCATGGGAGGACTTCCGGAGGCTCTTCAAGGAGAAGTTCTTCCCGGACGTGGCTCTTACAGCATTGGAGGGCCAGTTTGTGAGTCTAGTGCAGGGGAACTCGTCGATGGACGAGTATGCAGCTGAGTTCTTCTGCCTTAGCAGGTTTGCTCCCGATATGATCCAGGATGAGGGGCAGAAGGCTTGTAAGTTCCACAGGGGACTTATTCATGCAGTGCGCACCCGCACCTCTGGTCGCCGTGATGCGACGTTCGATCAGATATTGATGGACGCGCAGATCGCAGAGGAGGACTTCGGCCTCAGGCCGAAGAGGAGCGAAGATGCTATGGGGGCGAGCTCCAGTGTAGGACCGTCCAAGCGTCCCCATATTCAGCAGCAGTAGAGGCCGTTTTAGCAGTAGTAACCTGTTGTAGATTCAGCAGGCACCGACGCGTGCCCAGCAGCATCAAGATCAGGGCCAGAGGCAGACCCAGCAGTGTGCTTTCTGCGAAAAGACGGGGCACAGCAGAGACGTATGCCGGAGGAGGTTAGGCGCTTGCCTATTCTACGGAGGGACCGACCACCAGCTGAAGGGCTGCCCTGCTCGGGCAGCCAAGGGAGGCCAGGACAGGGTGCAGCCGGCTAGAGGACCCGTAGTTCAGCAGAGGGGTCCTCCACTTCACACCCAACAGCAACATTTTGTCCAGCACCAGAGGGGAGCATCCACGGGCAGGATGTTCGCTTTAGCAGCAGAGGAGGAGGCAGAGCCCGTGGGAGATGTTGTAGCAGGTCATATTCTCCTAGATTCTTTCCCTACTTTCGCCTTGTTTGATTCTGGGGCGACCCATAGTTTTGTGTCTGTTTCTTTTGCTTTGAGACACAATATTATCGCTGAATATATGGGTAGGACTTACAAGATTATGACCGGGGGAGGTATTATCCTGGTTAATAATATTTACAATAGGCAGAGAGTCACTCTGAGAGGCCGGGACTTGAGTGCGTGCCTGCTCATAATGCCCCTACCGAGGTACGATATGGTACTCGGTATGGATTGGTTGAGCATGCACCATACTAGCATTGATTGTAGAGGAGGCAGAGTTCTTTTTAGGACGTCGGGTGAGCCAGAGATCGAGTTTGCTCGAGGAGCAGCGGAGCCGGAGGCTGGATTCTGTGGAGCTTTATTGGCGGGGCAGGATTTGCCACATCCGTTGATTGCTGAGTTCTCGGATGTCTTTTCCGAAGAGTTGCCGGGGATGCCGCCAGACAGGGACATTGAGTTCTCCATAGACTTGGTGCCTGCGCCGAGCCCATCTCATAGCATGTCTATAGGGTGAACAACAGCGAGTTGATAGAGCTGAAGAAGCAAGTCGACGAGCTGCAGGACAAGGGGTTCATCAGATCTAGTTCTTCGTCCTAAGGGAGTGCCCGTCCTTTTTGTGCCGAAGAAGGACGGTACGTCCCGCATGTGTATTGATTACCGGGCGCTCAACAACCTCACTATCAAGAATAGGTACCCTTTGCCGAGGATCGACGACTTGTTCGATCAGCTGAGTGGGGCAAAGGTCTTTTCGAAGATAGATTTGAGGTCCGGGTATCACCAGCTGAAGATGAGACGGGATGACATTCCCAAGACGGCATTTCGGACTCGGTACGGCCAGTACGAGTTTACAGTAATGCCATTTGGGTTGACCAATGCTCCCGCGGTGTTCATGAACTTGATGAACAAGGTATTCCATCAGTACCTTGACAAGTTCGTGGTGGTCTTCATAGACGATATCTTGATCTATTCGAAGTTGCAGGAGGAGCATGAGGAGCACTTGAGAGTTGTGTTGGAGACTCTGAGGAGGGAGCAACTCTACGGAAAGCTTTCGAAGTGTGAGTTCTTCTTAGACCAGGTGGAGTTCCTAGGTCATGTTGTGACCGAGCACGGGATTTCAGTAGACCAGAGGAAGATTTCGGCAGTGGAGTCTTGGTCTACGCCCAATTCAGTTGTCGAGGTTCGGAACTTTCTGGGTTTGGCTAGCTATTACCGGAAGTTCGTTCAGGACTTCTCGCGGATTGCAGAGCCGATGACTAGACTCTCCAGGAAGGACGTAAAGTTCGTCTGGACTATTGAGTGTCAGGCTGCATTCGATGAGCTGAAGAGGAGGTTGACTTCAGCTCCGATCCTGACTTTGCCATCTGGGTCAGGAGGGTTCTCGATCTTCAGTGATGCATCCGGAAAAGGGTTTATGGTGTGTTCTTCAGCAGCACGGGAAGGTGATTGCCTATGTATCCAGATAGTTGCGTCCTCATGAGAAGAACTATCCTACTCATGATCTGGAGTTGGCCGCGATTATTTTTGCTTTGAAGTTATGGAAGCATTACCTGTACGAAGAGCGAGTTGAGATCTTCACAGATCACAAGAGCTTGAAGTACGTGTTCACTCAGAAGGAGTTGAACATGCGGCAGAGGCGGTAGTTAGCGCTGATGAAGGACTTCGATATATCCTTGCAGTACCATCCGGGGAAGGCCAACGTAGTTGCAGATGCCTTGAGCAGGTATCCAGTTGCTATGTTCTTGATGACAGATCGTCATTTGTTGGCCGACCTGGATAGTTTGGGTATCGAGGTCATCATTTCGGGCGTGGAGATCCAGATGTAGGGTTTGCAGATTCAGTCTGAGCTGATGGATAGAGTCAGGTCAGCGCAGTATGATGATGATGCCCTGAGGAGCATCAGGGAGCAGGTGAGGATGGGCTTGCTTGACGATTTCTCTGTAGCCGAAGACGGGTCGTTGCGGCACGGTACTAGGCTGTGCGTTCCGCGTGGAGAGCTTCGGAAGGAGGTTCTTCAGGAGGCGCATCGCTCTCAGTATTCTATGCATCCTGGAGCCAACAAGATGTATAGGGACCTGAGAGAGCACGTGTGGTGGTATGGCATGAAGCGCGAGGTAGCTCAGTTTGTATCTCGTTGTCTTGTATGTCAGCAGGTGAAGGCCGAGAGGCAGAGACCAGGTGGATTACTACAGCCGCTACCCATTCCCGAGTGGAAGTGGGAGCACATCACCATGGACTTTGTATCTGGACTTCTACGGTCGCCAGGAGGGAAGGACGCGGTTTGGGTCATAATTGATAGATTGACCAAATCGGCCCACTTTTTGCCTTTCAAAGTGGGTTTGTCTACGGAGAGGCTGGCTGAGCTGTATGTTCGTCAGATCGTGACATTATACGGAGTTCCGGTGAGCATAGTTTCAGATCGGGATAGCCGATTCACTTTCCACTTCTGGAGGAGTTTGCAGGCTAGCTTGGGCACCTCGCTCAAGTTTAGTACTGCTTATCATCCTCAGACAGACGGGCAGTCGGAGAGGACCATCCAGACTTTGGAGGATATGCTTCGGACATGTGTGCTAGATCTCGAGGGTTCTTGGGAGGACCATCTTCACCTGGTAGAGTTTGCTTACAACAACAGCTACTAGGCTAGTATAGAGATGTCACCATTTGAGGCTCTATATGGACGGAGATGCCGCGCGTACTCCTTTGTCTTGGGACGATGTTGGCGAGCGGGCGCTTCTTGGGCCGGAGATGGTTGTGGATGCGGCCGGGAAGGTCAGATTGATTAGAGACAGACTTTGGGTGGCTCAGGATAGGCAGCAGCATTGGGCCGATAGTCACCGGAGACCGTTAGAGTTCGAGGTTAGTTTCAGTTCTTGTCCTGTTTGTTGTGATTGTTTGTTAGTCGTGTGTTGAGTTTTTGTCTTGTGTCTAGGTTGGTGACATAGTATTTCTGAGGATATCCCCGACACGTGGTACTATTCGCTTTGGCGGCGGTGGGAAGCTCAGTCCGCGCTACATCGAACCTTTCACCATCTTAGAGAGGATCGGTACAGTAGCCTACCGGCTGGACTTGCCTTCTAGACTTGAGGGAGTGCACAACGTGTTTCATGTATCTCAGCTGAGGCGGTACGTGGCAGATCCTAGCCATGTATTGGACCATTCAGCGATACAGGTGGGACCTACTCTCAGCTATCCAGAACAGCCGGTAGAGATTCTGGATCGCAGGGGGAAGGTGCTCCGGAACCAGGTCATACCCTTGGTTCGGGTTGCATGGAGACATCATTCTCCAGGTGAGTCTACCTGGGAGAGGGAGGACGACATGCGGGAGCGTTTCCCTTATCTTTTCGCGCCCTGAGGTAAAAATTTATTTGTTTTAATTCTGTTTGTGATTTCCTGTGCTTGTTGTCTTCAATTTCGAGGACGAATTTTTTTAAGGTGGATAGACTTGTCACCCTCACTTTTCCAGTTAGGGGTAAAATAGTAATTTTCCATTTTATAATATTTTTGGGAATTTTATTTCATGAATATTATTATTTAATTATTATAGGAGTCGGGTTCGAATTTCATCGCATTCCGAGTTAATTCGGGATCCCGGTGAATTTCGACTTGAGCCATAATTAGCATGTTATCTAACCATGGCCCACCACACTAAACTTTAGGGTTTAGGAGTTTGGACTAGTCCCCCATGAGTAATTTAGTTTAATTATGATTTTTATTTATTTTTAGCAATTTCCAAAACCTAATTTGGATTTAAATTAACATGTAGGCTAGTGTAGGGGCAAACTTGTAAATACAAGTGCCCCTACCATGACCACCATGGCCGGCCACCTATAGGGCCACCTCCCCTCCACCTCTTTTACTTCCTCACTAAGTTTCTTCTTCTCTTTTCATTTCTTCTTCCAACTCTTTCTTCTTCCTCTTCCAACTCCATTTAGGTATGTCATTAAACCCTCTTTAATTCCTCTTTTGCATTTAGTTCCTTCACTATAAATGGAGAGGAGAAGATTCTCCACCATTTGCCCAAAAATTTGTAGGATTTTCCTAGAAAAATAGGTTAAGAATTTATTATGGTTTACCCCCTTTTAGAATGGTATATATATATATATATATATATATATATATATATATATATATATATGTATATATATATATATATATATATATATATATATATATATATATATATATATATATATATATACATACATATATATATATACATATATATATATATATACATATATATATACATGTGTATTTGTGTGTGTGTATTTATATATATATATATATATGGATGTGTGTATATGGATGTGTGTGTGTTATATATATATTTAGATGGATAGATAGATATATAGATAGATATCTAGCTATGTATATATATATATATATATATATATATATATATATATATATATATATATATATATATATATATATATATATATATATAAGAAGTTAAAGAAGAAGAAGGTATGCTGCAGCAGCAGTAACTGAGCAGTAGCAGCAGCAGGAAGCTGCTGCAGCAGCAGGAAGCTGCTGCAGCAGCAGCAGCAGCAACTGGCAGCAGTGCTGCCAGTTCCCCCCCCCCTTTTGGCTCTTTTCCCCCTTCTAAAACCCATTAAAACCCCCCTATATATATGTATATATATAAAGAAGTATATATATATATATATATATATATATATATATATATATATATATATATATATATAGATAATGAGAAGAGAAAAGTTAGAAGAAGTTAGGAAATATAAAAGTTGAGAAGAAGAATAGGAAGAAGAGAATTAGAAGGAAAAGAAGTTAGGAAGGAAATAATGAGAAGAAGATTAAGAAGATTAAGGAGAAGAAAAGAATAAGAGAAGAATGAGAAGAATAAGATAAGGAATGAGAGGAAGTTTAGAAGAATAAGAGAGAAAGGAGGAAAGGGAATTAGAAGATGAATTAGAATGGAAAATAGAAGAAGTGAGAAATAGGAAATAGAGGGGATCGAGTTAGAGGGCGAAACGGAGCTCGGAGTATCGGAATGAGTTGAAACTTGGCGTGGGCCTTGGTTATATGAATTAGATTTTGCAGGTAGGCTCCCGGATGGAAATCGGGGTTGTAGGGTGCCGGTATCGCGTCGTACCATTGAGTATCTTGAAATATTTAAGATACCGGCAATAGGCCGTAAGATGGACTAGACGTCCACTTTACCTAGGTATCTTGGTAGGTAATATATGTATAGGCTAGTACCTTACTACCCTAGGGGGCTCGGATCAAAATACCAAGCGTAGGTAGGCTAACATGATAATTGCCTAAGCTAGAATTTTACCCTTTTTAAGGGCAAAATAGGATATTGGCCTACGGCCAAGATTTGAGTTTCGAAGTCCAAGATGGACTTGGATATGGGTTGTAGAGGTTGGTAATAGTTAGAAATAGTCGCCTAGACCTAGTCTTGACCCCCGGTTGACCACGGTTGACTTTTTAGACCAAAAGTCAACTATGGGTCAACGCTTTACCCAATTTAGTCCCAAATTCCTTTAGACTTGTATAGTTGACCGAAAGTCAACTATTAGTCACCATTGACCTAGGATTGACCTAGAGTTGATCAGAGTTGACCAGAGTTAACCAGGGTTGACCAGTTGACCAAAAGTCAACTGTAGGCCAACTCTTGACCCCGTTTGACTTTCTTCGACTTGTTTTGACCCGTGATGACTAGTATGACCTAGGGTTGACTTGGTTTGGCTTAGATTGACTTGACAGGACTTAGTATGACTCAGTGAGACCTATTTTGACCTAGATTGCATATCATTCATTGTGAATCATTCCTAAACTTGTTTAAACCTAAATTAACATACAGTATCTCATCTTTAGGTCTATGATTTCCACTCTGAGCATTGATATACCCTACAGCTCAGGACAGCAGGCGAGTACATTTACTGATAGTTTTCATTGTCTTGATATTTGCTATATCCGATTCAGTCGTAGTATCTTACTTGATTCTCAGACACGATAGTTCACGGACTAGTATTGTCGGATTCCTGTCATGAGATGTCATTCCTGGATTTCTTAGGATACGAGTACTTATTTGGTCTTGATTCTTGTACTCTTATTGTCGCCGATTCCTGAAGTGGACTTGCTCCCCTCTTAGAGAATCCCGCGTCATTACGTGCTATGTCCGGATCTGTATACTATTCGGGGGATGGGAATATTATAGATAGTGTGATCAATGCCTACCTTGAGTTACTACTTGTATCATAGCTATACCCTCACCTCACGATGGGTATAGCCTGACCCGTGCTACTACTTGCTCCATAGCTTACTATCCCGGCCGGACCGAGTCCACGCACTTGTAGCCGGTCGGCTGGAAGCCTGATTCTTGACCCATACCGATCACATTAGGCTATAATATTCGAGGCACATTTTATATTTTAATTTTCTTGTCATATATCCTGTTCTGTTCTACATTCAGTACTTTCTCACCATGCATGATATACAGTTACTCACATGCTCTATTTGCCTTTACATTGTATCTTGATTGGAGACTAAGTTCTGCTCGGGAGAAGAGTTACAACCCCGGTCCTTGTTTGGTTTATGGGTTGTAACTCGGCTTTCGAACGGTTCCCAAGTTTTCATATATCTTTGTCTCGTAGTTCATTATACTGTCTCTTATAGAACTTGTCAATTCACATGGAACTGCTGTTAGTGTTTGTACTTGCTCATTTTTCTGACAGGATACCGTTATGATATATTACAGATGATTTCGAGGCAGACTGCTCGACCTATTATGGGCTCGAGTCAGACGGAGTAGCCTTGGACCGTGGCCTTATAGTAGAGCCACTAGATTTTGTACTTCCAGAGTAGTGTAGATTAGCTAGGTTTGACTGGACTGCGATCCAGCTAGTTTTATCAGACTGTAGTTTCTATATTATATTTTGATACCCTGTGATGTTGTATATATCTGGACTTGTATTGGACTCTGGACTTATTTACTCTTTCATCTATCATATGTCTTTCCTTCTGAGCTATCTACCTTAGTTTTATTCTGTGATTGAGACTGTATTGTTATGTCACCTCCATTCGGGGAGTATATACTGTACAGGTACATTTATACTGTTAGTCGTAGTATTTACAGACGTTATATACAGCGTTCTACCGCCGATACTGCGGCGTAGGCTGGATGTACCCACGTGCTCGTGCCCTCATAAGGGTGCGGGTCGTGACACGTATGAAGAACAATAATAGCTTTACTAACATAATGTATGTGTACTCATATGTTTAAGTTGCTTCAAAGCCAACTATCATCAATAGGTTTTAATTGTATCAGAGGAAAAAATGCTGGATTGGCAGCTGTCATTTGTTAAAATTACGAGAGGTAGCTACAAATGTCGAACTTTAAATTTTGAGTCCTGAGACAAACTCTAATACCATGTTTGGTATGCGGTATTTTTTTTATTCCCGAAAAAATTTATGGTGAGAATCTATTACCATGTTGTTTGGGCTATGAAAAATTTATTCCCAGGGGTTAAAAATACCCGGGTAAAAAGTTTACCCCTAAAACATGGGAATCCTATCCTTTAAGAATATGTGGGTATTTTTCTTTTGTCCGGGCTAAAAAAAATTTGTTTGAACTTTTTTCTACTTTTTGATCATTTTTTCGTTTTTGCCCTTTTCTGCCCCCTTTTTGTTGTTTTTGTCGTTTTTGGTCATTTTTGTCAGTTTTTATCAATTTTTTTCGCTTTTTGTCATTTTTATCCTTTTTGTCGTGTTTTTGATTTTTTTTGTCGTTTTTTCTCTTTTTGTCACTATTTCGTCGTTTTTACCGGTTTATGTCGTTTTTGGCTTTTTGTCGTTTTAGTAGTTTTCTGTTTCTCTTTTGTTATTTTTTGTCTCTTTTTTTTCGTTTGTTATCTTTTGTCGTTTTTATCCTTTTTCTTTTTTTATCGATTTTTGTCCTTTTTTATCATTTTTGTTATTTTTTGTCATTTTTTGTTTTTTGTCGTTTTTTGTCGTTTTTGTTGTTTTGGTCATTTTTTGTATTTTTTTGTTGATTTGTCTCTTTTTTGTCTTTTAAAGTCGTTTTTGTCATTTTTTGTCATTTTGTTGCTTTTTGTCATTTTTGTCTCTTTTTGTTTGTCGGTTTTCGTCTCATTTTATCTTTTTTTGTCGTTTTTTTACTAGTCTTTTGTCGTTTTTTTGTTGTCTTTTGTCGTTTTTGTTGTTATTTTTTGACATTTTTGTCCTTTTTTTTGTTTTTTGTCTTGTTTTTTTTGTCTTTTTTGTCATTTTTTGTAAAAAAATTGTCCTTTTTTGTGATTTTTGTCTTTTGTTCTTTTTGTGGTTTTTTTTATTTTTTTATTTTTTTATTTTATTATTTTTTGGTCTTTTTATCGTTTTTGTTGTTTTCTATCATTTTTGTCGCTTTCGTTATTTTTTGGTCTTTTTTTTCATTTTTTTGTTGTTTTTCGGATTTTTGGTTTTTTTTATTTTTGTCGTTTTAGTCTTTTTTTGGCCTTTTGTCTTTTTCTTTTTATATATTTGGTCGAGTTTTTTTCATTTTTAATCATTTTTTTTTCTTTTTTTCCCCTTTCCTTTTTTGATGTTTTTTCGTTTTTTGTTTTTTTTTTCTTCATTTTTTTCATTTTTTAGTTTTTTTTATCATTTTTATTTTTTTTCGGGAATGTTTATATAGTCACCAAACCCAAACATGGGAATATAATTTTCTAGAAAATTTAATTCCTTGGAATTTGATTCGGAATATAGAATTTTCGGCTATATAATGTTTCGCATACCAAACGCCCCTAAAAGTTGTGCCCTCAAGGCTTAATGCTCATACAAATTTTTTTATGGACAACAATAAAATAGTATTATCAACACAAAATTTAAGAAAAAATAATAAACAAATATAATATCCAAAATAATATATTTTATAATGAAATACTAATAAAATTGAAGATATTCCAAGCAAAAAAATTATGTTCTAAACAAATAAATAACTAATAATGTTTCAAATAATTCTTATGAAAATAATAAAAAAATAAAAAATTGTAACTTGTTTCTATTGTTCAATTAAATCCAACAGGACAGCGAAAAAGAGAGAGAGAGTGAGAGGATGTTGACAACGACGGAAGGAAAAAAAAGGGATTGACAGCGACTAAAGGGTATAAGAAGATTTGTAGCATCATAATGTTAGATCAGCAACAGAAGGGGGGAGGATTTAATTTTGACAGCAACTGCACTAATTTTTTTCTTCATTCTGACTAACTGATTTGTCTTTTGATAATATAATATATGACATTTAAATATTCTAAAATTTTGGGCCTGAGGCACCCGCTCCGGCTACGGTAACTACCACATTTCAAAATTTTGAGTTGTTTTCAAACAAATTTCTAAACAAATTCGTAATATTATTTAGTTGATGCACTTATAAGATCTTAAAGGGAACCCAAAAAGTAAATTGAGCAAACTGATAGAACTGAAATCTCCAATCCTTGTATACACTTTATGGGGAGTAGGATATTTTCATAGTAAGTTATACATATGCCAATATCAAAACATAATTCTTGAACCAACATGAGAAAATCAACATTGGGACCAACAAGAATAATATAAAAACATTAAACAATTATCAAAGTTAATTGAACAAAAAAGATTAACAATCAAAGATGTAAAAGCAAAGTAAGTTGTAAAAACATGTAAATAAAAAAAAACTTATTTATCTCGATGATTACACTTTAAAAGTTCTAATATTTGTTAGATATTTTTAATAATTCATTAATTGAATATATGACACACCCTAAGCTAAAGCAGCATTTTAAATAGTAAACTAGAGGTGGAGGAGAGCTGATTTTTACAAGAAAGAATATTATAACAAGCAAGAAGTGGGGGAAGGGATTGATGCAAGAAGTATATATATTAGGTCTGTCTTTCGAAGCCGTGGAAGGGATGGTTCAACATATGACAGATCCATTTAACCATGAACTGCTACCAAGTGAGGTATTGACCTAATATGACCAACTTTTCGAATAATATTATCCTAGATATATTTTAAAGATATATTTACAACGTTGTCTATATATTATAAAAAAATATGTATTTTACAACATTTTATAAAAGTTGTTAAATAAAACCCTTTTATAATGTTTCATAAACATTGCAAAATGATATTACATATACAACGTTTACATAACGTGGTAAAATAAAATTAATTTTACAACATCAAACAAACATTGTGCAATATAAACAATGTACAACTATTGTTAAACGTTGTTGAACATGACATTTTTATAATATTTTAAATACATTGTTAAAATTAGTAACTTTGGCAACAATAAATAACCATTGTCAAAATTAATAAATATTACAATGTTAATAAAACGTTGTTAAAAATAATAATACACAACTTTTGTGAATGACCATTGTAGAAGCCTTAACGTTTGAATATAAAACGTTGTTTGCACATGTATTTTACAACGATTTTACAATAAAGGTTGTAGAAGACCCCCATTTTTTACAACATTTTTTGGAAGTGTTGTAGATGGAACGTTGTAAAAGGGGATTTTTCTTGTAGTGCCTTGAAGTCCCTCGGTGTCACTTCCCGATCCTGGAATACGTATTTTAATACGTAAACTGATAAATTATATTTACCTTGAATTTATACGATATTTATTATGCAGTATTTCTTCATACATTTCCCAAAAATATTCGACAAAATATTATTTCCTAATTTATTTTCTGCATTTGGGCCTACAGTTTTGGCTCATTTGGGTAACCTATTTTTGGTTCACCAATGGTTCATCATGAACCCTTTGGTTCATCATGAACCCATGGGTTCAAGCTTCTATATAATAACTCATCTCATTCTCTCTCCTCTCATTTACTTCCTCTCATTTATTTCCTCCTCCAACCAAGGCAAGTACCAACTTGCTCAAGAGATGGATCCATATTTTGCTATTGATTTCTTACAAAACTATTTGCTAAAACATGTTCTTCTCCTCAATCTATACTAGTTTAGAACTTGGAAATTTCCATTTTGAAGCTTTGATTTTTGTAGATCTAAGTTTTAATCATTTTTGGATTTTGTATGGTTTGATCTACTTTAGTTGGATTTTATGGGTTTTTGATGCTTCCATGTGGAAGAGCATTCAGTTTCACCCAAGTTGGAACTTTGAAAATCTGGATTTGGAGTTCGGATGGCCAAGTTATGATGTTTTGAAGCTTTGAGGTTCAACCATGGTGTTCTTGCTGTTTGGAGAAGACAGTGAGCAGTATGCTCCTGTTTGAGCACGCTTCCTGTTGGAAGCGTGTCTCCCCTTGAGCCTGCGTGACTTTTCACGCAGCTCTCTCCTTGAGCCTGCGTGACTTTTCACGCAGCTCTCCCCTTGAGCCTGCGTGACTTTTCACGCAGCTCTCCCCTTGAGCCTGCGTGACTTTTCACGTACGCTGCCTTGAGTGAGCCTGCGTGACTTTTTATGCACGCTGCCTTGAGTGAGCCTGCGTGACTTTTTACGCACGCTGCCTTGAGTGAGCCTGCATGACTTTTCACGCACGCTGTCTTGAGTGAGCCTGCGTGACTTTTCATCCCTTGAGCGTGCGTGTTTTTGTGCATACGCTTTTGATATTTTATTAGATATTATATGCCCATTTTATATCCTTACGTCTTTTGTCCCGAGCATGATATGAGCACTAATGTGACCCCGGAGAACAAAGTGTTCCTACCCGATACATGTACCTGAATGTCCGAGTTCTTGTTCATGCTCGACAAATGACTCGTAACTCCACGTGGCGTATTTGCAATGATGCATTACACTAAGGAGGGTAGCACATGTTGACATACTGATTGACATGGATCCTCTTTGGGGTACTCGTACTAAAGTACGACTTTAGGGAGATAATCATACAGGCCACAGCATGTGAGTCCAAGATTTCACCTAGGATTAAATTAGGCAACTAAACATACTAGATGCATGGGGAGGGCAAAATCCTGAGATCGTGTTACACCAGCCGCCTTGAGATATTGTCTTGACGCGCCGGCTGGTCTCCACGGATACTGTGTCATCTGCAACGAGTGGATGACTGTATCCGATTAATTCCTGCTATATATTATATGTTTTAGCAAGGTGGCCTTACGTGGGACCAGTGCTCAATGACACCTGTCTACGCGAACCCCTGGGTTGGCTAGCCTTGCTGGAAAGATACGATCTGAGAATTTTCTAATAACATGACGCGAGGATAACCTCGTTCCACTAGAAACGCGTAGACTTGATTGGCCGTGAAAACGACTTGCTTGTATCCTATTACCTTCCGCAAATAACTGAGGGAAGCGGACTGTCATGGTACGTGATCCAACCCATGTTCTTATTTGATTGTTGGGTTGGTTATCGTACTATGATAGGCTGTGGACCAAAGTTATGAACGGAAGACTTATTCTGTTTGTGAAGTGCTACTTCTGTGAATGACTAAGGAACATGGTCTATCACGGTACATGATCCAACCCATGTTCTTGTTTGATTGTTGGGTTGGTTATTGTGCTGCGATAGGCTATCGACCGAAGTCACGATCAGGAAATTTTATTGTTTATAGCTTTTAACTTATGTGAAAGTTATAGAGTACGACACGTCCCGACTCCATGCGGCACCTTTTGTCCTTGTTTGGTTGTAAGGGTGCCATATGGGTTCGAGGATGTTGCGCTACCCTATAGAGAATAGCATAAGTATTACTATTATCAATCATTCTATTATCTGGGTTTTTAATCTTAACTCTTGTGCCCCTTTGGCGGTACTTGCTATTCGGGGCTGACCCCGCTGGTTTTGTTTGGCCAGATCTCGTAGCAGAGCCGGAGGATACGATCTTCCTTCCTGACATCCATGGTGCATACTAGGAGCATAGCGGTTCGGGGACTCGAGTGGATTTCTTCTCCACCACTCCTGCTTATACTTTTGCGGCGTTTAGCCACCGGCACCTGTTAGCCGGATTACTTGATATTTTGTGTCAGTACATAATTATAATTAAACAGACTGTAGCTGTGTATAATTTTGTACTCCTGACTCTCTGAGATAGCTAAATTATAAAGCTAGTCTCTCATGATCATTTTGATGAAGCATCAGGGACGCCTTACTGCTTTATCTTTAATATTCATTTCATTGCTGATGTGACTTGATTGATTGAGACATAGAACTCTGTGGGACCATAAGAGACTTGATTGTAGCATGTACCCCCTAGTCTCTCGACAGCCACGATCGCCGTATGACGTTACGTACCTCATATGAAGTAGCTGGCCTAGTCCGTCTCCGTATTTCGGTACTGGGGCGTGACAAGGTTCGAGTGGTGGCCCATGCAGGTCTGATTTTCAGACTTGTGGGGTATTACGAATTATTAGGAGTCTCAATCAAAACTTGTTCCCCTTGAAATTCTGTTTCGAATTCTCTGTCCTTGCCTTGATCTCTAACCTAACTTGCATCCTCGAAATCTTCCTCGTCCGGACTTGATAATCTTATATTCTTCTCTATAGGGGTACTTCATTCTCAGTAGCGGGTGAGGCCCATGAGGAAGAGCAGCAAGAGCATGGCTCGACTGGGCAGCAACAGGGGAGAGAACCTTCCCCAGGGCAGGCGCAAGCAGAAATGGAACCAGAGGCAGTGCAGCCACCGGTTATTAAAACTCCTGCAGCACCAGCAGCGACGACAGTACCAGATGCCGTAGCACTCCTGGAGATCATCCGGGGGATTCTTGCTACTCACCAACAGCAACAGACTCAGCAGCATGAGCAGAACGTGTTGCTGAACCAAGGAATTCAGTTAGCTCTTGAGAGGAGTGCCGGGGTTGACTCGGGAGCATTAGGAAGGTTCCGTCGCTTGAACCCGAGGTATTTTGATGGCACGGAGGATGCCATCACTGCGGATGCATGGATTCAAGACATTGAAGCCATTCTTGTGGCAGCCAAGGTTCCAGATGATGAGAAGGTTGATCAGGTCAAATTAGTACTTTAGGATCTTGCCCGCGACTGGTGGGCATCAGAAGAAGTTGGTATAAGATGCCCTGTTCGTTGGACCACCTTCAGTGAAAGATTCAAGGCCAAGTATTTTGGCGTAGTAGCTCGATATGAGCTCCAACAGAAGTTTATCAGTCTCAAGCAAGCAGGCAAGACCGTAGATGGGTATGCAGCAGAGTTCTGCATATTGTGCCGTTTCGCATCAGCAATGGTGGCAACGGAGCCAGAGAAAGCTATGAGGTTCCAGCAGGGACTTCATTTGGAACTATTACAGCTTGTGGAAGGACACGATTACCAGATGTTTGACGCTATTTTGACGGCCGCTCGGAGGCACGAGCTTACCCAGCAGAGGGTGGCATCGAGGACAGGAGGTCAAAAGAGATCTCATTCCCAGGTTGGAGGAGGAGCAATGCAGCGAACATCGGCACCAACACCCGGTGTACGTATTCATGAAGCAGGAGCGCCGCGGAGGACGGCCGTGTCAACTAATACAGCGCCAGCTCGGCATCAGCAGCCGAGGAACCAACAACAGCGTCAGGGAGCACCCCAGGACTACATTCTGTGGGAAGGCAGGGCACACGAGGGAGGTGTGTCGGTCAGCGAATGGCTTATGCTTGAGGTGTGGTAGTTCAGACCACCGTATCTCTACTTGTCCTGTGATGCAGAGGCCAGGAGGGCCAGCTCAGCAGTTTCCAGCGTTGCCAGCTCCGGTGGCAACCCCGAGTGGAGGGCCAGTATTAGCAGTAAGGCCCCTAGCCCAGCGTCTACCAACGCAGGCTCAGATGTTCCGCCAGGCACAGGAAGCCGAAGGCCCTCAGAGGCAGCAACAGCATGGTCGAGGAAGGCCGCAACAAGGAGCTCAGCGGGGCCAGGGACAGGCTCTCACATTATCCTTGGGAGAGGCTCTAGCGTCTAGTGACGTAGTGGCAGGTAAAATTCTCGTCACCTCATTTCCCGCTGTAGCATTATTTGATTCAGGCGCTACTCATTCATTCATTTCTGCACAATATGCTACACGGATTGGATTAGTGTTTGAGGCTTTGCCGGAGAGGATGGATATACTCACCGGCAATGGGCTCGTAGAAGTTAGCAGAGTGCGCTTTTCATGTCCGGTGGAGGTGTGTGGGCATTTACTGCCCGTATCATTGATTGAATTCCCTATGGGGAATTTTGATGTCGTTCTTGGCATGGACTGGTTGAGAGACAGTCATGCGATAATTGATTGTAGAGGAGGTAGGGTCATATTCAGCGTTCCTGGGATGGAGCAGTTCATCTTTACTCGAACCTTGAAGAATCAGGCCGGAGGCGTCATCTCAGCAGCAGTGTCAGAGCCAGGACAGATTCCGAGAGTGGTCGAAGATTTTCTCGACGTCTTCCCTGATGAGCTCCCAGGGATACCCCCAGTCAGAGAAGTAGAATTTAGCATTCAGTTGAACCCTGGAACGAGGCCTATTGCAGACAGAGTTTACAGAATGTCGCCGTCAGAACAGGATAAGTTGTATCAACATGAAGAAGAGTTGAAGTCTAAGGGATTCATCCGAGACAGTAAATCGCCCTGGGCCGCGCCAGTGATTCTAGTTCCCAAGAAGGATGGGTCGACGAGGATGTGCATCGACTACCCTAAGCTGAATGCAGTAACAGTGAAGAATAAGTACCCACTACCAAGGATTGATGACCTGTTTGACCAGTTGAGCAAGGCCAGCATCTTTTCCAAGATCGATCTTCGGTCAGGATACTATCAAGTAAGAGTCCGGGAGCAAGACATACCGAAGACAGCATTCAGATCTAGATATGGGCATTATGAGTTTTTAGTAATACCCTTTGGACTAACCAACGCCCCGTAGTATTCATGGATTTAATGAACCGCATCTTTCTGCCGTATTTGGATAAATTTGTGGTGGTGTTCATAGATGACATTCTTGTCTATTCCAGCAGTGAAGAGGAGCATGAGAAACATCTTAGGACTGTCTTACAGACATTGAGGGAGCATCAACTTTATGCGAAGCTCGACAAGTGTGAATTCTGGTTAGATTACATTTCGTTCCTGGGGCATGTAATTTCTGGGGCAGGAGTGTCAGTGGATCCGAAGAAGATTGAGGCCGTAGAGCATTGGCCAGTCCCGAGAACGGTTGCAGAAGTACGAAGTTTCTTAGGATTGGCTGGTTACTACAGAAGGTTCGTGGCAGACTTTGCCAAGATCTCTACGCCCTTAACGCGTTTGACGCACAAGGACGTAGAGTTTGTTTGGTCAGCTAGCTGTCTGGCATTATTTAAAGAATTGAAGAAGAGATTGATCTCAGCCCCGATCTTGATGCTTCCAGTAGGAGCGGGAGGCTTTACAGTATATTGTGACGCATCTGGGAAGGGTCTTGGATGTGTATTGATGCAGCACAGAAAGGTGATAGCATATGCATCTCGGCAGCTTCGAGACCATGAGAAGAATTACCCGACTCACGATTTGGAGTTAGCAGCTGTGGTGTTTTCACTCAAGTTGTGGAGGAATTATTTATACGGGGATCGGGTAGAGATCTATACTGATCATAAGAGTTTGAAATATGTATTCACGCAGCGAGATTTGAACATAAGGCAAAGAAGATGGTTAGAACTGCTGAAGGATTTTGATTTAGATCTTCAGTATCATCCAGGCAAGGCGAATATAGTTGCAGATGCACTGAGTAGGAGAGACAGTGCCTTTATCTTGACCTCGCAGAAGCATATCCTAGAAGACCTTCAGAGTATGGAAATCGAAGTAGTTTTGCTAAGGGATATAGGACGAATGACCAGTATGCAGATTCAGTCAACCTTAGTAGAGAGGATAAGGGCAGCATAAGCAGGAGATCCACAGATTCAGAAGTTGCGGTCGGAGTGTGAATCAGGCCGTAGAAAGGAGTTAGTAATTCATGAAGATGGTACGCTCAGGTTTGGAAACAGACTCTGTGTACCGAGTGGAGACCTTCGGCAAGAAGTTATGTCCGAAGCTCATAGTTCTATTTACTCCATTCATCCAGGAGGAACGAAGATGTATCGAGATATCAGGCAGTTCTTTTGGTGGAATGGCATAAAAAAAGAGATAGCGAGATTCGTATCCAAGTGTCTGGTATGTCAGCAGGTGAAAGCCGAGCAGCAGAGACCAGCAGGATTGCTACAGCCGCTTCCTATCCCAGAATGGAAATGGGAGCACATCACGATAGATTTTGTGACCGGTTTACCTAGATCTCCGGCTGGCAAGAATGCAGTCTGGGTAATAGTAGATCGACTCACGAAGGTCGCTCATTTCCTTCCCTTCCGAGTTGGACAAACTACTGAGCAGTTAGCAGAAATGTACATGAAGCAGATAGTAAGGCAGCACGGTGTTCCAGTTAGTATAGTATCAGATCGGGATACGCGATTTACTTCCCATTTTTGGCGGAGCTTACACCAAAGTTTGGGAACCAAGTTAAGATTCAGTACTGCTTATCATCCACAAACTGACGGGCAATCAGAAAGAACCATTCAGACGTTAGAAGATATGCTACGGGCTTGTACCTTGGATTTTGGCGGATCTTGGGAGGATCACCTTCATCTAGTGGAGTTCTTCCATAACAACAGCTATCAGGCTAGCATTCAGATAGCCCCGTTCGAAGCATTGTACGGAAGGAAGTGCAGGTCCCCTTTGGCATGGGACGACGTCAGAGAACGGAAGTTGTTGGGACCAGAGATGATCACGCAGACTGTGGAGATAGTTAAGTTGGTCAGAGAGCGCCTTCGAGTTGCACAGGACCGACATCGTTGTAGGGTGTAAAAATTATGACACGCTGACATAAGACTCAGCCAAAATCATACGCTCAAGGCTATACGCTCAGTCAAAGCCATACGCTCAAGACCATACGCTCAGCCAAGGCCATACGCTCATCTAACGGCCGTACGCTCAGTGAATATTTTATTATTTCCTGAGATGATAGCACAACATGTATTTAATGAAGGATGAATCTGACACTTCGTCTTTCGTGCAAAGACAGCTGTCCTATGAAGATTAGCCGTCGTATAGGTTTTCGAGAAAAGATTTTGTCTCTTATGAGGACAGCTCAGCAGCCATCATAAATGCACAGCCATCATTACTGTCATTTCTGACAGTCTGTCAGCCATCATATCTGCAGCACGACGCTCGAGAGATATTTGTCAGTATTTGAAGATATGGTGTATTTAAGAAGATTGAGGACAGCCACGTGTCTACTCCCTCATTGTCCAGCCAAGTGAGCGTATGGACTTCATATGACTCCTTGCCAGCCAAGTGAGCGCATGGACTTCATACGACTCCTTGCCAGCCAAGTGAGCGTATGGACCCCATACGACTCCTTGCCAGCCAAGTGAGCGTATGGACTTCATACTACTCCTTGCCAGCCAAGTGAGCGTATGGACTTCATATGACTCCTTGCCAGCCAAGTGAGTGTATGGACCTCATACGACTCCTTGCCAGCCAAGTGAGCGTATGGACTTCATACGACTCCTTACTAGCTAAGTGAGCGTATGGACTTCATACGACTCCTTATCAATAAAGTAAGCGTATCAGCCTTATATGGCTCTATGCTGTCCAAATCAGTGCTTGCAAGACATGTGCCTTCAAAAGCTAGCATATGATTCTTCTTCAACAAAGACAGCGTATTACAGCAAAGGCATCCAGGATAATTTTCAACATACAGTCAACACACGTTCTCACGTGTCCTGTACTCGGTTACCCACTTATTCAGAAGTTATGCAATGTGGCATTCATGCCATCAATCTCTCCTAGATATATTCCACTACTTTCAACCGCACTCCAACGTGTCTTCACCAGAATTTGCCACGCGTCCCTGCAGTTATGCACACGTCAAGTAACTGACTGAGCGTATGCTTCAGAACAGTTATCCAGAACTCTATAAAAGAGAGTTTCTTCATCTTCATCAGACGACAATTAATTCAGAGAGAACAGAGAGATTGCCCAGTTGCTGTCCAAGTTCTTCAAAGTTCGAGTTTTCTTCATCGCATCGTCCAAGGGATAAAGTGATCGTCTTCTAGATCAGATTCCTACAGTTGTAATTTTCTCAGATACAAAATAAATAAAGTGAATTTATTTATGGAAAACAAATTGGCGACTCTGCTGGGGAAAGCTGTCTCCTCCAATGAGATAGCAACAACTCAATGCGATACTTCGTCGATCGGCTCGACGAAGAAGACGATGGTCGTACAATTCGACCAATCTGCTTACGAAGAAATACACAAGACGAAGGAGGGCCGAATTGCTTCCTCCGCTCTTCTTGCTGCCAAGAAGAAATGACACTCTGTCTATGTCCCTAAGTCTTCTTCGACAGCCCGAGACGCTTCTGTCACTTCTCACGTTGACAAGAACACGTCTTCAACTTCAACGAAGCACACTCCGGCTTCCCTGAACACGGCAACAGTGGCTTCTCCTAGTCACGCTGACAAATTGGGTTCTTTAACCAAGTAAGCGTGTCCAAGGGAAACCATCTCTGGATATGTCAAAGTCCCTTCTCCTTCTACTCTTACGACAGCAGTCAGCTCTTTAGCCATTGATGACTCTGTGCGTATGGTAGTCAAAGGACAGCATACGGCAAAGGCAGCGTACAAAAGCCAACAGCAGGCAGCGTACGCTAAGCCAAAGCCAACGTATGCTAATAAAAAGGCAGCGTATGACCAGAAGTCCAAACTGAAGTCAGCGTATGCTAACAGATACAGTCCGTTGACTGTTTCTCAAAATCAGGCTGGGGGTTCTTTTCCATAGAACATACAAATGATTCCCCCACAACTTGCACATCTTGTACCAACCAAGGAGAAAGACTCTTTAGTCAACTCCTCTACTCCTAAGGTCTTTATCTCTGGAGTTAATTTGACTAGTACTTTTACTAGATCAAACAAAGGAAAACGCCTTTTGGCTAATTCCTCTCAAGATGGATTATTACCGACTCCTAGTCGGAATAATACCCATCTTCCTTCTCTCAAAATTTCTCGATCTGAGAAAGGCAAATTACAAGTATCCAAGACTGATACCAAAGTCATATCTCCTATGGATCTTCGTAACAAGCTTAATCAGAATCATCTCAGTTCCACTTCTGGTATTAAGAAGCCTGATCAAACTGAGACAATTATACTAGACTCTGATGCAGAATATGCCAAGAACTATGTGGCTCAAATTAATCAGTCTTTATACACTCCAGAACCGAGAAGACAGAAGAACAAAAGACAAGTTTCTACACAGAAACTATCTTCAAGTACTTCTCAATCTGTTCCTACAGATCTCCGGGAGTATTTGCAAAATAAACGGAGAATTGACACTCCATCTGGCCATGACATTGCTCATATTTGCTATGAAAAGCATGGTTGCAACTTCCAACCTCGGGTTGTAATTCAGTGTTGTTGTTCACCAAAAAGACGATCTGTTTTCGAACGGATTCAATATGAACCAATATTGGATGAAGATGAACCTCTTTATGCTTCTGTCAACATGACCTCCAGGAATATTGGGGGTAGCATACGGTCTGATGCTATATCAAATTCTGAAGATGGTGTTTATCTCGGCACCCGAACCAGGACCGGAGCCTTGGCAAGGGTCTCTTCTTTTTCTCATCCAAGTGGTAATCCAGAGATCACAGAGGACTTCCTTGGAGAGTCCAATTTTCCAGTATTAACTCCTGTAAATAGTCCCAGGAAAGATGACTCACACAACGATGATTCAGAACGGACTATTTCATTATCTATTCCTCGAATGATTACCACTTACATGGTAGATGGCAATAATGAATCTTCAACTAGCACTGAAGCTCATGAGCAGAGGATTTCTTCCTTGGAACAACAGTTACGAGCTATGGCAGATACATTGAATGCTATGCACACTCTTATGCAAGCTCAGCATCAAACTCAGCAAGTTCAACAAACAGTACCACCAGTAGTATTAAATGCTCCCGTTGCCCCAAATCCGGAACCTTCTACTATTCCGGGGGTACAATCTAATGTTCCTGTACAAACCACTCTAAGTCAGTCTGGAGCTGGCGGTGGTACATATGTTGCAGTTCCTCCTCCCAATTACACTCAACAAGTTACAACTCCACAATCCTCTGGAATTGTTACTGAAGAGTTAAGGAATCTCCGAACTCAGTTCGAGACATTCAAACAGAAGGATGGTTTACAAAGGTTAGGTATCAAGCAACCTTACCCGATAGAATGGAAGCAAGTATCATATCCTCCTAAATACAAGCCTCCGACTATCTCTTTCTTTGATGGAACTACCTCCCCAAGTCAGTTCATTAATCACTTTGAAGTAATGACTGATCAGTTGCAACCAAGCGATGCCCTCCTCACTCGGGTGTTCGTTGGATGTCTCAAAGGAACAGCTTATGAATGGAATAGAAGTCTCCCGGATGGGTGCATTACTTTATTTGCCGATTTCAAACAAATTTTTCTTGAACGGTTCTATGAAGGACTCAATGACATGACTATGTCAGCCCTCATAAGAATTAAACAGAAAAATAATGAAACCACTGAGGACTTCATTGAAAGATTCAGAAGAGAAGCCCTCAAAATGCCTCTTGGAACTCCCGATGCTGTTACCATCGACACTTGCAAGTCGAATCTCTTACCAATCATCAGTATGTAGACAGGGTCCACTCAGTTTCAAGATTGGCCTTCTTTTATCGTCAGTGCCAAGGCTGCTAAAGTCAGTGCTGAGACCTTCAAAGGTCTGGGGGTACAAATGGCTCCCAAGGAATTAAATCAGAATGCTAGCAATAGTACTCGACCCAATAATCATAAAGGGAAAGAAGCTCTTGAAGTTAATCTCCAGAGCAATAGTCAAGAGGTAAAGAATACCCAAGCAACGCCAGCTCCAACAAATCAACAACAGAGACCTCCTCGAACGAAGGAAGAATATTCTTTCGACGATGACGATGTTCATGGTATCTTTGAATGCTTGTTCAAAGGTAATAAAATACAATTGCCAGAAATTAAAAAGCCTGATGAAGCCAACAAGACAGATCATCCAAAATACTGTCCATATCATAGAATGCTGGGTCATACAATCCGGTCTTGCTATGTATTAAAAGGAAAGATCCAAGAGATGATTAAATCAGGAGCTGTGACACTGACAACCAAAGACAAGAAAGTCACATCAAATGTAATTTTAATGCAGTTCGGTGACTTCCCTCCATTAATGGTGGAAAGTGGGATTATTTCTATCCCCAAAGCAACTCTCGAAGTGGTAAACATCCCACCAGCACAGAATGAAGGACTTGTTTCTATCACAACTAAGAAGGGAGAGGTCATGTGGATCCATCCGGATTTAATGACGGAGTTTGAGATGTCTTCCTCTTCTCCTCGGAAGCCTCCTTTGTCTAAAAAGAAGCTCGAAAAGACTAAGTCATGCAATGTGACTTCTAGTTTCACACCTAATTTTTATCTAACCTCTAATTTTATCTTGGCAGAAAATTCACTCCCTACGGAGATAAAATCTGTACCTCAATCTGAAGATAGGTACAAGCCTGCATTTCATCTATGCAGTTCACAATCTCGTAAATTAATGGCGAAGATGGGTTATGATCTAGCCACTGCTCCTGGTTTGAACTCAGGCAAAGGACTCCGAGCACCTTTAGCCATCACTATAAGACATAATCAATCTCGTGTTGGTCTCGGTTTCTGGAATGAAGCTCTTATCAAGCATAAAAGAACCAAGAGCAAGATGAAGAATTGTAACATGGTTTCCATCAATCCTGAACCAGAATCTGAAGTCGAAGTTCATGCTGGAACTCGATCAGGAAAAATATATCTGAAAGATTATGCTGACATTCCTGGAGAAACTCCTGATGTCCCTCCGGTTACAGCTCCAACACCAATCTCTACTGAAGAGTCTTCAAATGTTCCTGTTGAGACAGTTCCTTCTAAACCAACAGCAGCTGACAAAGGCAAACAACAAGTCCGCTTCGATAAACCATTGAAGAAGTCATCTCCTACAGGACTTGAAAAGCCTTATAATTTTGATATATTGGCTCAACTAGCCAATACACCAGCTAAGTTATTAATCTTTGAGTTCTTACGCCTCTCTAAAGAGACTCGAGAAACTCTGAGTGAAGCACTACTGCAAGCAGAAACCTGCCTAACTCTCCTCAAGAAGTTGGAAACAGAACCTGTTTCTCATTGCCATAATGTTTTGGAATTAATTCCAAACATTACCTTTACGCAGGACGATATGCTGCTAGAGGATAATCGACACGACCGCCCTTTATATCATACAGGATATATCGATTCTACGAAGGTTGATCGTCTACTGATTGATCCAGGATCTGCTCTCAGTATTATGCCGAAGGCTATGCTAAATGCACTGAAGATACCTGTGCATAGTCTTTCCAGCACTATCACTACCATCTTAGGATTCAATCAAGGAAAAAGTGAGCCTTTGGGCAAGATTCGCCTCAAATTTCAAATAGGCGATCTTCGCACTAAAGTTACTTTCTACATCATCGACAATCATGGTTGCTCATACAATGCTCTATTGGGAAGACCATTCTTGTATGAACATAATATCGTTCCTTCGACTCTTCATCAGTGTTTCAAATATGTTGATGATAATGGAGAAGTTCAAAAGGAGGTTGCAGATCTCTATCCATTCAAAGGAGTCGAAGCTTACTTCAATGACGCTCGTATGTACAAAGATGAATACTCAAAAGTCTTGCAAGCTATGGATAATGATGATGAGATGTCAAAAGTCGATACCTTTGTTATTTCTGTAAAAGGGCGTATCACTCCTCCGCAGTCTGCCCAAGCTTCACAAGGTTCACTGATAATTCCTGTCAGTGGACGTACTACTTCATCATCAGCCCAAGCTTCACAAGGTTCACTGATAATTCCTGTCAGTGGACGTACTACTGTATCGTCTTCCCAAGCTCCACAAAGTTTACTGATAATTCCTGTCAGTGGACGCACCACTCCTCTTCCATCTTCTCAGGCTAGACCAGATACTCTAGTCATTCCAGTCAGTGGACGTACTACTTATCCACGATCTTCTTCAAGGGAGCTCACCTCTTCTGAGCCTTTTGTTATCGATCTTAATCGAAACAAAACTTCTGATCTCTCTTCTTCTTCCCCTTTTGTCATTAATTTGACTAAGTCTGATAAGGCTCAGCCTTCTGTTGTAAATACAGTATCTAATATTAATGAAGCATCTCCTTTACAGTATATTGATGTCTGTAATCATGTACAAAGTTATTTACAATTGCTAGATAGCTTAGAGCCACTAACTATAGGAGTTGTTCAAACTCTTCAGACAGATGTATCATTAGAGTCTATACAAAAATTGTACTTCGTGGTTCCTATTCGAAAGAAAGGAGAAAATCCAATATTCTTCTACAAAGGACCCCAGAATCCTTCTAATCTGGAAGAAGATGACAAAAACGACGATACTGGAAGGTTACAATTACGTTGCTACAGTCAACAGTCCAAAAATATCATCAAGAATATGGGTTATGACTTCAGAACTAGCCTCAATAATAGAAAAGGAAGAAGAATGCCTGTTCGAATTCCTCTATTAAAATACGGAAGGACAAAATGTGGTTTGGGTTACATTGCTCCTACCTCCTTTACCAACATAGTCCATGAAGATTCAAAATTCGATGAAGACGAACGATCTGAAGATGAACGATCTGAGTCTTCCGATTCCATTTCTTAGGATTCTGACACAAGTATTGGCGATCTCCATCGCTCTATTCTATCCATCAATATGGTCTCTGTTGATGGCCCGCAAGAAAATGATGAAGATGAGGATGATTTTGAAATATCATCCGAATCAGAACAATGGGCTCAAAGATTAGACAATCAATGGGAATTCAGGTTCGAGCAGAGAGAACCTCCTACTGAAGATAAACTGATCCAAATTGATGTTGGGGAAGAAGGGTCCCCTAAACTAATATTCATCAGAGAAAATCTTTCAGAAATAGATAAACAAGACATGATCAAGCTTATTCATGAGTATATCGATGTCTTTGCTTGGAGTTACGAGGATATGCCAGGATTAGATCCAAAGATTGCAATGCACAAACTTAATATCATGCCAAATGCTAAACCAGTCAAACAACAACAGCGACGATTTCGTCCAGACATTATGGATGCAATTGAAGCTGAAGTCAACAAGCTTATGGCTTCCGGATTTATTCGAGAGGAACAACATCCTGAATGGGTGGCTAACATTGTTCCTGTCCTCAAAAAGACCGACAAGATCCGAGTCTGTATAGACTTTCGTGATCTCAATGCAGCTTGTCCTAAAGACGAGTTTCCTCTTCCAATTACTGATGTCATGATCGATAACACATGTGGTTTCGAACGAATATCATTCATGGATGGATATTCGGGATACAATCAAATCAAAATATTTTCGGACGACGAGAGACATACTTCCTTCAGAACGCCGATCGGTACATACTGTTATACAGTGATGCCATTTGGTCTCAAGAATGCAGGAGCAACATATCAGCGAACAATGAGCACTATATTCCACGAACATCTCCGAAAAATAGTAGAATGCTATGTTGATGATATTGCAGTTAAAAGTCGATGAAAGGAGGATCATATCCAAGATTTGAAGACTATCTTTGATTTAATGCGTCAGTATCAACTTAAAATGAACCCTACTAAGTCCTTTCTGGGCGTCTCTAGTGGCAAATTTCTTGGCTTCGTCATTACCGCTAAAGGTATACACGTGGATCCCGAGAAGATCAAAGCCATTCAAGAGATGCGTCCTCCACGCACCTTAAAAGAGCTACGAGAATTTCAAGAAAGAATTGCTTATATCAGAAGATTCATTTCCAACTTATCAGGACGCTGCAGACCATTCAACAAACTTCTGAAGAAATGTGTATCTTTCGTCTGGAACGAAGAATGTCAAAAAGTATTTGACGATATCAAACAGTATCTCATGAACCCTCCGGTTTTGGTACCTCCCGTCTCGGGAATACCATTCCTTCTATATGTTCGAGCCATGGATTATTCTCTTATTGCATTACTCGCCCAGAAAAATAAAGATGGCCATGAACAGGCTATTTATTATCTCAGTCGCACAATGACAGGCACTGAACCGCGTTATTCTCCAATCGAGAAAGAATGCCTAGCATTAATGTTTGCTGTTCAGAAAACGCGACATTATATTATCGGTCAAACGAATCACGTCATTTTCAGAGTGAATCCCATCAGGATTATGATGAAGAAACCCGGTATTCTCAACTCCAGACTAGCTAATTGGGGAATCTTGTTAGCTCAATACGATATGCATTATATTCCTCAAAAGTCAGTTAAAGGACAAGCTCTTGCTGATTTTCTGGCAGCTCATACGGTTCCAGAAGATTCTAAATTATATGACGAGATTCCAGATAAAGTTCTGGATTCAAATCTGATTTCTGAAGAAATTCCTACCTGGCGTCTATTCTTTGATGGAGCATCTAGAATAGGTCCTAATGGCAATATTGTCGCCGGAGTTAGGATTGTTCTTGTATCCCCAGAAGGACTAACTATTCAGAGGACTTATTCTCTGGATCAATCATGTTCAAACAATGTAGCCGAATACAATGCATTGCTCATTGGTCTTCAACTTGCTAAACATCTAGATATTCAATATTTGGAAGTGTATGGAGACTCCAAGCTTATCATCAATCAGATCAGAGGAACGTATGAAGTTCGTCATCAAGATTTGATACCTTATCATCGAGCAGCACTCTCTATAGCCTCATCCTTTGAAGGTTTCTTTATTGAACATGTTCGACGAGCCTATAATACAGAAGCTGATGCTTTGGCTAATCTTGCTGCTGTATTAGCCATACCAATCAGACGTCAGCAAGTGATAGTGGTTTATAACCGAGAACTATTCTGCATTGAGAATAATTTGGCTTTGGCTTTTCCACATAATCCAGACAAAGATTCTCTCAACTTTGATGCTGGATTAAAATTTGACAAAGTGTCCTCATCTTCTTCCGATTCTACTATGGAATATGTCTTTTCTAATAAAACAGAAGCCATAACTGAAGACTGGAGACGCCCGTTTCTAGACTTTGTATTATATGACATACTTCTCGATAATCCGAGTGAAGCAGCGTCTATTCGGCGTCGATCTCTCAGATTCTATTATAATCATACTACGAAGACACTATATTGTCGGTCCTACGACGGTCTTCTCCTCCGATGCATCGCTGGTGAAGAAGCACAACAGATTGTTCGTGAAGCACATGATGGTGTTTGTGGAGCTCATCAACCGGGTCCTAAACTTCAAGATCGTATCCGACGTATGCGTTATTATTGGCCCACGATGGTGGCTGACGCTATTCAATATGCTCAAAAATGTAAAGCTTGCCAAATTCATGCAGACTTTATACATCAACCGTCAGAGTTCTTACATCCAACAGCGGCATCATGGCCCTTTGAAGCTTGGGGCATGGATGTCATTGGTCCTATTAACCCACCGTCATCAAAGGGACATCGGTTTATTCTAGCAATAACTGATTACTTTTCCAAATGGGCTGAAGCAATCCCGTTATCTGAAGTAAAAACTTCTAATGTTATTAACTTCGTCAAACATCATGTCATCTATCGATTTGGTGTTCCTCGGTATATTATCCATAATAACGGACCGCAGTTCGTCAGTCAGAAATTTACTCAATTCTACGACGATCATCGGATCAATAATTTAGCTTCTACAACATATAATCCAGCAGCTAATGGATTGGCAGAAGCTTTCAATAAAACGATTATCAAACTCTTGAAAAAGTTCGTTTCTTCCAACAAACGCAACTGGAGTGAGAAGCTTGGTGAATGTTTATGGGCCTACCGCACCACAGTTCGCAATGCGACCGGATGTACGCCTTTCTCTTTGGTATATGGGTGTGAAGCTGTTCTTCCCCTTGAGATCCAGATTCCTTCTCTGAGAATTGCAATCTCCAATGAACTTACAACAGAAAATAATGATCATCTTCGACTTCAAGAATTGGAAGCTCTAGATGAAAAATGATTGTATGCTCAACAAAATATCGAGCTGTATCAGGCCCGAATCTCAAAAGCTTTTAACCGGAAAGTCAAAGTCAGAGCATATCAGAAGGGAGAACTAGTCCTTACTGTCAGACGTCCTATGACCATAACACATATGAGCAAAGGCAAATTTGACGCGAAATGGGAAGGCCCATTCGTAGTAAACAAAGTCTTCTCTAACGGAGCATACCAGCTTGCCTCTATGGATGGGAAAATCATGATGATGCCTATAAATGGCAAATTCTTAAAGAAATATTATGTATAATATTTTTATCATTCCCCAGCAAATATAAAATCAAAATTAATTCTTCTCTACAAAAGTTATCTCGATATCGTTATCCCCAGAGGAAACTGATATTCTACCATGTATCATTTTTCCAGAGAATTTGATATTTTGTCTTATTAGATCCCCAGTGGATTTAATAAAGATCTTGTATAGAAAATCATGTCCATATTACCTCTGAATTTTCTATCTCAGTATGTATCATATTTTCTATTCTATGAAAATGATATCTCGTCTTTTGATTTCCGAGTCTAAAGATCATGGAAAATAGAATCCAAAGATATCTTTATATCTGAATTCTGTTTTCTCTAATCAGTATTAAACTAAAATTATCTTTGGTTTAATATCATGATAGAGTTACAAAATTTATTTGTATATTCTATTTTTTTGAAACATGTTATGTATTATTTACCTCTGAACATGTTTTCTACAAAAATATCATCCACAAAATTGAATCAAGTCAAAATATTCATTTCAATCAAAATCAAAACATTGATTACAAATGGGTATCAAAACTTCAATAAATGATAAATGTAAAAGATCTATTTAGGAGGAATAATTATCTCCTGAATACGAACGATTATATTTTTTATCTTTTCTTCATGAGCTTTCTTGATTCGCTCTGCTGTTTCAGCTCCAATCATCCGTTGGTCATATTCCACAATAATAGAGCTACGGCGATTGGTCTCCTCAATCTGATTGGTTTGTATCAATTCTCGCTCTTGCTGTAAAAGTTTACAGCGTTCAGCTTCAGATTTACGATCAGTATCAATCTCTGATTGTTCCTTTTCCACGGAGACAATTTGCTCCTGAATACGAGCTAGCTCTTCCCTTAACTTTCTAAGCTCTTCAGCTTTTGACGCTTTATCTTTCTCTAGGCGCTCCATATTCTGACGAGTACTTATTATTTCTTCGTCTTTCACCATTAACTCTTTAGAAGACTGAGCGAGGAATTCTGTCAGAGCAATATGTTAAGCTTGAGCTTCATTCTCCAATTGAGTAATCTCAGCTGCAGTCAGAGACTCAATATCCTCCTTTTTAATCTCCCAATATTTGTGAATATTTGCTTTTAAATCATTCAGGAGATGTTCAAAAAAAACACATTGGGTCTCATAACCAGCCTGTCTTAAAGCTGAAAGTGGAAAACTAGTCGCCTCTCGAAGACTCGAAAAGGGCATAGTTTCATCCTTCATAAGTCGTCTCGAGAATGTATCCAAATATGAATAAATAATATCTGAATACATCCCCATGAACTTTGCTATCCCTGTGTCAAAACCAGGAGTCGCTGCAATAGTAGAGGAAGGAGCAGGAGGAGCCTCTATTCTGGGAGTTGAAGAGAGTGCTTTTGGAGAACTCGGCAAATGTGAACTCCCCTTACCCACATCAGTTTGGACAAGTGGAGCTTGAGTAGAACTCATAGCCGGTGCAGTTCCTACAGCTGTTGGAATCAAAGAAGCAAGATCAAAACTAAAAGACAATAAAGTAGAGACAAGACAAAACTTTGATGAATAAAATATTACCTGGAGCTGGTTCATATTCAGTTTCCTTTGGATCATTCAGCTCGGCTCGTAGTCTGTTCAGAGTACTTTCTGACACGGGATTTATTTCACTGCTGCCCGCCCGAGAAGTATTCGGAACTTGAACTTCTATATGCCTCTCCGGCTCTGGTGTCAACCCTGAGTGTTGACCAATGGTCTTTAGTACATCAATTGGAATTTTAGACGGTGATTCATCGTCTATCTCCATGTCTTCTTCTCCGAAAGAATGAGACGCCGGTTCATAGTCAACTTGTTCGCTCTCTGAAGCTTCAGCAATTGGTTCGAGAGAAGTAGCTTCCTTCACTGATTCTCCCAAATTCAGTAAATCATTAGCCGTTTCAGTCGGATGCTCGGCCTCTACCGTAGGTTGACTAATTACCTGCGCATCATCGGCCATTGGCGGAATCGATCCTATATCAGAAAGCATGGAGGACCCAGCAGGTTCAGGAATATCTTCTTCAACAGGTTCTGTCTTTACAGAAAAATCAAAAGCAGCTTGTTTTTCTGAAGCCAATCGCACAGCACGATCGGTGGGACTCTCTGCATCGAGACAAATTACGGATTTAGTTTTTGAAACTATCACTTTCCTTTCTATTCTTTTTGTGAATGGAATAGTAGGATAATTTTCTTTTGGATCACTACCTGCTTCATCAGCATCTCTGACTCGATTGGAAGCAGGAGAAGTCCCTGGAATGGTAATTCCTCTACGATTTTGAGTCTCTGCTCGAGTGACTCTTTTTGGGGCAGGCCCAGCAGCACCTTTGCCCCGCTTCCTCTTCGGGGTATTATCAGTAGATATACTCTCTTCAGCACTCCCGATGGACACATGTAATGGTTGATGAATGTCATCAGAGAAGAAAGTTTCTAAAATTTCATCATCAACTTCATCAGTGGCCAGAGGATCTTCTTGATCATGACAATCTCTAAGTAGGGCTGATTTAGTTGATTTCTTTTCAATATGAATAAAGCTTCTACCTAAGATGCTAAATTTTTCATCAAAAGTATTAGTTGATACATAGAACTTGGCGTAAGACGCTAATAATCTAGCTTCTCTCTGATAGGTGACCGGATCTGTCATGGAAAAGGTAGCCCCTGTACCTTTAGCAATGTAATATATCTAGGCTCTGGCACCATCAATCAACCCGCCTTGATAAGCAAAACATGTCGTTGCATTATCCACATGCAATTGATCATAACCAAATTGCCGAGCAAACCTGCTCGGAAGATATGGTTCCAGATAAGTGATGTTGTCACGGCGGGAGATTAAATGAGATGGCCTGATTCTCTTCAGCCATTCATGTTGAATCTCATCCAATTCATTGCCACCAACGCCATCAATCAGCCTCCCAGGCATGGTTTCATAACCAACAGGAGGAGGAACGCAAGTGAAGCTCCATAGTTCTTCCCTGTTTAATATAGTTCTGCAATCTGTCAAAGTGTCATATTTCTACTTTGGTGTGTGTCTGTATCTTTCCAGAAAGGTGTCATCTGGTCTAGCCATCCCAGCATCCAGGAGAGATTCAAAATGCAGAAGCAGCCACCCAAACAAATATGTAAAGGGCATTTCTACCCGAGGAAAGGATGTAAGGCTCTTCCTTTCTAATTCGAACATTCTGTCTGTATATGCTCTTAATCCAGCATTCAGACGGCATGTCATCGCTGTCAGTAAATCCATCTTATACCCAAAAACCAGACGGACTGCTGCGAAGACAACTCCTCTGTGCATCCTGTCTGCCGAACAGGTGCCAGGAACTACGAATTTTCTCAGCCAGAGAGAGATAAATTCGGCCAGATGACCCTCAGCAGATAATTCTCGGCCACCCTGCTTAATATAGGTCTCAAACCTATCACCGGCTTTATAAGTGCCTTCGTCTTCCTCAATGACGATGTCGTCATGAGTGGTGTCCCTGATGAGCCTGTCAATCTCCGCTTGATTCAGAGGTTTAAATTCACCGACATATTGTTCAGACTTCTTCTTCTTTTGAACTTCATCAGTACGGCCTTGAAATAAATAGGCCATCCATTTGGAAGAATAACAGTTGAAATCTCCTTCTCCACCTTGTCCTTTATAAAAAGCCTTACAAATACTGTAATGGCACATCAATTCTTCAAAGACATGAAGAACCAGTGGGTTGGCTTCGGAGATCTTATTCATTTCATCAACAAAAGGGATATACTCTTCATATGGCAAATCTGCTGTTGGCAGCTGAGAAATATATGCCATTTTATGAAGGGCGAATCCCATCTCGCCTCTTGGGGTCATGAAGGTGCCGGTACGGTAGTTATACCTCTCCGCTAACGCCAAGAACAAATCCGAGTTTGGCCTAAAACCATAAGCAGTGCACTTAATGGCATCATATAGGCCAATCACTTGTAACTGTTCACCAAAATTCTTCAGAATCCATTTCACAAGAGCAGTCCATCTGGTATTCTCTAGATTTACCAGACCAGTCAGCCTCATAGACTGTTTTGGGTAGATGGCATTTTCCAGTTGAGCAAATTCGTTTGCAAAGATTGGTACTCTAACTGGCTTCAGCAGTACCGAATCCTCTGGAGGGATGGTGGCAGGAAGCAGTCCTCGTAAAGCTGTGACGTATGGTTCAGTACCACTACGGAATCTCCCTTGACGATATCCTATCCACCCAGCCTTTGCTTGTCGGGATGGAGTGATATCCCACTTTATTTGTCTTTGACAACTCGCATGAAATAAACGAGCTATGTTGATGCTTTTTGATAAACCAGTCAAGTACATTGGCTGATTTACATCACCATCCCAATAATAACAGTATGATACTTTATCCAGAGCAGGCTGAGAGTTTATGTCAATAGCATCTCCGAAAAGAAATGCTGGCTTCAAGTGGGTAACACCATCCACACTTTGTAAAGGCAGTCCACTCATCAGGTTCAGCAAAGTATCATTTTCCTGATTGGTCAAAAGAGCTATTCTTGTAGAAGGTCCATCGAATTGGGGAAAACGAACATGTGATAGGTCACTGTTATAATTATTTCCTACACATCCTTCAAATTCTGCCTCCTGAGCTAGAATATCCACTGCAAAAGAAGAATAAGAAGTTAGAAATCTTCAACACAAAGAGATGGCAAAGTTTAGCATACGCTCAGTTTTTACTAAGCGTATGACAGACTCAAAGTTCAGCATACGCTCAGTTTTCCTTAAGCGTATGACAGACTCAAAGTTCAGCATACGCTCAGTTTTCCTTAAGCGTATGGCAGACTCAAAGTTCAGCATACGCTCAGTTATCCTTAAGCGTATGGCAGACTCAAGGTTCAATATACGCTCAGTTTTCCTTAAGCGTATGACAGATTTTACGCTCAGTTTATCTTAAGTGAATGATTTTAAAAGTTCAGTTTATATTTTTGAGCTTATCAGCGTATGATTGACAAGATGATCATCAAAAACATACGCTAACACAGGAGTTAGCGTATCTCAGTGAGACAACTCGCCATAGCATATTCTTTCAAGACAGCGTATTTTGACATTTCTATCAAAAATACGCATATCATACAGAATACGCTCCAAACATATTTTTCGTATAAACGAAAAACATGGAATACGGCTAAACCCTAAAGAGGGAAGCGTATTTTCTGACGTATTTGACCCTAAAAAGGGGATACGTTTTATGATTTGGTTCTAACCAGAGCCCTAAATAGGGGATAGTTACGGTTCATCATCATCATCCTCACCATAGAGAGGCTTCAATGGGCGTTCGCTTCGACGAACGCGCTCATTGGTAGTCTTCTTAGCAGCGGCGGCGGCGGGCTGAGATGACTCCGCAGGAGCCTTACCCTTTCCCTTCACAATAGCATCAACCTTGGGCGCCATTGATAAAGCTTGAGTCGAAGAAGAAGAAGTCGAGTCTTGAGTTTCTTTTTCTCTCTCGAAGATGAATACAAAAGTAAAGAAATAAATTAGGTTTTGGAAGACCTATTTATAGAAGAAAAGAAGAAGTTCAAACGGTGGATATTCTTTAAACAGAATCCCTAAAGATTTGCACTGATATTGAAGAAGATAACAAACTCATGCCAGCGTGTCAGGACTTATTCCCACTTTAAGTTCAAAGTAATTTCGAACTTTTGAAATTCATAAAGTTCGAAAACTTAGAAGGGGGTCTTGTAGGGTGTGAAAATTATGATACGCTGACATAAGACTCAGCCAAAATCATACGCTCAAGGCTATACGCTCAGTCAAAGCCATACGCTCAAGACCATACGCTCAGCCAAGGCTATACGCTCATCTAAAGGCCGTACGCTCAGTAAATATTTTATTATTTCCTGAGATGACAACACAGCATGTATTTAATGAAGGATGAATCTGACACTTCGTCTTTCGTACAAAGACAGCTGTCCTATAAAGATTAGCCGTCGTATAGGTTTTCGAGAAAAGATTTTATCTCTTACAAGGACAGCTCAGCAGCCATCATAAATGCACAGCCATAATTACTGTCATTTCTGACAGTCTGTCAGCCATCATATCTGCAGCACGATGCTCGAGAGATATTTGTCAGTATTTGAAGATATGGTGTATTTGAGAAGATTGAGGACAGCCACGTGTCTACTCCTTCATTGCCCAGCCAAGTGAGCGTATGGACTTCATACGACTCCTTGCCAGCCAAGTGAGCGTATGGACTTCATACGACTCCTTGCCAGCCAAGTGAGCGTATGGACCCCATACGACTCCTTGCCAGCCAAGTGAGCGTATGGACTTCATACTACTCCTTGCCAGCCAAGTGAGCGTATGGACTTCATACGACTCCTTGCCAGCCAAGTGAGTGTATGTACCTCATACGACTCCTTGCCAGCCAAGTGAGCGTATGGACTTCATACGACTCCTTACTAGCTAAGTGAGCGTATGGACTTCATACGACTCCTTATCAATAAAGTAAGCGTATCAGCCTTATATGGCTCTATGCTGTCCAAATCAGTACTTGCAAGACATGTGCCTTCAAAAGCTAGCGTATGATTCTTCTTCAACAAAGACAGCGTATTACGGCAAAGGCATCCAGGATGATTTTTAACATACAGTCAACACACGTTCTCACGTGTCCTGTACTCGGTTACCCACTTATTCAGAAGTTATGCAACGTGGCATTCATGCCATCAATCTCTCCTAGATATATTCCACTACTTTCAACCGCACTCCAACGTATCTTCACCAGAATTTGCCACACGTCCCTGCAGTTATGCATGCGTCAAGTAACTGACTGAGCGTATGCTTCAGAACAGTTATCCAGAACTCTATAAAAGAGAGTTTCTTCATCTTCATCAGACGACAATTAATTCAGAGAGAACAGAGAGATTGCCCAGTTGCTGTCCAAGTTCTTCAAAGTTCGAGTTTTCTTCATCGTATCGTCCAAGGGATAAAGTGATCGTCTTCTAGATCAGATTCCTACAGTTGTAATTTTCTCAGATACAAAATAAATAAAGTGAATTTATTTATGAAAAACAATCGTCATTGGGCAGATCAGCATCGTAGGCCTCTAGAGTTCAGAGTTGGCGACCAAGTGTTTCTACGGATTTCATCTACTCGGGGTATCATCAGATTTAGAACCCGAGGAAAGCTTAGTCCAAGATACGTTGGTCCTTTTAAGATTCTCGCTCGGGTAGGCAATGTGGCTTATCGACTTGCCCTTCCGCCTTCGTTAACTGGCATACATGATGTGTTTCATGTGTCCCAATTACGTGGGTATGTCCCGGATCCGAGTCATGTCCTCGATCATTCTGAGTTAGTCGTTGGTACCGACCTAACTTACGAGGAACAACCCGTGTCTATTTTGGACCGGCGAGAGAAGGTACTCAAGAATCGGACGATAAGCCTTGTCCGTGTTTCTTGGAACTATCACTCTTCGGAAGAGTCAACCTGGGAGCGCGAGGACGAGATCAGATCTCGGTATCCGCATTTGTTTGACTAATAAGGTATATTTTTGCACCTTATTGACACGATTCCATGCTTATCTGCATCTGCTTGTTTTGCACTTTGTGATGTATGATAATAACTGCTATAATAGTTAACTTGTATATGATTATGCCTTGTTTGCCCTGATTTCACTATCCTGTCTTGGCTGGAATTCCGAGGACGGAATTTTTCTAAGAAGGGTAGATATGTCACTCCCCGATCCTGGAATACGTATTTTAATACGTAAACCGATAAATTATATTTACCTTGAATTTATACGATATTTATTATGCAGTATTTCTTCATGCATTTCCCAAAAATATTCGATAAAATATTATTTTCTAATTTATTTTCTGCATTTGGGCCAACAGTTTTGGCTTATTTGGGTAACCTATTTTTGGTTCACCAATGGTTCATCATGAACCCTTTGGTTCATCATGAACCCATGGGTTCAAGCTTCTATATAATAACTCATCTCATTCTCTCTCCTCTCATTTACTTCCTCTCATTTATTTTCTCCACCAACCAAGGCAAGTACCAACTTGCTCAAGAGATGGATCCATATTTTGTCATTGATTTCTTACAAAACTATTTGCCAAAACATGTTCTTCTCCTCAATCTATACTAGTTTAGAACTTGGAAATTTCCATTTTGAAGCTTTGAGTTTTGTAGATCTAAGTTTTAATCATTTTCGGATTTTGCATGGTTTGATCTAATTTAGTTGGATTTTATGGGTTTTTGATGCTTCCATGTGGAAGAGCATTCAAGTTCACCCAAGTTGGAACTTTGAAAATCTGGATTTGGAGTTCGGATGGCCAAGTTATGATGTTTTGAAGCTTTGAGGTTCAACCATGGTGTTCTTGCTGTTTGGAGAAGACAGTGAGCAGTGTGCTCCTGTTTGAGCACGCTTCCTGTTGGAAGCGTGTTTTCGCTTGAGCCTGCGTGACTTTTCACGCAGCTCTCCCCTTGAGCCTGCGTGACTTTTCACGCAGCTCTCCCCTTGAGCCTGCGTGAATTTTTACGCACGCTGCCTTGAGTGAGCCTGCGTGACTTTTCACGCACGCTGCCTTGAGTGAGCCTGCGTGACTTTTCACCCCTTGAGCGTACGTGTTTTTGTGCATACACTTTTGATATTTTATTAGATATTATATGCCTATTTTATATCCTTACGCCTTTTCTTCCGAGCATGATATGAGCACTAATGTGACCCCGGAGAACAAAGTGTTCCTACCCGATACATGTACCTGAATGTCCCTGTTCTTGTTCATGCTCGACAAATGACTCGTAACTCTACGTGGCGTATTTACAATGATGCATTACACTAAGGAGGGTAGCACATGTTGACATACTGATTGACATGGATCCTCTTTGGGGTACTCGTACTAAAGTACGACTTTAGGGAAATAATCATGCAGGCCACAGCATGTGAGTCCAAGATTTCACCTAGGGTTAAATTAGGCAACTAAACATACTAGATGCATGGGGAGGGCAAAATCCCGAGATCGTGTTACACCAGCCGCCTTGAGATATTGTCTTGATGCGCCGGCTGGTCTCCACGGATACTGTATCATCTGTAACGAGTGGATGACTGTATCCGATTAATTCCTGCTATATATTATATGTTTTAGCAAGGTGGCCTTACGAGGGACCTGTGCTCAATGACACCTGTCTACGCGAAACCCTGGGTTGGCTAGCCTTGCTGGAAAGATACGATCTGAGGATTTTCTAATAACATGACGCGAGGATAACCTCGTTCCACTAGAAATGCGTAGACTTGATTGGCCGTGAAAATGACTTGCTTGTATCCTATTAACTTCCGCAAATAACTGAGGAAAGCGGACTGTCATGGTACGTGATCCAACCCATGTTCTTGTTTAATTGTTGGGTTGGTTATCGTACTATGATAGGCTGTGGACCAAAGTTATGAACGGAAGACTTATTCTGTTTATGAAGTGCTACTTCTGTGAATGACTAAGGAACATGGTCTATCACGGTACATGATCTAACCCATGTTCTTGTTTGATTGTTGGGTTGGTTATTGTGCTGCGATAGGCTATCGACCGAAGTCACGATCAGGAGATTTTATTATTTATACCTTTTAACTTATGTGAAAGTTATAGAGTACGACACGTTCCGACTCCATGCGGCACCTTTTGTCCTTGTTTGGTTGTAAGGGTGCCATATGGGTTCGAGGATGTTGCGCTACCCTATAGAGAATAGCATAAGTATTACTATTATCAATCATTCTATTATCTGGGTTTTTAATCTTAACTCTTGTGCCCCTTTGGCGGTACTTGCTATTCGGGGCTGACCCCGCTGGTTTTGTTTGGCCAGATCTCATAGCAGAGCCGGAGGATACGATCTTCCTTCCTGACATCCATGGTGCATACTAGGAGCATGGCGGTTCGGGGACTCGAGTGGGTTTCTTCTCCACCACTCCTGCTTATACTTTTACGGCGTTTAGCCACCGGCACCTGTTAGGCGGATTACTTGATATTTTGTGTCAGTACATAATTGTAATTAAACATACTGCAGCTGTGTATAATTTTGTACTCCTGACTCTCTGAGATAGCTAAATTATAAAGCTAGTCTTTCATGATCATTTTGATGAAGCGTCAGGGACACCTTACTGCTTATCTTTAATGTTCATTTCATTGCTGATGTGACTTGATTGATTGAGACATAGAACTATGTGGGACCATAGGAGACTTGATTGTAGCATGTACCCCCTAGTCTCTCGACAGCCACGATCGCCGTATGACGTTACGTACCTCATATGGAGTAGCTGGCCTAGTCCGTCTTCGTATTTCGGTACTGGGGCGTGACACTCGGGTTCATCTTCTAGAAATCCAGACATGTGCCAGGCCTTCCCTGACTCTGCTTCTGAACTGGGGCACCCTGAACTGTACCCGATACTACCCTCTCAACTGTTGCCATCGCCAGCTGGTAGAAGTTCTCCATACTCTATCGTAATACCTCTGTCTACCGGTGGAATGCGTCAGCCTGATGCTGTTGTGCCTCGGCCTGGGCCCTCTGAGTCTGCAACATCTTCTGTAGAAGGGCCATCATCTGCTGTGCATCAGTCGGTAAAGGAGGTGGCGGTGGAAGAGTCTCAGGAATGACTATGGACGGTCCCGCAGCTGGAGGTGGAAGATCTCCTGGAACTATCGCTGCTACTCCCGCCTGAAGGACAGGAACTGAGGTGGCAGCTCCCTCAACTGCAACTCCCGTAGCCGGAGATGGAGGTCCTATCGGATCGGGCCCCTCTGGAGCAGCACTAGGTCCTGCTTTCCGAGAGCGAGTAATCGTCATCCTAAGGATAGATTGAAACAAAGAAATCAATATAGCATATGATAAGGGATATCATAAAAGGACAATTAAATTCAAATGCAAAAGAGTTGTCATGGTAATCAAAAGATCAGGAATTTCCTAAAATGTGATTGAGTAACTCCTATCATATCCTAGATCCTATGTCCTAGTCGCAGGCTCGTAATTCGTACTCTAAGTCGAGCACCATTACGAGATCGCATTAATTGCGACACAGACCTGCATGGGCCACCACAAAAATATGTCATGACCCGCACCCAAGGTAGGGGCACAAGTACGTGGTTACGTCTAGCCTACGTCGTAGAATCGCCGGTAGAATGCTGTATAGGTCATCTATAAATACTACAACTAAACAGTATAAAGGTACCTGTCATCTCCGCACGGAGGAATATAATATGGCATATCACAATCACAAGATAAAACTAAGATAGCACGGAATAGAAATATGATAGAAATAAAAACAGAAAATGAGTTCGGAATCCAACACAGCTCAGAGATATAAACAACATCACGGAGTCACAAAATATAATATAAAATACTACAGTCTAGAAGCACTAGCTGGATCACAGTCCAGGCAAACCGAACTAAGCTATACTAGTCCAGGTGTGCAAAGTCTAGTGGCTCAACTGCCAGGTCACAGTCCTGGCCTAAGTCTCCATCTACCCCGACCCCATAGTAGGTCGGGCAGTCTGCCTCAGAATCATCTGTAATATATCAACGATATCCTATCAGAAAAATGAGCAAGTACAAAACACTAACAGCAGTTCCATATGAATTGACAAATTCTATAAGAGACAATTATAATAAAATACAAAACAAATATCAAAGCAGGAAATATAACTTGGTATGTGAAACATGATATCATATCATGGTATACATACAAGAATATAGAATAGAATAGGGACATATGATGTGATAAAGTAAATATAAAATGTGTCATGAATTATTAGTGCATTATGTGATCGGCTTAGGTCCAGATCAGGCTATTCTATCTGACCGACTATGAACATGGGTACAAAAGATCAAGATCAGGCCGGCCACCATAGAAAGCTATGAACAAGTAGGGTCAGGCTTTACCCGTCGTGAGACGATGGTATAGCTATGAACAAGTAACAGGTACGAGTGTGAAGAACAAGTAAGAATTTGATCACACAACCACTAATAACTCTCCATCCCCGAATAGTATAATGCATCCGGACATGACACGTCATGACACGGGACTCAAAAGCAGGGGGCCAGCCCACTCCCAAGTTAATGTCTATACAAGTACAGGTAACAAGTCGAGCAATGTACCAATATACCAAGTAATCCAGGAACAACATCTCATGACAGGATCCGACGTATACTAGTCCGTGAAATCATCGTGTCAGAAATCAAGTAAAACACTACAACTGAATAGGATATAGCAGATATCAAGACAGTGAAAACTATCAGTGAATGTACTCGCCTGTGGTCCTGAGCTGATAAGGTGAACAGATGCTCAGTGAAGTCACAGACCTAAAGATGAGATACTATAAGTCAAAATATGGTTTAATAATGAAAGGAAAGCTAATCAAGTCATGATATGCAAGTCTAAGCCAAACTAGGTCAAACTAGGTCAAACTGAGCCAAACTAGGTCATACTGAGACATACTAGAACAAACAAGGTCACAGGAAGTCAATCCAAGTCAAACTAGGTCAATCTGGGTCAAGGGTTGACTTATGTCACGACCCGATTCCAAATTATTGGGTCGAACCGGATCATGCCCAGCCTGCACCATTGTGAGGCGACGACAGTAAGTTGTTCTATATGCAAGTATTCACAACAACATCTATACATTTATCACAACTCGAATATACGGAGATTTTTAAAACTTTTAATATTCAACAAAGAGAAGTACAACTGGAAATAAAATTACTGAAATAAAATACTGAATTCAAATCAACAAACTCCAATACATAAAACTAGCTAACTAAAAAACAACTAGCTAAACGGTCGGCTCATCGGCCTCAGGTTCTGTATCCTCCAAGGGGGACTCTGGCAACACCACATGATATAATACCGGGTCATAGTTGCTATTGAACAATAGCTCAGCATCGTCAATATCACCTATGGGAAGATCCAATCAGGAAAGGAGCAATATAATCCGACATTCTAAATAATAATGGAAAGATGCAATTTTAAACAGGTAAAATACTTTGAACAATATTTTCCAGCAATTCAGTGTTTGAAACAATGTGATTTGAATAGGTAACGTCTATGACCGGCTTGGGTTATACAATAGCATCCTAGCGATGCGATAGGGCTTATCCCCGTTTGTAAGAGGGGTAAGCTCGCACAATAATGCAATATGAGGGTATTGGTCATAAACGCTACACTACTCCCCCAATATCCCCACAATCAATAATTGAACTCAAGGAGAGAGTTTCGTGTAGCAATGTGGTTTAAGCATGCAATCATGACAATTACTAAATAAAATGCAAGAAAATATAACTGTAACTTGCTTTTCTTTAATGATTGAAAATAGGATGTCGGTACCGGGGATGAAGTCAGATACGTCCTTGAAACCCTATAGTTGAGAACCCTGACTTAGAAACATAGATGAGCCAAATCTAGGTTTGCTAGTTGTAATTTCTAGAAATAGACCATAGTCAGGTTTTAAGTTATTTAATTAATCTAACAAAATTCGTCTAACGTCGTAGACTATATTGGTTATCAATTTACGAAATAACCGATTATTGATTTATTAGAAAAATAGCAATTACACTTTAATTGGCAAGACTTTATATTTTTTATAATATATATAAAACTAAGTGGTCTTTTAAGTGATAAAACATGAAGTTGTTTAAATTATTAGAAATCTTTATTCATTAACTTAATATGAGAAAATTTTATTAATTTTGTACAAAATAATTAATATCCAATTATAATTTATACGTCTAGCTACACAAATAACCAATCCAGAAAAGAAATAGAAAATCTAAGTGTCACTTCCCGTTCCCAGAATACGTATTCTAAATACATGTACTGCTGGAATGTATTTATTTAATATTTATCATGTATTATTCTGTATTTAAATCCCTTTAATTTTATGTTAATTAATTTCTTGTAATTTTATTTCTGTATTTTACTTTCTGCTTTTATACTCTATTTTAGCTTTGCTTTGGGTTCGGCTTGGATTGGTTTAATTATGTTGGTTCATCATGAACCGAAATAAACCCCCACCTACCACCACCCCTTCATTTAAAACCCATCCCCTTTCTCTCACTTTATTTCTTCTTCTCATTTCTCTTCTTCTTCCTCATAACTCCCCCACCAACCTAGGAGGGCTAGGCAAGTGCCAACTTGCTTCTTGATGGATTTCTATTTTTGTTATTCCATTGTCTTCCTCTCTAGATTCTTAGACACTTTAGTAGTTAGCATTTTCAATTCTCATGGCTCATTTCATGTAGATCTAAGTTTAATATATTTCCAAAATTTTTAGGTTTTGATCTAGTAACTTTGTTATTTTTCAAGTTTTGATGGTCCCATGTTCTAGGAAATTTGATTCTACCCAATTTTGACTATTGGAAGTCCTGATTTTGACTTATTTTGAGTGACTTATGGTCTTTTTGGTTCATGGATTTTCATGGCCATTAGAGGCTGATTGGAGAAGATGAGCAGTACATGCTGTCCTGGCGCATGCTGTTTGCTGGCAAAAAGCTGTTGCCATGCTGTTTTCTGGCGCATGCTGTCATGGCGCATGCTGTTTTCCGTGGCGTATACTGTTTGCTGGCAAAACACTGTTGCCATGCTGTTTACAGGTGTATGCTATTTTCTGGCGCATGCTGTTTGCCGACAAAATACTGTTGCCATGCTGTTTGCTGGCGCATACTGTTTTCTGCCGATTGCTGTCATGGCGTATGCTGTTTTCCGTGGCGTATGCTGTTTGCTGGCAAAATACTGTTGCCATGCTGTTTGCTGGCGCATACTATTTTCTGGCACATACTGTCCTGGCACATGCTATTTTCTGGCGCATACTGTTTCTGGCGCATGCTGTTTCCTGGCGCATGCTGTTCCTGGCGCATGGTGTTTTCTGGCGTATGCTGTTTCTGGTGCATGCTGTTTCTGGCGCATGCTGTTTCTGGCGTATGCTGTTTCCTAGCGCACGCTGTTTCTGGCACATGCTGTTTTCTGGCGCATGCTATTTCTGGCACATGCTGTTTTTCGTGGCCGCATGACACTTCCTGGCCGCATGAGATCCTGGCCACATATGTATTCTCAGCCGCATGAACTTCTATAATTTTTCGGCCACATGAACTCTAGCCCATGATGCCTTTTGACTGATTCTTGTCCCGAATTAACATTGAACGATATTGATTATGACCTTGACTAATAATTGATCATGCGTTCCTAGTTGGAACTAAGAGACTGGCTAGTCGTCTTATTGAATTGAATGAATGAGACACATTCATATTAATTATGAACTATTGTAATCGATTGGCCGATCCCGAATATTGACATATAGATACATGCAGGCTTTAATTTATTTATTTTTCTACAAAAGCAGCATGTGTACTTTATGGTCAAGGCATGATTATTCTGTGGCTAGTTTTGATTGTTGCATTACGCTATGTAAGACCTACAACCTAACCGCACGGGTATCATTTTAGAGATGTGCATATCGTACCCCGTACGAAAGTACTCATTCTGAATGACCATGATCCACGGTATGGGATTTCACTCAACATAGAGGCTATTAAGTTAAATAAAATGATGATTGCATGGAGAGAACGGATTTCCGAGTTTTTACATGGCAGCCCTCTTTGGGACTATTAAGTGCCCGACAGGCCGGCTGGTTCCCACAGATATTGCAAACCTGCCACACGGGCAGGGAGTGGTATATGCTTATATTATTTATTGTACATTATATATTAACGACGGGCGTCCCGCCGGAACTCGTCTAAATACATGATTGGCGCAATTGATTGATTGGATAAACTAGCCTTGTTTGCGCATAGTAAGAACTGAGGAATCCTTTATCACATAATTCCAAAATAACTTGAAACCCACAATAGCAAGCCGTAGTAGTTGCATGGCCGTTTAAATTAATTTGGTTGTGTACTGTACCTACTCTGTTGACTAACTGAGATGATCAGAGTGTCGAGACATGACGGGCCAACTTCTGTCCTTGTTTGGTTGGGAGGTTGGTTCGAAGTGTCGTGACGTTGTGTGAATCCCAGTAGCAAGCAGAGATCTACTATTATATTTTCTTAATTACTGGTTTAATTTCTCATATCATGCTTCCTTGCGATACTTGCTATTAGAGGTCTAACCTCTCTGATTTTGCATGGCCAGATCTAGAGCTGGTTCCCGAGGACTCAGCTTACTTCCACCTCCAAGATGGTCAATACTAGAGGAATGATCGCAGGAGGACTCGAGTGGGTTCCTTACTTCCCTGCTCGTTTTGTTGTTTACTTTATACTTTGCCGTTTGGCACCGACATGTTAGTCGGATTATCTTGTACTTACTTTTACATAATTGTAACTAAGTCAGGCTGCAGCTGATAACAATTGTGTATACCTTGCTTCGTCATCTGGCTATGTTTTATAAAGCCAGATATCAAGAACATTTTGACTGAGCGTTTGGGATGCCTTACTGCTTTATCTTACATGTTCTCTATTTCTGTTTCATGTTTGAATGATTGAGATAATAGATGTGAAGTGACCATAGTATGACTTTCATGTAGTATACACCCCCTCGTCTTATTAGACATCATTGATCGTATTATACGGTATTCCTCTACCCGTAATACGTAGCTGGCTGAGTCATTCCCCCGCTCTCCAGTATTCTGGTTCTGGGGCATGACAAGGTTTTAGTGGTGGCCCGTGCAGGTCTGATTTCAGACTTGTGGGGTATTTTGATTTATAGGATGTCTTGTCACCTCCAGTTTCACAAACAGGGGTATTTTGGTAATTTTCCACTTTAAAAATTATTTTGGAATTATTTATTTATTTATTGCATTATTTTGGGGTTATTTGAATCGGGTTCGAATTTCAACTCATTCCGACTTGTTTTGACTTATTTCGGGGACCCGGGGTAATTTTGACCTTAGCGAGCCCACACACTAGTTAGCCATGGCCCACATATTAGATATTTTGGTTAGAGACTAGACTAATTATTTTTAGTTAGTATTAGTTAGAGATTAGTGGTTTCGGTTTGACTAAACTACCCCCGACTTAAACCTTTCCTATTTTTTAGCTAATTAAACCATTGGAGGGCAAACTCGTAATTACCAAAAGGGGGAAAAGGACTTGTTGGCCGGCCACATAGAGTAGGGATGGGGAGGAGAGAGAAACCACTTTCCTATTCTTTCTCATCCACGTTTTCTTCTTCTTCTCCAAAGGCTCATTCCACTTTTGAAGCTCACCATTGATTCCTTCTCCAAATCAAGGTAATCCCTTCTCTAAACTTGTTTCTCTTCTCATGTAGATTGGTTAGGAATCCATTAGGAATGATTCCCATGGTGGTGTCCCCATTAGAGACTATTTTTGTGTCCTTTGGATATTTCTAGGGGTGTCCACATGTAGGTTTGTATCCCAATAGGAAAAACCCTCTTTTGGACACATGGATATTAATGTATATTTGATTTTTATGTTGTTCTTGTTTATATTCCAGATTTTTGACATGTTTTAGAATGAGTTCTCCATGTATCTAAATGTATCATATTCTTTTTTCCATTTGAAAATATTTATGTGGTGATATATATATATATATATATATATATATATATATATATATATATATATATATATATATATATATATATATATATATATATATATACATATTGGTGAGTATTTTGTGGTGTGGTTTTGTGTGGAATAGGGGCAGCCATGGTCGGCCATAGGGGAGTGTGAGAGGGTTGGTGTTGGTGTTGTGTTTGTGGGTGAGTTTGTGTGGTTATTTGTGTTTTGGAGTGGTGTTTTGAGTGGAATTAGTGGTGTATTAAGTGGTGGTTGTGGTGGTGTGCTAAGTGGTGGTTGTGGGGGTGTATGGTGGCTGTGGTGGGTATATATATATATATATATATATATATATATATATATGGCTTAAAAATATATATATATATATATATATATATATATATATATATATATATATATATATATATATATATATATATATATATATATATTTTTTTTATATATATATATATATATATATATATATATATATATATATATATATATATATATATATATATATATATATATATATATATATTTTTATATATATATATATATATATATATATATATATATATATATATATATATATATATATATATATATATATATATATATATATATATATATATATATTTTTTTTTTATATATATATATATATATATATATATATATATATATATATATATATATATATATATATATATATATATATATATATATATATATATATATATATATATGGCTTATATATATACATATTGGTGAGTATTTTGTGGTGTAGTTTTGTGTGGAATAGGGGCAGCCATGGTCGGCCATGGGGGAGTGTGAGAGGGTTGGTGTTGGTGTTGGTGTTGTGTTTGTGGGTGAGTTTGTGTGGTTATTTGTGTTTTGGAGTGGTGTTTTGAGTGGAATTAGTGGTGTATAAAGTGGTGGTTGTGGTGGTGTGTTAAGTGGTGGTTGTGGTGGTGTGTTAAGTGGTGGTTGTGGGGGTGTATGGTGGCTGTGGTGGGGTGTTAGGACAGCATGTTTGCTGCCATTTAAGGGCAGCAGCAGCAGCCAACTGTTGGCACTGCTGCACAGCAGCAGTTTGGCTTCCAAACCCCCCCCATTTCACATACAATTAGCCCCATATGACCCACTATCTATCCCCCATATATACCACTATATATCCCACTATTTGTCCATTGTTTTAACCCTTAGAAACCACCTAAAACCAGTCCTAAAAACACTACAAATCTGTCATTTATTTCCAATGTGTGTGTGAGTGTGTTTTGTGAGTTTGTGTGTGTGTGTAAGAGCCTACTAGTGAGTGATACTAGTATTCCATAGTTAGCCTATGTGCAAACTAGTAGGAAACCTATTAGGAAACTTATAGAGAAGCCTATGAGAGGGAGAAGTGTAATGTGAGTGTTGTGTATGAGTGGGTAGAGGAGTGTGGTATAGAAAAGGGTAAATTCATGAGATGTTAAGATAGGTAATAGGGTAAACCTATACCCCGTATCCTAACATGGCCTAGATACTTAGGATACCCAAATTTCTTGGTAGGTAAACCTTAGATAGGTTGATATCTAGCTACCCTAAGGAGCCTAGGCTAGTATCATGGGTATTTGCAAGGTTTCATTGGTTTTGGACAAGGTATCGGGGTTTACCTTAGAAGGGTAAATGCTAGTTTTACCTAGAAATAGGATATTGGTGTTAGAAGCCTAAGATAGAGTTAGGACTTGATTCTCGTGGTTGGTAATGATCAAATATGGTACTCAAAGACTAGTTTTGACGTCGGTTGACCTTTTTGACCAAAAGTCAACAAAAGTCAACCGAGAGTCAAACTTAGCCTTTAAGCGACCCGATTTGACCGAAACCAACCCAGAGTTGACCGATTGACTAAAAGTCAACAGTTGGTCAACATTAGACCAGTTTGACCCAGGGTTGACCCAGAGTTGACCAGAGTTGACCAGAGTTGACTTTTTGACCAATAGTCAACTGTAAGTCAACCCTTGATCCCGATTGACCTAGTTTGACTTGGATTGACTCCCAGTGACCTAGTATGAACTAGTATGGCCTAGTATGACCAAGTTTGACCTAGATTGACCTAGTATTGACTTAGACTTGCATTCATGGCTTGTATTAGCTTCATTTTTCAGTATTTAGCCCTGTTTGACTCATAGTATCTTATTTTAGGTCTGTGTTCACTCTGAGCGTCTGTTCACTCTATCAGCTCAGGACCACAGGCGAGTACATTTACTGATAGTTTTTATTGTCTTGATATCTACTATATCCGATTCAGTCGTAGTATTTTACTTGATTTTCGACACGACGGTTCACGGACTAGTATACGTCGGATCCTGTCATGAGATGTTATTCCTGGACTTTTTTGGTATACGGGTATGAGATATTTCCGTGTTCCTGTACTTGTATAGACACCGATTCCTAAGGGGACTTGCTGTTAGACCAATGATTATATCATGTTTTTGAATATGGCTAATCAATTAAGTTTAACATAATGACGTCACTAATATTCATGTAATCACTATCATGTTGCTACTTAAACTTAGCATTGTCATAATATTAGCATTGTCCTAAATGTTATATATCATATTGCTATGCTTGTATTATATTATTCTGTTTGTCTAACATGTATTTATAGACATGCTGTAAGCATGATTAAACCAGGACATATGCAATAGAGAATTATTGATGGGCCAAAGACGGAGTTATACAAGAAGATTTCTCTGATCCGCCTAACGACATACCCCCGAAAGGTATTCAGATTTCCAGATCTGTTTATCTTTGGACGATTGCCGTCAAGGAAAAAGGCATCTTCTAGTCTGCTCAAATATTTGAAGAAAAGCGTCATCAAAGGGCTCTTGGTTTTCCTATTTCATCAATGTATTTTTCATATTTATTGAGTCTAGGAATACGATGTACACTGCATCGTACTGGCAAATCGGCTACCCAAGAAACATTTTCAAAATATCCTTTCATTTTGAAAATAAGCCCACTTACAAAAACCCAAACTACTTCCTAACTGTCTAACTTTTCAAAAAGCCCAAAATCCAATTTGCAAAAACCCTGACAGAACTCCAACAGAACTCGGACAGAATTCGGCCAGAGTTCGGCCAGAGTTCGATTAGTGAACGTTGCTTTTTGAACTTGGTCTCCCTGTAGTTACGGATCCCACCGAGATTTTCTCATAGAGTTCTGCCCAAATTTTGCCCGAATTCTGTCAGAATTTTGCCTTTGGAAAAACTATAAATAGAGAAGGATTTCGATCATTTCAACACACTCATTCACTTTCATATCTCTTCTCTATAAGCCTACTACTTCTTCCAAAGTATTCTGAGCTTTCATTTTCAAATCCCAAGCCAGTTACAATCCTCTAGTCAATTTGCCAGTGCGGTACGGTCTAGAAGTTTCAGAGTGGTTGTAATCGGAGGCTTGATTGAAGTTACACACTTCACAATTGAAGTTGGTCGAGTACTTCGGATCAAAGCTCGCGTTGTAGAAGTTGCAAGATCTTCGGATGAAAACTTATGGTGATTTTCTATAGTGGATTCAACTGGAAGCTAGAGTTCTTCCGACTGGACTAGTCCTCAACAGAGGGAAACCAGTATACATCCTTGTGTTTGCGTTTGCTCTCTACTCTCTACTTTTCATTTACATATCTGTGATATATTATCTGTGATCTTGTTACTAACATTTTTTAAATAGTTAATTTCTGCTGCCTACTCTATTCACCCCCCCTCTAGAGTATTACGCTTTACAACCTGTTCCTACAATCGGTCCTACACTTGCTACCCTCTTACGGAACCCGTGTCATGACGTGCCATGTCCGGATCCGTAATACTATTCGGGGATAGAGGAGAATTATTAGGGGTTATGTGATCAAATCCTCCTTGTAACTATATAATGCTAGCGCCACCCTTACCTCACGTAGGGTGTAGCAGATACCCCATGCCGGTTATCCAGGTTGGCCGGCATGACCCTTTTCAGAGATTTTTGTGTGATTGCCGGGCCAAGTGGATAACCTTTTCCCTTGCTTCCTAGCCGATCACATTTTGCCCTAATAGTTCAAATCACTTTTTATTTATTTGTTGTCATATCTTACATTCCAGTTCACCTTTACTTACTGTACTTTCACCATGCTATGATTTATTTCTCATATGCCCTACCTGCCTTTTATACCGTACCATGATGACGGGACTAGGTTCTGTTTGAAAGAAGGGTTACAACCCCGGTCCTTGTTTGGTTTAAGGGTTGTAACTCGGCTTTCAAATGGTTTCCAAGTCGCCTATATTCTTTGTCTTGTATCTCATTATTACTGTCTCTTATAGTATTTCTCAATTCATATGGAACTGCTGTTGGTGTTTTGTACTTGCTCATTTTTCTGATAGGATACGTTGACAAATTTTACAGATGATTTAGAGGCTGATTGCCCGACTTACTATGGGATAGAGTCTGATGGACTTGACCTAGACAGGGGCTTAGTGGTAGAGCCACTAGACTTCGCTCATCCCGAGTAGCCTAGTTTTAGTTAGGTTTGCCTGGCCTGCGAGCCAGCTGGTTCATTTCAGTTGTAGTATCTTTATACTTATTATTATTCTGAGACTCTGGTTTGTGTTTAGCTATGACTTATGGATATTTCTGGACTCGTTTCTTGCTTATTCTATCATATCTCTTTTCCATGCTATCTACCTTAGTTTTGATTATGTGATTGAGACTGTATTACTATGTTCCTCCGTTCGGAGTGTATATACTGTACAGGTATATTTATCTGTTTAGTCGTAGTATTTATAGACCCTATATACAGCGTTCTACCGCCGATTCTACGGCGTAGGCTGGACGTAACCACGTGCTCGTGCCCCTCTTCAGGGTGCGGGTCGTAACACGTTTTTGTGGTGGCCCATGCAGGTCAGTGTCGCAACTAGTACGAACTCGTAATGGTGCTCGACTTAGAGTGCTAATTACGAGCCTGCAATTCGGACGTAGGATTAGGGTATGATAGGAGTCACTCAATCACAGGTTAGGAGATTCTGATCTTTTGATTACCATGACAAATTCTTTTTGCATTGAATTTAATTGTCCGTCTTTGATATTCCTATTATGTGCCATATTGATTCCTTATTTCAACCTATCCTCAGGATGACGATCACTCGCTCTCAGGCAGCGGGTTCTAGCGCTGTACCAGGGAGGCTCGATCCGGCAGGAGGTCTTCCACCTCCGGCTGCGGGAGCAGCAGTGGCAGATCCGGCAGTTCTTCCACCTACAGCTGAGGGAGCTGCTACCACAGTTCCTGCCCTTTCGGCGGGAGCAGCAGCAGCAGCAGCGACGATTCCGGGAGGTCTTCCACCTCCAGCAGCGGGACCGTCTATGGTTATTCCTGATGTTCTTCCACCGCCGCCTCCAATACCGACAGATGCTCAGGGTATGATGGCCCTACTGCAGCAGATGCTGCAGACGCAGAGAGCACAGGCAGAGGCACAGCACCGTCAGGCAGAGGTGCTGCGACAGACGATGGAGAACTCACACCAGTTAGCTATGGCAGCAGTGGAGAGAGGTGCACCGGCTACAGTTCAGGGGGCACCAGCACAGCAGCAGGGCCAGGGGAGGCCCGGTACGCATCTCGACTTCAGGAAGATGAACCCGCAGGATTTCAGGGGTACCGAGGGTATCCTATACGCGGACGACTGGCTAGAGGATGTCCAGCGGAGTCTGGAGTTGGCAGAGGTTCCGAGAGCTCTGTGGATGACTTCTGCAGCGAGCCAGTTCTTTGACATAGCATTGACTTGGTACCGCACGGATCCGCGTGCGTCAGTGAGAGGTATATCTTGGAAGGACTTCAGGAAACTCTTTAAGAAAAAGTTCTACCCAGATGTAGCCTTGACAGCTTTGGAGGGGCAGTTTGCCAGTCTGGTGCAGGGGAACTCGTCAGTGGACGAGTATGCAGCGGAGTTCTTCCGCCTGAGCAGGTTTGCACCCAGTTTGGTTCAGGATGAGGGGTGCAAGGCCTGGAAGTTCAGGAGGGGTCTCATTCATGCAGTGCGCACTCGCACATCTGGGCGACGAGATGCGACATTTGAGCAGATCTTGATGGAGGCTCAGATTGCAGAGGAGGACTTCGGCCTCAAGCCGAAAAGGAGCAGTGACGCTTTGGGATCCAGTTCGAGTGCAGGGCCAGCGAAGCGCCCACATTTCCAGCAGAGGTAGTTCCAGCAGCATCAGCCTCAGTTGCAGATACAACAGGCACCGGGGCGTGCCCAGCAGTATCAGGATTATAGACAGAGGCCAGCGGCACAGTACAGCTTTTGCAGGAAGCCAGGGCACACTAGAGAGGTGTGCAGGAAGAGATTGGGCGCCTGCTTATACTGTGGGGCATCCGATCACCAGCTGAAGGACTGCAGTCACCGAGGGGCTGCGGACAGAGAACAGCCAGCCAGAGGACCAGCGGTTCAGCAGAGAGGTCCTCCACTTCAGACTCAGCAGCATCGTTTTCAGCAGCACCAGAGGGGAGCCCCTGCGGGCAAAGTGTTTGCCCTGACAGCAGAGGAGGAGGCAGAGCCAGTAGGCGATGTAGTGGCAGATCATGTTCTTCTCGATTTCTTCTCTGCCTTTACCTTATTTGATTTTGGTGCCTCTCATAGTTTTGTGTCTGTCTCCTAAAACTCTGAGACACAATATTATTGCTGAACCCTTGGGTAGGACTTGCAAGATATTGACCGGGGGAGGCATCATCCTGGTCAACAATATCTGCAAGGGGCGGAGAGTTACTGTAGGAGGTCGAGTTTTGGGTGCGTGCTTGCTCGTAATGCCCCTTCCGAGGTACGATGTGGTACTCGGGACGGATTGGTTGAGCGCGCACCATGCTACTATAGATTGTAGAGGTGGTAGGATTTTGTTTAGGCCGCCGGAAGAGCCAGAGGTTGTGTTTTCCAGAGGAGCAGCTGAGCCGGTAGATGGGTTCTGCGGAGCTCTACTGGCGGGGCAGGCATTGCCGTATCCGTTGATTGCTGATTTCATGGATGGTTTTCCAGAGGAGTTGCCTGGGATGCCGTCGGATAGAGACCTTGAGTTCTCTATAGACCTAATGCCAGGTGCTGAGCCCATTTCACAGCACGTCTATAGAGTCAACAATAGCGAGTTGGCGGAGCTGAAGAAGCAGGTCGACGAGCTGCAGGACAAGGGATTCATTAGATCCAGTTCATCGCCTTGGGGAGCGCCAGTCCTGTTTGTACCGAAGAAGGATAGTACGATACGTATGTGTATTGATTTCAGGGCGCTCAACAACCTTACTATCAAGAATAAATACCCATTGCCGAGGATCGACGACTTATTCGATCAGCTGAGCGGCGCCAAGGTGTTTTCGAAGATAGATCTGAGATCTGGCTGTCATCAGCTGAAGGTGAAGAAGGAAGACGTTCCGAAGACAGCTTTTCGGACTCGGTAAGGCCAGTACGAGTTCACAGTGATGCCATTTGGGTTGACCAACGCCCAGCTGTGTTTATGAACTTAATGAACAAGGTATTCTATCAGTACCTTGACAAGTTCGTGGTGGTCTTCATTGACGATATCCTGGTTTACTCGAAGGCGCCAGAGGAGCACGAGGAGCATCTGAGGATTATGCTTGAGACGTTGAGGAGGGAGCAGTTATATAGGAAGTTATCGAAGTGTGAGTTTTTCCTGGACCAGGTCGAGTTTCTGGGTCATGTTATGACCGAGCATGGGATCTCAGTAGACCAGAAGAAGATTGCTGCAGTAGAGTCTTGGTCTACGCCCAGTACAGTTGCCGAGATTCGGAGCTTTCTGGGATTGGCGGGCTACTATCGGAAGTTCGTCCAGGATTTCTTGCGGATCGTGGAGCCGATGACTAGACTCACCAGGAAGGACGTGGAGTTCGTCTGGACTGAGGAGTGTCAGGCCGCCTTCGATAAGCTGAAGAAGAGGTTGACATCAGCTTCTATCTTGACATTGCCGTCTGGGACCGGTGGTTTCTCGATTTACAGCGATGCTTCTGGTCGGGGTCTGGGTTGTGTACTTCAGCAGCACGGGAAGCTGATTGCCTACGCATCTAGGCAGTTACGTCCTCATGAGAAGAACTACCCGACTCGCGATCTGGAGTTAGCCGCTGTCATCTTTGCCCTGAAGTTGTGGAAATACTATCTGTACGGAGAACGGGTTAAGATCTTTACTGACCACAAGAGCTTGAAGTACGTGTTCACTCAGAAGGAGCTGAACATGAGGCAGAGACGTTGGCTCGAGCTGATGAAGGACTTTGATATCGCCTTGCAGTACCATCCAGGGAAGGCCAACGTAGTCGCACATGCCTTGAGCAGGTATCCAGTGGCTATGTATCTGACATCAGACCGTCATCTTTTGGCCAACCTGGATAGTTTGGGAATCGAGGTGATCATTCCATGCATGGAGGTACAGATGTGGGGTTTACAGATTCAGTCTGAGTTGATGGACAGGGTCAGATCAGCGCAGTTTGATGATGTTGCCCTGAAGAGCATCAGGAAGCAGGTGCAGATAGGGCTGCTTGATGATTTCTCCATTGTCGAAGATGGGTCGCTGCGGCACGGTGCTAGACTGTGCGTTCCGAGTGGAGAGCTTCGGGAGGAGGTACTTCAGGAGGCTTATCGCTCTCAGTACTCTATGCATCCTGGTGCCAACAAGATGTACAGAGATCTGAGAGAGCACGTTTGGTGGTACAGCAAGAAGCACGAGGTGGCTCAGTTCGTATCTCGCTGCTTGGTTTGTCAGCAGGTGAAGGCCGAGAGGCAGAGGCCTGGTGGATTGCTACAGCCACTACCCATTCCAGAGTGGAAGTGGGAGCACATCACCATGGACTTTGTGTCCGGACTTCCACGGTCTCCAGGAGGAAAAGACGCAATTTGGGTCATAGTTGATAGATTGACCAAATCGGCCCACTTTTTGCCTTTCAAGGTGGGTTTGTCTACGGAGAGATTGGCAGAGCTGTATGTTCGGCAGATCGTACGATTGCATGGGGTTCCTGTGAGCATAGTTTCAGATCGAGATAGCCGTTTCACTTCCCACTTCTGGAGGAGTTTGCAGGCTAGCTTGGGCACCTCGCTCAAGTTCAGTACTGCTTATCACCCCCAAATAGACGGGCAGTCGGAGAGGACTATCCAGACCTTGGAGGATATGCTTCGCACGTGCGTGCTAGATCTCGGGGGTTCTTAGGAGGACCATCTCCACCTGGTAGAGTTTGCTTACAACAACAGCTACCAGGCCAGTATAGAGATGTCGCCATTCGAGGCTCTATACGGACGGAGATGCCGTACTCCCTTATCTTGGGACGATGTTGGCAAGAGGGTGCTGCTTGGACCAGAGATGGTGGTGGATGCAGCTGAGAAGGTCCGGCTTATTAGAGACAGACTTCGGGTGGCTCAGGATAGGCAGCGGCATTGGGCCGATAGCCACCGGAGACCGTTAGAGTTCGAGGTTAGTTTCAGTTCCTGTTTGTGCTTGTTTGTGTTTTTCTGTCCTGTGTGTTGAGTTTGTTTTATGTCTAGGCTGGCGCTTTGGTGTTCCTGAAGATTTCTCCGACACGGGGTACGATTCGCTTTGGCAGAGGCGGGAAGCTTAGTCCGCGCTACATCGGACCTTTCACCATTCTTGAGAGGGTCGGTGCAGTGGCGTACCGGCTAGACTTGCCGCCTATGCTAGAGGGGGTACACAACGTGTTCCACGTGTCGCAGCTGAGACGGTACGTGGCGGACCCCAGCCATGTATTGGATCATTCAGCGATCGAGGTGGGGCCTACTCTTCACTATCCAGAGCAGCCGGTTGAGATTCTGGATCGTAGGAAGAAGGTGCTCCGGAACCAGGTTATACCCTTGGTTCGCGTTGCATGGAGGCATCACTCTCCAGGTGAGTCTACCTGGGAGAGAGAGGACGACATGCGGGAGCGTTTCCCTTATCTCTTCGAGCCCTGAGGTATAATTTCTGTTTCTGCATTGTGATTCAGTGTATGTTTGCTTTAATTTTGAGGAAAATTTTTTTTTTTAGGTGGATAGATTTGTCACCCCCAGTTTCACAAACAGGGGTATTTTGGTAATTTTCTACTTTAAAAATTATTTTGGAATTATTTATTTATTTATTGCATTATTTTGGGGTTATTTGAATCGGGTTCGAATTTCAACTCATTCCGACTTGTTTTGACTTGTTTCGGGGACCCGGGGTAATTTTGACCTTAGTGGGCCCACACACTAGTTGGCCATGGCCCACATGTTAGATATTTTGGTTAGAGACTAGACTAATTATTTTTAGTTAGTATTAGTTAGAGATTTGACTAAACTACCCCCGACTTAACCCTTTCCTATTTTTTAGCTAATTAAACCATTGGAGGGCAAACTTGTAATTACCAAAAGGGGGAAAAGGACTTGTTGGCCGGCCACATAGAGTAGGGATGGGGAGGAGAGAGAAACCACTTTCCTATTCTTTCTCATCCACTTTTTCTTCTTCTTCTCCAAAGGCTCCTTCCACTTTTGAAGCTCACCATTGATTCCTTCTCCAAATCAAGGTAATCCCTTCTCTAAACTTGTTTCTCTTCTCATGTAGATTGGTTAGGAATCCATTAGGAATGATTCCCATGGTGGTGTCCCCATTAGACACCATTTTTGTGTTCTTTGGATATTTCTAGGGGTGTCCACATGTAGGTTTGTATCCCAATAGGAAAAACCCTCTTTTGGACACATGGATATTAATGTATATTGATTTTTATGTTGTTCTTGTTTATATTCCAGATTTTTGACATGTTTTAGAATGAGTTCTCCATGTATCTAAATGTATCATATTCTTTTTTCCATTTGAAAATATTTATGTGGTGATATATATATATATATTATATATATATATATATATATATATATATATATATATATATATATATATATATATATGGCTTATATATATATACATATTGGTGAGTATTTTGTGGTGTGGTTTTGTGTGGAATAGGGGCAGCCATGGTCGGCCATGGGGGAGTGTGAGAGGGTTGGTGTTGTTGTTGGTGTTGGTGTTGGTGTTGGTGTTGGTGTTGTGTTTGTGGGTGAGTTTGTGTGGTTATTTATGTTTTGGAGTGGTATTTTGAGTGGAATTAGTGGTGTATTAAGTGGTGGTTGTGGTGGTGTGTTATGTGGTGGTTGTGGGGGTGTATGGTGGCTGTGGTGGGGTGTTAGGACAGCATGTTTGCTGCCATTTAAGGGCAGCAGCAGCAGCCAACTGTTGGCACTGCTGCACAACAGCAGTTTGGCTTCCAAACCCCCCCTCCCCCATTTCACATACAATTAGCCCCATATGACGCACTATCTATCCCCCATATATACCACTATATATCCCACTATTTGTCCATTGTTTTAACCCTTAGAAACCACCTAAAACCAGTCCTAAAAACACTACAAATCTGTCCTTTATTTCCAATGTGTGTGTGAGTGTGTTTTGTGAGTTTGTGTGTGTGTAAGAGCCTACTAGTGAGTGATACTAGTATCCCATAGTTAGCCTATGTGCAAACTAGTAGGAAACCTATTAGAAAACTTATAGAGAAGCCTATGAGAGGGAGAAGTGTCATGTGAGTGTTGTGTATGAGTGGGTAGAGGAGTGTGGTATAGAAAAGGGTAATTTCATGAGATGTTAAGATAGGTAATAGGGTAAACCTATACCCCGTATCCTAACATGGCCTAGATACTTAGGATACCCAAATTTCTTGGTAGGTAAACCTTAGATAGGTTGATATCTAGCTACCCTAAGGAGCCTAGACTAGTATCATGGGTATTTGCAAGGTTTTATTGGTTTTGGGCAAGGTATCGGGGTTTATCTTAGAAGGATAAATGCTAGTTTTACCTAGAAATAGGATATTGGTGTTAGAAGCCTAAGATAGAGTTAGGACTTGATTCCCGTGGTTGATAATGATCAAATATGGTACTCAAAGACTAGTTTTGACGTCGGTTGACCTTTTTGACCAAAAGTCAACAAAAGTCAACCGAGAGTCAAACTTAGCCTTTAAGCGACCCGATTTGACCGAAACCAACCCAGAGTTGACCGGTTGACTGAAAGTCAACAGTTGGTCAACATTAGACCAGTTTGACCTAGGGTTGACCCAGAGTTGACCAGAGTTGACCAGAGTTGACCAGAGTTGACTTTTTGACCAAAAGTCAACTGTAAGTCAACCCTTGATCCCGATTGACCTAGTTTGACTTGGATTGACTCCCAGTGACCTAGTATGAACCAGTATGGCCTAGTATGACCAAGTTTGACCTTGATTGACCTAGTATTGACTTAGACTTGCATTCATGGCTTGTATTAGCTTCCTTTTTCAGTATTTAGCCCTGTTTGACTCATAGTATCTTATTTTAGGTCTGTGATCACTCTGAGCGTCTGTTCACTCTATCAGCTCAGGACCACAGGCGAGTACATTCACTGATAGTTTTCATTATCTTGATATCTACTATATCCGATTCAGTCGTAGTGTTTTACTTGATTCCCGACACGACGGTTCACGGACTAGTATACGTCGGATCCTGTCATGAGATGTTATTCCTGGACTTTCTTGGTATACAGGTATGAGATATTTTCGTGTTCCTGTACTTGTATAGACACCGATTCCTAAGGGGACTTGCTACCCTTTTACGGAACCCCGTGTCATGACGTGCCATGTCCGGATCCGTGATACTATTCGGGGATAGAGGGAAATTATTAGGGGTTATGTGATCAAAGCCTCCTTGTAACCATATATTGCTAGCGCCACCCTCACCTCACGTAGGGTGTAGCACATACCCCGTGCCGGTTATCCAGGTTGGCCGGCATGACCCTTTTCAGAGATTTTCGTGTGATTGTCGGGCCAAGTGGATAACCTTTTCCCTTGCTTCCTAGCCGATCACATTTCGCCCTAATAGTTTAAATCACTTTTTATTTATTTATTGTCATATCTTACATTCCAGTTCATCTTTACTTATTGTACTTTCACCATGCTATGATTTATTTCTCATATGCCCTACCTGCCTTTTATACTATACCATGATGACGGGACTAGGTTCTGTTTGAAAGAAGGGTTACAACCCCGGTCCTTGTTTGGTTTAAGGGTTATAACTCGGCTTTCAAATGGTTCCCAAGTCGTCTATATTCTTTGTCTTGTATCTCATTATTACTGTCTCTTATAGTATTTCTCAATTCATATGGAACTGATGTTGGTGTTTTGTATTTGTTCATTTTTCTGACAGGATACGTTGACAAATTTTACAGATGATTTAGAGGTTGATTGCCCGACTTACTACGGGATAGAGTCTGATGGACTTGACCTAGACAGGGGCTTAGTGGTAGAGCCACTAGACTTCGCTCATCCAGAGTAGCCTAGTTTTAGTTAGGTTTGCCTGGCCTGCGAGCCAGCTAGTTCATTTCAGTTGTAGTATCTTTATACTTATTATTATTCTGAGACTCTGGTTTGTGTTTAGCTGTGACTTGTGAATATTTCTGGACTCGTTTCTTGCTTATTCTATCATATCTCTTTTCCATGCTATCTACCTTAGTTTTGATTATGTGATTGAGACTGTATTGCTATGTTCCTCCGTTCGGAGTGTATATACTGTACAGGTACATTTATCTGTTTAGTCCTAGTATTTACAGACCCTATATACAATGTTCTACCGCCGATTCTGTGGCGTAGGCTGGACGTAACCACGTGCTCGTGCCCCTCTTCAGGGTGCGGGTCGTGACACGTCTCAATCACAACATATTTCCCCTTGATCTCATGATTCATTGTTCTCAATCCTAGCTTGACATTCCCGTATCCTTTGACTTCATTGATCTTTCCTGTTCGGTCGTTTGATTGTTCTCTTGTCCCTTTTTAGGGGCACTTCGTCCGCATCTGTCAGAGCTGGACAACAGCAACAAGGACAATGTGGACAACCTGACCAGGTTGGTCAGCAACAAGGGCCAGTACTACCCCAAGAGGCTATTCAAGAAGAAGTGATTGTGGAAGAAGCAGCTGGATCGCAGTATCCGGAGGTTCCACTACCACCAACAGTTCCACCTACCCCTGTGGAATTGGACACACCAGCCCTTCTGGAGATCATGAGAGGGATGATGGCTACTCAGCAACACCAGATGTTAGCCCAGCAATGCATGCACGCTCAGTTGCAGGAGCAGAATGTACTCCTCAACCAAGGATTGCAGACGGCATTGGATAGAGGGGCAAAGGCAGATTCAGGAGCATCAACCAGGTTATGCAAGTACAACCCCCGCCGTTTCGAGGGCACAGAAGATGCCATCTCAGCAGATGCGTGGCTTAAGGATATTGAGGCTATTTTAACAGCAGCTAAGGTGCCGGCGGAAGAACGTGTGGATCAGGTAAAGTTGTTACTTCAGGATCTCGCACGTGATTGGTGGGAATCAGAGGAAGTAGGCATCAGACGTCCTGTTGCTTGGGACGATTTTACTGCAAGATTCAAGATGAAGTACTATGGAGTTGTGGCACAGTTTGAGCTGCAACAGAAGTTTATCAACCTCAAGCAGGCCGGCAAGACGGTAGATGCTTATGCAGCGGAGTTCTGCAGATTGAGTAGGTTTGCCCCGGAGATGGTCGCAACGGAGAGCCAGAGGGCTATGAGGTTCCAGCAAGGGTTTCATCTTGAGCTCTTACAATTGATAGAGGGGCATAATTATCAGACTTTTGACGAAGTATTGACGGCAACCCGAAGGCATGAGATCACCATTCAGAGGATCACGACAAGGACAGGAGGTCAGAAGAGATCCTACAGTCAGATTGAAGAAGGAGGGAGAGCAGCGCCCCGAACAACAGCACCATCTCTTGGCATTCGCATTCACGATGTGGCAATGCGAGGGCCAGCACCACCACCAAGGCAACAGCAACAACAACCAAGGAAGAACCAGCAACCCCCAGTGGGCTGCACTTATTATGGAAAGTTAGGACACACTAGAGATGTGTGTCGAACATTGAACGGGCAGTGTTTGATATATAGAAATCCAGATCATCGGGTTACCACCTGTCCTATGAATTCGAGGTCAGGAGGACCAGTGCAACAATTTTCTGCTCTGCCAGTACCAGGGGCATGATAGTATCGAGGACCAGCGGTAGCAGTGAGACCATTGGCACAGCGCCCGTTCATGACTCAGGCTCCGATGTTTCGGCAGTAGGGACCGCCGATGCAGCAACACCAGCATTGACCACCACAGCATTATCAAGACAGGGGCCAGCAGTAGCACCAGACTAGGCCGCAACATGGGAACCAACAAGGAGGTCGAGGGCATGCATTCACTCTGTCCTTGGAGGAGGCATTAACATCGGGAGATGTTGTGGCAGGTAACATTCTCGTCGCCTCATATCCCGTAGTAGCATTGTTTAATTCGGGAGCATCACACTCATTTATATCTGTACAATTTGCAACACGGCTAGGAATAGAATTCGAGGCATTGCCAGGGAGGTTAAATATACTCACTGGTAATGGGCTCGTAGGAGTTAGTAGAGTTATTCTAGCATGTAGCGTTGTAGTTTGCGGGCATTCCTTACCTGCCCGGTTGATAGAATTTTCTGTTGGAAATTTCGACGTTATCTTAGACATGGACTGGTTGAAAGATAGTCATACGACAATAGATTGTCGTAGAGGGAGTGTATCTTTTGATATTTCAGGCATGAAGCGGTTCACCTTAGTCAGATCAGTGGCAACTCAACAAGAGCAGGGAGTAGTGACGGCAATGGAAGAAGTTCAAGTTCCGAAGGTAGTTGAAGAGTTTCTAGACGTATTTCCCGAAGAACTTTCAGGTCTACCACCGGTTAGGGATATTGAGTTCAGCATAGAATTGGTACCTGGAACTAAACCGATATCAGATCGAGTTTACAGAATGGCGGATTCAAAACAGGCCAAGGTATATCAGCACATAGAGGAACTGAAAGAGAAAAAGTTCATCCAAGCTAGCATATCACCATGGGCAGCACCAGTGGTACTTGTGGGGAAGAAGGATGGGTCATCGAGATTATGCATCGATTACAGAAAGCTTGACGCGGCAACAGTAAAGAACAAGTACCTACTACCCAGGATCGACGACTTGTTTGATCAGTTGAGCAAAGCTAGAGTTTTCTCCAAGATAGATCTTCGTTCAGGGTATCATCAAGTGAGGGTTCGGAAGGAGGATATTCCCAAGACAGCATTCAGGTCGAAGTATGGGCATTATGAATTCTTGGTAATGCCGTTTGGTTTGACCAATGCTCCAGCAATATTTATGGATTTTATGAATCGTATCTTTATGCCGTACTTAGATCAATTTGTCGTTGTGTTTCTTGACGACATTCTCGTATACTCTGCTAGTGAAGAGGAGCATGAAGACCACCTCAGGAAAGTGTTACAGGTTCTGAGAGAGAAAGCTCAGCAAGTATGAGTTTTGGTCGGACCACATTTCATTTTTGGGTCACATCGTATCTGGAGCTGGAGTAGCAGTGGATCCTAAGAAGGTAGAAGCAGTAGAGAGTTGGCCAGTACGCAAGACCGTAGCAGATGTGCGAAGTTTCTTGGGATTGGCAGGATATTACAGGAGATCCGTAGCAGACTTTACAAGACTTTCAGCACCCATGACCCGCTTGACACGGAAGGATGTACCATTCGTCTGGTCGACAGAATGTCAGGCATCATTTGAGAACTTGAAGCAGAAGTTGATATCAGCACCTATTCTTACATTGCCAGTTGGGCCCGGAGGTTTCACTGTATATTATGATGCGTCAGGTAAAGGACTTAGATGTGTCCTAATACAACATGGGAAGGTGATAGCATATACATCTAGGCAACTTCGAGACCACGAGAAGAATTACCCAACTCATGACTTGGAGTTGGTGGCAGTAGTATTTGCTTTGAAGCTATGGAGGCATTACTTATATGGTGATCGAGTGGATATGTACACAGACCACAAAAGTCTGAAGTACATCTTTACTCAGAAGGAGCTGAACATGAGACAGAGAAGATGGTTGGAGTTGATCAAGGATGATGACGTAGAGCTTCAGTATCATCCAGGCAAGACTAATGTGGTTGCAGACGCTCTCAACAGGAGAGGCGGCACATTTATGTTGACAACACAGAGGCATATCTTAGAAGACCTTCAGGAGATGGGCATCGAAGTTATACTTCCTAGTGATTTAGGAGTTCTAACAAGTCTACAAGTTCAATCCGACTTGGTAGACAGGATCAAGACAGCTCAGGCACAGGACCCAAGGATTCAGAAGCTTAGGACAGAATGTGAGTCAGGAATCGGAAAGGAGATGAGAATTCATGAAGATGGTATACTTAGGTTTGGATCACGTTTATGTGTGTCTAGTGGAGATATCAGACAGGAGGTTATGGCAGAAGCTCATAGTTCCCAGTATTCTGTACATCCTGGAGGGACCAAGATGTACCAAGATATCAAGCAGCACTTCTTGTAGAACGGGATAAAGAGGGAGATAGCTAGATTTGTTTCCCGTTGCTTGGTATCTCAGCAAGTGAAGGCAGAACAGCAGAGGCGAGCTGGGTTATTGCAACCGTTTCCTATTCCGGAATAGAAATAGGAACATATTACAATGGACTTTGTGACCGGTTTACCGAGATCACCGAGTGGTAAAGATGCTATTTGGGTGATAGTAGATCGGCTTACAAAGGTGGCACACTTTCTTCCTTTCAGAGTAGGCCAATCTACAGAAAAGTTGGCAGAGTTGTATATACAACAGATAGTCAGGCAGCATGGAGTCCCTGTCAGTATTGTGTCAGACAGAGGTACCCGTTTTATATCACATTTTTGGAAGAGCTTACATCATAGCCTGGGTACCAAGTTAAGATTTAGCACAGCTTACCATCCACAGACGGACGGGCAATCAGAAAGAACAATTCAGACTTTAGAGGATATGTTGCGAGCTTGCACTCTGGATTTTGGAGGATCTTGGGAGAGCCACCTGCACTTAGTTGAGATCTCATACAATAACAGTTATCAAGCCAGTATCCAGATGGCGCCATTTGAAGCACTATATGGTAAGAAGTGTAGGTCGCCACTGGCATGGGATGATATCGGGGAGAGAAAGATGTTAGGCCCGGAAATAATTGTCCAGACAGTTGAAGTGGTCAAGAAAATTATAGAGCGACTTCGAGTTGCGCAAGATCGGCATCGTCATTGGGCGGACCTGCATCGTAGGCCGCTAGAGTTTTCTGTTGGGGACCACGTGTTCTTACGGATCTCACCTACCCATGGGGTCAATAGATTTGGCGTTCGCTGGAAGTTGAGTCCGCGGTACGTGGGCCCGTTTGTTATCCTTGATAGGATAGGCGATATTGCTTATCGTTTATCCCTTCCACCTTGTAAAACCCAGTTTTAGGATTGGTAATGTTATTTATTATTTATATTATAATATTATTGTTATTATTATTATATTTTGAGTTCAAAATTATTATCAAAATTAATAATTTGGATTTTTGGTGGCCGACCTGACCCGAGCCTGGACCTGTTTGAACCCGAACCCAACCCCAGTCTGAACCCATTCTCTTTTTGGAATCCTGATTAGTATTTGTAAAAAAAAAAAGAAGAGGAAAGCCAAACCCACGACTTAGCTCGGTCCCCCATCCTATTCTCCAGCTACTCCCTATTTCCCCTCTCCTCCTTATACTCACCACTCATTCCTCATCCAACTTCTTCTTATATTAGCAACCCACTACCACCACCACCTCACAAAGAGGAACATTACCAGCACTCCCACCAACATATTTCCTTCTTCCTCTCTTTTCCTTTCCATACACCCTCTCCCTCACAAACCCTACCCCGAGCACCCTCTCGGCCATCCACCCGAGCGCCGCCCTAGCGGTCTCCCGCCGACGTCCATCCCGGCTGCGCTCCGCCGTCAGGGCTGCGACCCCTGTCTCCCGTGCGGTCTCCTCGGCGCCGCCCCGCGGCCACCCCCTCTCGGCCGCACTCCAGCACCCCGACCCCCTTCCGGCCCTCTCCGGCCAGCAGCCGCACCCGTCGGTTTCCCCACGCCGGCGCCAGCCTCGGCCCCCTCCAGCGCTGTCCCATGCTTTGGTCGTTCCCTCCGCTGTCCTGGTTCCCGCGAGTGCCGCTGATCTGGACAGCACTGTCCAGCGCTGTCCCGGGCTTTCCAGATTTGCTGTCCGCGATTATCTTTCTATAATTTTCATCTGAGAGCTGTAGCCGAGCAACCCAAGGTATAATCTCGGTCCCGTTCCATTTATTCAGTAGTCTATGATGATTTTTGGTCCACGATCCCGTTCCGGGATTCAGATTTGTGATTACGACTTTTGGTTTCAGAATTTCCGAACTTCCTTTCGGAGAAGTTCTGTAAATTTTGGTTATGCTTTGGTTTCTCAGAATTTGCGAGTTAACTCCGGAAAGGTTATGTGATTTTTTCATGTCTGTGTAGTTTCGGATTTTTTTCGAAAACTATTATTCTGGTTCTATTGGGTTTTCGAAAAATTCCGGAAAAGTTTTGGATATTTTGGGAAGGTTCTGTGGACTGGGTTTGTAATATTACTATGTAACTTATGGTTGGGATTTATAAATGGTGATTATGGCACATTTTCCAGTTTTTGGGTTGACCGAAAATAGAGGAAGTGCTGCCAGATTTTTCTATAAAATTTAATTATATAATTTAAAATGGTTTTTCGGAGAAGAATATTATTTTGGATTTTTGGACGACAACCGTATTGGTCAATGGGCCCTGGCTAAGTGCAAACAAAACTGGTTTCGTCCGGACGTTGAGGCATTAGCCTATATGACGATTGGACCAATATCTGAGACTCATTATTAAATTTATTTAATTTAATGCTCTTATTTTGTAATTAAATTGCAGGATAAATTTAGAACTAAAAAATGCTTCTTCTTATTTCAATTTATGTAAAATAATTTTTAAGGTCATAAGCCCAGCTTTTCTATTTTCTTTCTCTGTGGCCTGTAATTATTGTAGCGTAGTTTTTCTCGTATTTTCTGGTTTTGCTGGTTTTTAGCGTAGACGCGTAAAACTAAAATAAATATTAATTTGATATAGAAAAATTTATGAGGTTTTTCTCACATTAAAATTTACAAGTTTGTAATATTTAAAACAACGATCACGTTTTCCTCATTAAACAAGAAATTTAGTTTTATATGTATAATTACGAAAATACAAGGTTTTAACCAATTTAATTAGTAACTACGAATTTTTCCAAAATAAAAAGGTAAATTGGTCTTTCCCTCGTAATTAATTACAACGCACCCGATAATCGAGTTTTGTTGTGATAGCGTAATCAAAGATTAAAATTGATTAGGACAAACTTAGAGATTGCAACTAGCATAGTTAGCTTGGTAACTCTGGAATCTGAGTCAAACTTCTCGAATGTAGGATTTCGAGGATGAGTCTAATTTCCATCTCGAAGTCTTCAACCCTTCAAGTCCAGTCCAATTTGAGGCAAGTACATTTTGTGTTAGTTTACAATTATTTAATAATCGCTTTACTGCAAGTTTAAACCACGATGTAACACGAAACTCTCTCTGAGAGTACTGATTGATTGACTGTTGGGTGCTGGGGGAATAGTATAATGATTATGACCACATCTAAAGTAATAACTTAGAACTGTATTAGCTTATCCCTCATGCACACGGGGATAAGACATATCGTATCAATAGGATACAACTGTACAATCCAAGTCGGTCATATTCATTGCCTATTCAAATCATAATGTTTTAAGTGCTAGAAAACTGTTTACTTCAAATTGTTTAAAAATGCATGATTCTATTATTATTTTAATTGTTGGATTAGCATGAATTGTACTTTGCTCCCTCCTGACTAGAGATACATTTTTAAGGGATATTGAGGATGCTGAGCTGTTATACAACAGTTATTATGATCCAATTCTGTACCCCATGGTGTTGCCAGAGTCCCCATTGGAGGACGCATGACCTGAGGCCGATGAGCCGAACGCTTAGCTAGATTTTTTCTGTTTCTCGTTTTGTTGTTTTTAAAATTCTGTTATTTGAATTCAGTATTTAATTCAGTTCTTTTACTTTCAGTTGTATTTATTCAAATGTTTATAAAGTTTTAAATTACCGAATATTGAGTTGTGACAAATATAGATGTTGTTGTGGTTACCTGCTAATGGAACAGCTTACTGCCGCCATCTCAACAACGGTGCAGGCTGGGCATGATCCGGTTTGACCCAATTATTTGGGATCGGATCGTGACACACCTTCGTTACGAGAGGTGCATGACGTATTTCATGTATCTCAGTTGCGAAGGTATGTATCGGACCCAAGCCATAATCTTGATCATTCTGAGATGGTTGTTGGTACCAACCTGTCTTACGAAGAACAGCCTGTGTCCATTTTGGACCGAAGAGAGAAGAGACTCAATAACCGAACAATTAGCCTTGTCCGGGTTGCTTCGGGTCATCACACTTTAGGGGAGTCAACGTGGGAACGTGAGGATGACATCCGATCATGGTATCCGCACCTGTTTGACTCACAAGGTATATCTCTTTCTGTATACCTTGATTGTCTTAACTCCTCATGCTCGTCACCTTATGAGTAGAATTGCTTGGTGTCGTCGATAGTTAAACATAGATATGTTACTTGCTATTGGCATTGTAGAATGATTGCTTACTCAATTGCTTATACTTAGATTAGTTTAGCTTCGATGTTTCTATCCTGCTTGGATTTGAAATTCCGAGGACAAAATTTTTCTAAGGAGGGTAGAGATGTCACTTCCCGTTCCCGGAATACGTATTCTAAATACATGTACTGCTGGAATATATTTATTTAATATTTATCATATATTATTCTGTATTTAAATTCCTTTAATTTCATGTTAATTAATTTCCTGTAATTTTATTTCTTTATTTTACTTTCTGCTTTTATACTCTATTTTAGCTTTGCTTTGGGTTCGACTTGGATTGGTTTAATTATGTTGGTTCATCATGAACTGAAATAAACCCCTACCTACCACCACCCCTTCATTTAAAACCCATCCCCTTTCTCTCTCTTTATTACTTCTTCTCATTTCTCTTCTTCTTCCTCATAACTCCCCCACCAACCTAGGAGGGCTAGGTGTAGTGCTCCGTCCCGCAAAGTCAATCGGAGGAATCGAAACGCCGACGACGTTCGGACTTAGCCTTGCAACGGCTTGCTCGGAGACATCGCTCAGGTGGGGTAGTTTCGGTGAACTTGCCTCATCTTTGCCTTCGCATAATAAATCGTGTTTTCAACTTGCACAAGTAGGCTTAATAATAAAAGAGATGAATCCACATAGCTAAGGGAATAATCCCGACGGGTCAAAATGAGTTAGAACATGGAAAACGTCCCATGGTAGGCTTAGAGTTGGTGCACGACGTGCGTTGAAAATGATACTCGGTCCTTCGTCCCGTGGCTTGGGAGAAGAAAAGTTTGTCTTCAACACAAAACTACGAACTTGCCTAAGTCATAGGCGTCGCCCGCATAAACGCTTGATAAAGCGTTCACGGTTCCACTGCGCAAGGCTTGGCATAGCCTTTGCTCATCCTTCGGGTTAAGTTGTAGGCTTCAGTAAGTTAGGCAAAGTTATGCCGGTCGACCTAAGTCATTCCAAGTGTTGTCCCGCTTATTCTGCGGTTGTCAAGTTAAATAGTCCCATGATCCCAAGGCCCGTCATATGAAATATGACTTGGACGATAGCGTTGCGTAGAACACGAGTCGGTTTAAGGCACGATCCTCGGTTGGTTCAGTGGAAAGTTAGCCACGGTCTGTCGATACTTAAGGAAACACGTTATGTTCAAGTTAAGTGGGAAGGCTAGGCAGTAGTCGTTCCCGGAGTTCAAAGAATATTAAGTCTAAGCGATGGTTAGTCACCGAAAGCAAATATGTCGGGACTGTGGTTCAGTCGTCGAGGCAACCCTGGTTTGGGCTCTGCAAAGAAGTGTAAAAAGTGAAAGAAGTAAAGCAAAGGAACAAAATGATGATGATGAGACCATGCATTACATTAAGTCTAGAAGTTAGCGTAAGCGCGTGGTCATGGACAACTTGTCGACAAGGGCGATGGTTCTTCGGATCGGAAATCTTGGGCCAGGGACCGATCCGGCCTAGGAAGAACGACGTATAGCCGAGCTGGGTATGAAGCAACCGGTAGGTCGGGGACTTGCATCGAGGATCACAACCGGCGGTACAAGGGTCCCGAATGCCAGGCTATGTCCACGATGGCTAGTTAATGCCAGTGACCATTTATATAGATGTGTCGGCACGAGCGACAATCTGCGTGTGTGCCTTTGGATTGAGTTGAATGTGTATGCAGTTAGAAGACACAATGTCTGGGCCTAATATTTGGCTACAGCGAAGGCGGCGTACTTCGGTACGGGATATGGCATCGTGTGTTAAGTTTGGCATAGAGTTTGCATGAGTTAGGCTTGAGCTATTGCGAGTTAAGTCAAAAAGGACCGTAGGGTAAGTTGTATGAAGCTAGAATGAGCCGCTGGGTACGACCTCGAAATATGAGGCACGGTCGCGTTGTCACAACACAAGTATAGGCAAGTCTAAACAAGGAGGCGCTGTCTCGGAGATATTGAAGCACGAATCGAGTTCATGGCACGACCGAGTCATTACGTCCCAGAGTTTGGCACGAAAGACAAGTATAAGTCGGTGCATCAATAATGCAAGCACGAGAAAGGTCTAGATACAAGAAAATAGAGTCTATCACATAGTTGTGTCTCTGATTTTGGCCGTAAGGCAGGCACGACTTGATAGGTTAACGTTGTTGAATGGATGTTACTGTTGTAAGCACGAGAAGGTCGTCATACACAAGTATGCCAAGGCGTCTGTCATAAAACTGATCCTAAGATAAGACTAGAAAGACAATCGAAAGGGATTCAGCTGCACAAAGTAAATGAACGTGTCGGTTTTGTACGGGTGGACGAGGAGCTCACTCTACCAGTACAGTTGAGTACTGACACCCACACAGTGTTCATGTGCAGGTATAGGTAGAAGCTCATGGCGCAGAGCTCGCTTAGATGCGTCGAGGTACGGAGTTCCTTGGCGATTCAAAGCGTGCGGTCGCATGGATTGAAGACTTATACAGGACATATTGTATGGATATCGCCTTCCGAAGCTTCCGCTGGTTCAAATATTGTATCGAGAGATGAGAGAGAGCAGAGTGACTTGTAAATGAGAGAAAAGTGAACACGAGAGACTTGTAATTTGGCCTAGCGCCCACAAATGTAATCTTGTATTCAATATCAATAAAAGAGCTTCTTTTGAATGTCTTGTGTTCTTGTTCTAAATTTTGCTGTAATGTTTAATGTTTGCTTGGGATTTCTGTGCGACGACCCCGTCGACGCCGCTGTAATCAGCCGTTATGGAACTGCCTTGCACGAGCGCAATCTAGGCTCGTACGGCATCATGCCTTAACGAGGACGATCGCTCCTACAGGAGCGGAACGTGACACTAGGCAAGTGCCAACTTGCTTCTTGATGGATTTCCATTTTTGTTGTTCCATTGTCTTCCTCTCTAGATTCTTAGACACTTTAGTAGTTAGCATTTTCAATTCTCATGGCTCATTTCATGTAGATCTAAGTTTAATACATTTCTGGAATTTTTAGGTTTTGATCTAGTAATTTTGTTATTTTTTAAGTTTTGATGGTCCCATATTGTAGGAAATTTGATTCTACCCAATTTTGACTATTGGAAGTCCTAATTTCGACTTATTTTGAGTGACTTATGGTCTTTTTGGTTCATGGGTTTTCATGGCCATTAGATGCAGATTGGAGAAGATGAGCAGTACATGCTGTCCTGGCGCATGTTGTTTGCTGGCAAAAAGCTGTTGCCATGCTGTTTGCTGGCGTATGCTATTTTCTGGTACATGCTGTCATGGCGCATGCTATTTTTTGTGGCGCATGCTGTTTGCTGGCAAAATACTGTTGCCATGCTGTTTGCTAGCGCATGCTGTTTTCTGGCGCATGCTGTTTTTCGTGGCGCATGCTGTTTGCTGGCAAAATACTGTTGCCATGCTGTTTGCTGGTGCATGCTATTTTCTGGCACATGCTGTCATGGCGCATGCTATTTTCCGTGGCGCATGCTATTTGTTGGTAAAATACTGTTACCATTCTATTTGCTGGCGCATGCTGTTTTCTGGCGCATGCTGTCCTGGCGCATGCTGTTTTCTGGTGCATGCTATTTCTGGCGCATGCTGTTTCCTGGCGCATGCTGTTCCTGGCGCATGCTGTTTCCTGGCGCATGCTATTTCTGACACATGTTGTTTCTGGCACATACTGTTTTCTGGCGCATACTGTTTCTGGCGCATGCTGTTTCTGGCGCATGCTGTTTCCAAGCGCATGCTATTTCTGGCACATGCTGTTTTCTGGCGCATGCTATTTCTGGCACATGCTGTTTTTCGTGGCCGCATGACACTTTCTGGCCATATGAGATCCTGGCCACATATGCATTCTCAGCCGCATGAACTTCTATAATTTCCCGGCCACATGAACTCTAGCCCATGATGCCTTTTGACTGATTCTTGTCCCGAATTAACATTGAATGATATTGATTATGACCTTGACTAATAATTGATCATGCATTCCTAGTTGGAACTAAGAGACTGGCTAGTCGTCTTATTGAATGGAATGAATGAGACACATTCATATTAATTATGAACTATTGTAATCGATTGGCCGATCCCGAATATTGACATATAGATACATGCAGGCTTTAATTTATTTATTTTTCTACAAAAGCAGCATGTGTACTTTATGGTCAAGGCATGATTATTCCGTGGCTAGTTTTGATTGTTGTATTATGCTATGTAAGACCTACAACCTAACCGCACGGGTATCGTTGTAGAGATGTGCATATCGTACCCCATACGAAAGTACTCATTCTGAATGACCATGATCCACGGCATGGGATTTCACTCAACATAGAGGCTATTAAGTTAAATAAAATGATGATTGCATGGAGAGAACGGATTCTCGAGTTCTTACATGGCAGCCCTCTTTGGGACTATTAAGTGCCAGACAGGCCGGCTGGTTCCCACAGATACTACAAACCTGCCACACGGGCAGGGAGTGGTATCTGCTTATATTATTTATTGTACATTGTATATTAACGACGGGTGTCCCGCTAGGACTCGTCTAAATACATGATTGGCGCAATTGATTGATTTGGTAAAGTAGCCTTGTTTGCGCATTGTAAGAACTGAGGAATCCTTTATCGTATAATTTCAAGATAACTTGGAACCCACAATAGCAAGCCGTAGTAGTTGTATGGCCGTTTAAATTGATTTTGTTGTATACAACCGTCGTCATCGACACCACCACAGACCCGCCACCATTACAGCACACCTAAACCACCGCCACCACGCCCAGCCGTCCGGCCACCACCATCCGCCACCATCGGCGACTCCAAACCCAATGACCAAAGTAAACCCAAATAAAAATTAAAAACCCTAACCTAGACTCACCTCCGCCGACCGACCCAGCCAAGCCCGGCCGCCTCCTCCAGGCCACGGAGGGTTGATCTGCGCCCTGCCTCCCTACTCCGCCGCTCGGCCACGCCACGCGGACCGGCTCGCCTCCCGTGCAGCCGGCGCCGCGTCTCCACTGGGGCAGCTCCGACCATCGCCCATAGAGAGCCTCCGCCCCTCTCCCTCGATCTCCTCTTCCTCCGCCCGCACACAGTTCCGACCATCGAACTCCCGCCTTCGTCGTCCTCTTCCAGCTCTCTCCGACCTCGTCTGCCGCTTCTCTCTCCTCCACATCCCTCCGCCCACCGCGCCTAACACTCCGACGGACCGCAGCTCCGGCCCGTCTTCTTTCTCTCTCCCGAGTCCTCTTCCCCCCGCGGCCCTTTCCTCCGCCCGCCGCTTCCATTGAACCCTTGCCGGCCGCCGCCCTTCTCCGGCTCTCTCCGTCCCCATCTCCCTCTCTTTCCGCTGCTCTCCCGCTCATAATTCCCACCTTCCCCTCCGCTCCTCACATTCCCTCCTCTGGACTCTCTCTATCTCTAATTCACTTTTGGGTTTTAGTTTTAGTTTTTTTGAGAAACAACTCTTTCCTTACGGGCACACGGTTTTTTTGAGAAACAACTTTTAGTTTTTTTTTTTGGGGTTTTAGTTATTATTGCTGTTGTTTGAGTTCCTCTCCTCGGGAAGAGGAAACAACATAGTAATTTTATTATAATAGTATGATATCTTGTTTTTTTGTTAAGCAAACACCAGACATATTATTATTATTATTATTATTAGCATATGTACTATTATTATTCTCATTATTATTATTATTATTATTATTATTATTATTATTATTATTATTATCATTATTATTATTATTTTATTAGTTTATATATTATTATTGTATGATTAATATTATTACTAACTACAGTATTGTATGTTGCCATTAATATTTTTACTGCTATTAATATTATTGTTATTATTATATTTTAGTAACTAAGATTAGTACTATTATTAGTTATTATTAAAAATTAGTTTTTGTGTAATTAGGTATAATAAGCTTCTTTTCAAAATTTTCTTCTAAATATATATATATACCCATTTATATAAATATTTTATTTGGCTTGGCCTATATTTTAAAATATGGTTTTAGAACCCTGTTCTAGAGATTTGTAATATTTATTTAGAAATATTTTGACCCGCAAGCCAAAGATGTTTTGACACGAATTAGGTTCGCCTTAAATAATTTTTTCTAAAAAAAATATATTTTTCAAGGATTATAAATAGTTTTCTAAAAATCGTATATTACCTATTTTTTTTGATTTCCTCCTTTCCATAACCAATCTCCTTTATTCCTTTTCTTTCGCCAATTTCGTACTACCATATGCCTACCCTAACTAATTTGACCCTTCTGGACCCAATGGAACTGTCCGTACCACCGTCAGAGGTCACTTTGTGTAGTGGTTACATCGAAGTCGTAGTTCGTGCCACATTGATTATCGCAGCACACCAGACGCTCTACCAGGCAAGACACCTTGCCATTTGCTGTTTATTTATTTTAGCTCATATTTTATGCATTATTTATTTTTTTTATGCAAAATAAACTGTGATACATGACATAACCTGTTAGAACTTACTGTTCATTTATATTTTCTGCTATGTATTATTTTTCTCACATTAAACCTAGATTTAAGGGACCACCTTGCGTGTTGCATTCATTGGCCTTGACACGTAACACGAAGTTGTTTGTCGCATGTAGGATACGGAAGTGCGTGATTGGCTGGCCACCAGTACGTACAAGCCGTGCGATAGGAATAACCGCTTATAGAGGTTGCATGCTAGTTTGACTTAGCGGTTATAGAGGTTATTGTTGTGGATACAACATAGTAGGCATTGGACGGGGAGGACAATTTCTTAGCGTATGGGCTTCGATGCACTTTCTCTTTTGTAATCCGTGAGCTCCGTCGGAGACGCGGGTCAGCTTACCCAAGATTACTGACGGCCACTGACGTTCTGCGGAACGTTATGCTCTTATTGATTGGGCCTCTAGTGCCCCAAGGGGGACTATGCCGATCCTATTCAGCCAGGGCCCATGCGTAGGAAGGATTGTTCTTAACTACGTTTCACTTAGAACGGTAGGCTACCTTTATCCGTTAGGTACGAGTACTTTTGGTTTGGGTACTTGTATCTGACCGTGGCTTGGAACAATAACTTGTCGCGGATTAGTTTGTCACATCTTGTCCTTGTTTGGTTGTAGGTGTGACTTACTACTTCGATAAGAAGGTATTGAACCTTGTTGGGGTCCGGATACCATATTGGATTCATAGCATGGAAATATATGTCACCGTGAATTAGTTTACCATCTCCTGTCCTTGTTTGGTTGGGGGGATGGTACGCTCGTTCAATAGGTGTGTATTGGACCATGTTATAAATTCAATTGACTTATTTATTTGAGCAATATTTATTCAGTTTATATGGCATGATATTATGTGTCTTGTTACGTCCCTCTGAGTACCTGGATATCTCTCCAGGTGTGTGCTATTATCTTTCACAGGTGTTCTAGCTCTAGCCGTGACTATCGCTATTTCTTCGAGGAAGATTGCGCTTGGATCGTCTTCGCTTCGCTCGCCAAATTCATTTCTTTACTCATGTATTTTTCCTTTACTTGTTGGTAGTGTATTTGTCTCTGCCCAACATATTGTATCAAGACAAATTATTATCTTTATATGATATCTTTTATTCCTTTATTTTGTGTGGATGAGATTAGTTATGGTTCTACTGCATTTTACGGCTTATGTATTTATACGAGGCTTCCATATATTGGAGTATACTTCGTATGAATACAGCTGGCATGTCTACGTTCCTAGTCCTACGTATTTTGGGACTGGGGCGTTACAAGTTCTAAAAATAAACATAATATAAATTAAATATAATTTTACAGAAAACGGGCGTCTCAGACTTGGTCATGCAATCTCACGTTGCTGGCTTACGCCTCAACGTACAGGAAATCCTGTAGCGTTTGCCTTTCGCCGAGGCACATCCGACCGATATGGTCGTCGCCTAACAGGGGATACAAAACTCACAAAAATCACATTTAAAACCAACAAAACAAAATTTGTAAATCGTTTGCAAAGACCGAATTTGAAAATAGATTTTAATTTAATGAACTTAATTAAATAATATTATTTTGAAATTCTTTACTGAAAATTTGGGCAACATCCCCTCTGTAACTAGGATAATCTAGCCACGAGGCAATACAAAACCCACACCAACAAATAAATATCCCAAACCAGGTAACACACCAATATCGCAAACCAGGGTAAACATCCAAATCGCAACACAAAAATAACATCCAAACCCCAGAATAATAAACCTCAGCCAAAAGAATAGAACATACCAACTAAAGTAGGAAATAACCAACACAGAAACTAATATAATGAGTTTGAAAAACATACGTGTCCAGCGTACAATATCCAAAAAACAGAAATACAACGCCGCGACATAAAAACGTCGTGCGTATCCCCTAAACGCACCGGACTCAATTTCTGATCCCCGAAACAGGGTCGAGACCGCGTCATCATCGACTAACTACGAGAGGGACACAAGGACACGAGATTATACCTCGGGTGCTCGGTTAGAGCTCTTAGATGCAAGAGTAGGGAAAAGAAATAATTTGCACGGACAGCAAAAAAGGTGCTGGGAAGCGCAAAGGAGGTGCGACAGGGATCGACTCGGGTCAGTCCAGAAGCACGCGAAGGAAGACAGGGGCTTCCAACAAGCCCGGCTCATGGGTCAGCACTGGAAGGCGCTGCAGACGGGAAGTCGGCCGGCACGGGGGCGGCCAGAAACTCGGGGCACGCCGGGAAGGCGCTGGCCGAACGGCACGGGGGACTCGGGGGTCGCCCGGGACGGATCTGGCCGGCGGAAGGCGCTACGACGGACAGCGCCGGGGGTTGTCGGGATCCGACGTACGGGAGCCACGCGGGGTCGGACGAGGCAGGGCGCGGCCTCGGGAGGCGGGCGCGCGGCTGGCTCGGGCCGCCGGAAGATGCTGGCCGGGCCGGCGAAGGCCGCTGGTGGTCGGCCGGGCACGGGAGGCGGCCGGCGGCTGGCTCGTTCGGAGGTGGGTGCGGCCTCGGTGAACGGCGCGCGGCTAGGGCACGGGAGGGGTTCTGGAGAATGGGGAATATGGTTTGAGAAAGAGAGAGTGAGAGGAAAATGAGAGGGGGAGTGCTGAGAACGTGGTGGTGGTGATGGGTTAATAAAGAGAGGTTGGGAGGAATGAGTGGGAGAGAGAGAGATGTGGAGAAATAAGGGGAAGCTTGGTCCAAGTCGTGGGGGGAACAGGTCCTGGCCGTGGGTAGCAATAGGTTTTAGTTTTGGTTTTTTTTAACTATAAATAATATATATATATATATATATATATATATATATATATATATATATATATATATATATATATATATATATATATATATATATATATATATATATAAGGCTAATAATTAATTAAAGGGTTTAAGGATGGATCCGGGACGGGAAACGAAGTTGGGTTCATGCTCGGGGTCGGATCCCGGACACGGGATCGGGACAGGGCACAATCAAAAATCCAGTAATTAATTTTTAAAAATAATGTTTTTCTGATCCGACAATAATAATAATAATAATAATAATAATAATATAAGACTAAAATTTTTGCTGAAAATCTAGGACTATGCTGACAAAACAAAATCTGACAATTAAACTCAAAAATGCAACAATTCCAATTTATCCAAAAATTTCAAAAAAAATCAAGTTGCGGGTTTTACAACTTATAGTTGACTTTTGTTAAAGTCAACTCTAGGTCAACCCTAGGTCAAACTAGTCAAATGTTGACTAACAGTTGACTTTCAGTCAACTGGTCAACTCTGGTTTGGTTTCGGGTCAATTCTAGGTCAAGTGTTGACTCGAAGTTGACTTTCATCAAAAAGTCAACTCTTGGTCAATGGGGGTCAAAACTAGACTAAACTACCCTTATCTAACCATTACCTACCAATACAACCTATATCTAATCCCATCTTGACAATCAAAACCCAAATCTTAGACTTACCCCAATACCTTACCTTTACCCTTTATAAAGTATTCCCAATACCTTGCCCCGATACAAGGCAACCCTTCCTAACCTTGGTAGACTGACCTAGGCTTCTTAGGGTAACTAGACACTAACCTATCTAGATATTACCAACCAACAAATCTAGGTATCTAGCCCATCCAGTCCATCTTATTCCACATGATGGTCACTCTCAACATTATCTTAATGTAAATCTTGGTATCTTGAGATACCAAGATACCAACACCACCACAAATCTTAAACCACCACCACCACTCACAAACATCGTCTATCTAACCTCCATCTAACTTAGAATGCTACTTCTAAAATAACTCTCAAAAACCAACTCAACCATCTACCACTTACCCTCAAGATAACATAACATGACATATAACATAACATGACCAACCTTATTTTCTATCACTAGAAACACTACCCCACTAACACCTAACACACTAAAAACACTCTCTAACTTAGGGATTTTATAGTAGAAAATGTGGTTGACAAGTGGGGGTAGGCATTTGGTGCTAAGGGGGGGTTTAAAGGGGATGTTTTGGGGCCACAAAAACCCCAAAAAATCATTCTGCACTGCCTAAAATATGCAGTCCCCAATGGGGACTGCTGCTGCTGCACTGGGCAGCAGCATGGCTGCTATTTGCTGCTGTCCACCCCCACCCCCTTTACTCATCTATACTTCTATACATCTAACAATCTAATTTCCCTCTCATTCTCTCTAATACAAGCACACACAAACACTCACACGTACATATATATATACATAATATCCCGAAACCTATCCGAATACCCAAATCCTCACAATTCTACTCTCTAGGGCTTAGACACGTACTCCACACAAGGAATCTAACTCGCGCATGCGAACAAAAACGAGAAACGAGGCCCGAATGGCCAAATGGCCATTCTAGCGACTCCGGGGTGTCCGATTTGCGATACCGTACGATACGGACACCAAACCTATCAGAATTCGACCCAAACTCTACCCACGAGTTCTAAATAATGATTAGAACCTATTCTAAGTGCTAACTGCCGATTTTAGTGTCGGTGCAAAAAGTCACCCGTGTGTTGGAACCCGAAAATCTCGAAAAAGCCTATTTTTATGATTTTTCGCGAAACGACCCCACGTATCAAATATGGACACTTATCTAGCCTCTTCTCACCCAAACTAACCTAATTAGGTCTAATTAGGCTAGGGACAACACCCAAACATGTCAATTTAGGGTTCCCCAAATTTGACACTTAACCTAGGCCAAAAGTCTCAAATTGATTCCAATGGATTCCAAACCTCTTCTAATGGGTTATTCTACACCTCGAGCATCCTCTAATATGCAAATGACACTAATTAGAAGTAATTACAAAAGTTTGAGTGAGGATTTACCTCTTGGAAGTTGGAATTCCAAGGAAAAGCCCCAAAATCACTTCTTTTTAGGTCAAAGTTCAAAATATATGCTTCTACCACCACCACGCTAGATCTACCTAGATCAAAACCACAAATGAGAGATAAAAAAGGGTTAGCACCAAGATTAGAGAGAGAACTAGAGAATTAGAAGAAATTTACTTACCTTTTGAGCTTAAAAATGCAAAGAGAAAAGAAAAGGATTTTGTGGAATGAGAGAAAAGAAGGAGAGAGAGGGTTTCTTGCAAATGAGACCATGAAAGGGGTGTATGCTACTGGCCGGCCACATTTTAGAGGGTTGGGGGCATTTGGCAATTTACAAAAATGACCTCCAAGTCAAAGAAATGAGTTGTTTTGAGTTAGGGTCAAAATGGTAACTTGAAAACTCCTAATTCCAAGTTCTAAATCTAATTCTAATCCCTAATCTCACTAAAATCAAATAGGATTAGCCAAATATAAATATCTGGGTTTGGTCATGTCAAGTTGGTCGGGTCCAGTTGGGTCCAAAACTGAACCGGGTCACTAGCACAAGTCGAATTGAGACAAAACTCAAACTCGATCAAATAAAACCCCAAAACACAATATTAATAAATAAATATTCAGAAAAATATTATAATATTGAAAATGACAAATTTGTCCTCAATTTTGAAAACTGGAGATGACAGCACGTGCTTGCAGCGAAGAAGGGACGCGCCATGGACGATGGCGCACACATGGACGCGCCATGGGTGGTGGCGTGCGCTGGAGAATCCCGCGGGTAGCCACATGGATGCACCATAGGCAGTGGCGCGCATGGAGATGCGCCATAGATGGTGGCACGCACTGGAGAATCCCGCAGGACGTACCATGGGTGATGGCGCGCCTTCCCCTGTTATTCCCAGGGATTGAGCAAAGATGGAAAAACTGATGCAATCGAGATCTGAGAGTCACACAAAAATTTTGCAGTAATCAAACTCAAGATCTACGATGATACAAAAAACCAAATAGCCAGATTACAATATGAAGGAGAGAAATAGAGAAGAGAGGATCTCTCGTTCTTTCTTGCAAACGTGTTACAATTGGGACAGAACAAGTTACAATAATCTAGAGAAAGATGAGATGAAGAAAAGTTGCTGGGGTATCAAAATACCGTTGCTCAAAGCAAGATTCGCCTCACACGAATTGCTTCCAAGAACCAGCAAGTTAAAAAACTTGTGGAACGCTCGAAGTCACCTCTGTTCTGACTCCTCGGATGGACTTACAATGGCGGCAGCAGCTCCCTCTCTCTCTTTCTCTCTCTCTCTCTCTCTCTCTCTTTTCTTACTTATAAAATTCGTAGTACTTCACAAAGGAGGCCAGAAGAGAGTATATGTAGAGAGAGGGTGGAAACCCTAGCCGTCCCTTCAGTTATGGAAAGATTGAATCAAATCCCACAAAGATAACAACGAAATTAATTCAAATCCCACAAAGATTGCGACGAAATTAATTCAAATCCCACAAAGACTGCAACAAAATTAATTCAAATCCCACAAAAAGTGGATCTGAATTAATCGCATTGAATCAGTCTTTCCATAACAGACTTGTAGCCTGCACAGTCAGCAAAGCCCTCCATGCGGCAGATTCAGCAGCAGCAGCAGCCTGGCCGCATGAGCCGCATGGCCTCATGGCCGCAAGTGTCGTATGGACCGCATGGACTGAGCCCGAGTTCGAGTCCGAGTCCGAGTCCAAGTCCGAGTCGCTAAGCCCCTTTGGGGCTTAGCTCCAAATGGAATTAATCCAAGAGAATGACAAAAGCATTAATGCATAATCCTTGGAGCCTTATTCTTACCTCCTAGTAAAATCACCCACATGGTTCCCTCCTTAGGGTCACCACCCCATGTGCATCTCTCAACAACACAACCAAGTATATATGTTGAGGTAACTCATGGTGCATTTCCGATGTGGGAATAAACTTTTACAAGGCATGTTGAGAGCAAGCTCTCTCCATGTAAAGAAAGCACCAATAATCCTCTACATATCACAACATATATATGTGTCCAGGGTTGAGCGTTCCCCAAAATAACTGTCTATTTTGCATTAGGATAGATGTCGCTGACGACTTGAATCTTTCCGTATGGGTTAAATAACAATGTGATACAAGAATGGACTACGCCTTGAATTCTGCACCATCATTATAATTCTTTCCACTCACAAAGTGTAGTTACGTGTGCTTCTGGCTGCACATTAAAGGCCCTGTGCCAGCCTGGTTTCAGTGTATAATTTTGGACGTCTACAAGTTTACCCTCGAGAGATGGCCTGATATCTCTTTCCATACACTATAGGTGAGTTCTTTATTAAAGAGACATAGCATGAAGCCTTGCGCTTCCTTGCGGTGCTACGCCGCTATGACATGGCCTGAAGCCGAGGCATTACCCCTACCTGGGAACCTCATCGTAGTGTCATACTACTGTAGCATGAGGTCTCAGCCTCTTTGTAGTGCCAATCTACTCAGCATGAAGCCTAAGGCTTCCTTACGGTGTTACGCCACAACGACATGGCTTGCAAGGCCGAGGCTTTACCCCTACCTGGGTACCTCATCGTAGTGTCGTGCCACTGTAACATGGGGCCATCCTCCCCTTTGTAGTGCTGTCTACAACTCTTTAATTACGTCATACAGCATTAGGCTACCTGTCTATTTGCGGTGCTACGCCGCTATGACTTGGCTTGCAAAGCCGAGGCATTACCCTAGACCTGGAAACCTCATGGTGGAGTCACCCTACTGTAGCATGGAGTTTCACTCCTTATAGTGCTGCTCTACCGTGCTTCCTGTAAAGCACACCAGGAATTCACTCTGCCTGAGAACTCATTAAGGCGTTTAAGCCAACCTTCCACAGGATCTATTTTTTCTGCAGAAAATACATAGTAGACAACAGTGGTTATGGGTCCGTATCCCTTCCATGTTCCAGAGAACAAGTACCCACTGTTACCTGATAGTTTTCCAGTCAGTGGTCCTCCTTTGAACCAAAAGTTAGATGCCTAGTAGATTTTTCTTTGAACTAATAGCATAAAACTTTATGGTAGGATTACAAAGACACACTATCAGAATGCCTTCAAGCCCATTTTACAAGCTGTGTCATCGACCAACTGGCGCTTGAGGCCCTTTGTGAACGGATCTGCCAGGTTCTCCTGACTTTGAACATCAATCACTGCAATTACACCTCTTTTGTAAGATCATGTACTGTCTTGTGCTTCAACCGCACAGTCCTCTTCTTCCCGTTGAAGAGGTCATTTGATACCACCGTCGCAGTCGTCTGGTTGTCACAGTATATCGATATTGCCGATATCTGAACCCCAACCACTGGAAGATCATACATGAGCTTCCGAAGCCATTCTGCTTCATCTGCTGCAGTTTCAAGTGCATAGAATTTAGATTCCATGGAGGAACGAGAGAGTATAGTCTGCTTCTTTGACTTCCACGATATAGCAGCTCCACCCAAAGAAAAGACATATCCTCCTGTGGATCTCTCGCTTTCCACCTCTGAACACCAGCTAGCATCATTGAAGCCTTCCACTACTGTCGGATATCCGTTGTAGTACAGTGCATATGTCTGAGTCTTCTTGAGATATCTCATCATCCGCTTCACAGCTTTCCAGTGCTCAATCCCTAGGTTGCTTATGAACCGACTGAGCATTCCCACAACGAAAGCTATGTCTGGCCTTGTGGCAGTGGTTGCGTACATCAAACTTCTGATAATGCTAGAATACTCCAGCTGCCTGACGCTTTCCATCGAGTTTGGCTTCAGCTTCTGATCACCCCTATATGGCGTATCGATCCCTGGAAGATCCTTATACCCATAGCGTGTGAGCATCTTCTCAATGTAGTGAGATTGTGACAGTGCTACTCCAGTGTCTGTCCGGATGATCTTTATGCCCAAGATGACATCTGCATCCCCCAAGTCCTTCATACTGAACTTGGTTGAGAGAAACTTCTTTGTCTCCGTGACACATCCTATATCCGTCCCTAGGATTAGCATGTCGTCCACGTACAGACAAACGATAACTCCTCTTCCATCAGCGAACTTTGTGTAAATATATTTGTCCGTCTCGCTGACTCTGTAGCCGTTTGCCCTAATAACTTTGTCAAAATTTTTATGCCACATCTTGGAAGCTTGCTTCAAACCATACAATAATTTTACCAACTTGCAGACTTTGTCTTCAAGACCTTTGACGACAAATCCATCTGGCTGTTGCATGTAAATCTCTTCGGTCAGCTCCCCATTCAGGAATGTTGTCTTTACATCCATCTGATATATCACCAACTTATGTATAGCTGCTAGAGCGATTAACATTCTGATGGTGGTCATCCGGGCTACTGGAGCGTACGTGTCAAAGTAGTCTATCCCCTGTTTCTGAGAAAATCCCTTGGCTACCAGCCTGTCCTTGAACTTGTCAATAGTTCCATCTACCTTCATCTTCTTCTTGAAGATCCATTTACATCCGATGGGCTTTTCTCCTTCAGGTAGATCTACCAATACCCATGTGTTATTGGAGGTGATAGAGTCAAACTCGTCATTCACTGCCTCCTTCCAGAAGATAGCATCTCTAGTCTTCATCGCCTCATCATAGGTAAGCGGATCAGCTTCCACATAATAGGTGACAAAGTCATCTCCGAAGTTTTTAGGTCTCCTCGCTCGTTTTGCTGACGGCTCTGTGAGTTCTGGTACAAGAGTTGTTTCATCAACAACAGCTTCTTCTTGGACTACTGGCCCATATGAGATTTCAGTCTCATTTGCACCTACATTATTTTTCGAAATGTCCGAAAGAACAATGTTTTTATCTTTTGCAAACTTGTCTTCAAAGTATTCAGCATCGCGAGATTCGATGATATGATTTGACTCAATATCAAGAAATCTTCGAGCATCACTCTTCTCGGCATACCTCAAGAAGATCGCCTTCATAGTCCTTGTCCCCAGCTTATGAATCTTCAGATCTGGGAGCTTCACATACGCCAGACACCCCCACACTCGAATGACATTCAAGTTTGGTCTGACATTGAACCAGAGTTTATGAGGAGTTACGTCCGAAGTTGCATATGGCACTCTATTCAGAATAAAAGTGGCCGTTAATGCAGCTTCTCTCCAGTAGCATTTTGGAAGACCTGCAGTAAGCAGCATTGAATTCATCATTTCTGTTAATGTTCGGTTCTTCCTCTCTGCTACTCCGTTGGATTGAGGAGAATATGGAGCAGTAGTCTCGCATATGATTCCATGTTCTTTGCAGAACGATACGAAGTCATGAGACCTGTACTCCCCTCCTCGATCACTTCTCAACCTCTTGAGTTGTTGTCCAGTCTGCCGTTCAGCTTCGGCCTTGAACTCTCTGAACTTCTCGAAAGCTTCGTCTTTAGTCTTGAGCAAGTAGACGAACGCGTATTTTGATAAGTCGTCGATGAAGGTTATGAAATACTTTATCCCGGCCTTCGTGGAGAAATGTTTAAAGTCACAGATATCGGAGTGTACCAACTCCAGAAGATTTGTGCTTCGATTGACCCGATGAAAGGGTTTTCTTGTGATCTTCGTCTGAGAACACACTTCTCCACCTTACCCCCATATTTGGAGATAAGTTTTAGACTAAACATTTTGTTAATTATTTTACAATAAACATGTCCTAGTCTATTATGCCACAACTCAAGAGAATAATCAGAAAATGCAACTGCATTAATGTCATTAAACTGGTTGACAAACTGAATTTTAAATATTCCTTCGATTTGATAAGCCTTCCCGAAGTATGTTCCCTTCTTGGACATCACCATCTGACCAGCATTGATGTCCATCCTCAAGCCAGCGTTGTAGAAAAGGCTCCCAAAGATCATATTCTTGGCAATCACCGGAACATGCTTCACACCTTGAAGCGTCAGAGTGTTCCCAGAAGTGAGTTTCAGCTCCACAGTCCCGATCCCCAGAACTTCAGCTTGGGCCTGGTTTGCCATGACAACCTTCTCAGATATCGGCTGGTACGTGATGAACCATTCCTTGCCAGAACGGACATGGCAAGTCGCACCAGTGTCTATCCACCAGTCAGAGTCAACCTCCACAGTTGTGACCTGTGCGATTATAGCAACAATGATAGAAACCAATAAAACCTTACTAGGCTCACCTTTCTCTGATTGTTTAGGCTTGGATCTGCATTCACTCTTGTAGTGGCCTTTCTTGCCACAATTGAAACAAGTCACGTGGGACTTGGACTTCTGTTTCTTGAATGAAAGACCCTTCACTTTTAGATTAGTGAAGTCCTTCTTCTTGTGATGAGAAGCCGCCTGCTTCCCCTTGGGATCTCTCGTCTGCACTAGATTGGCCTTAGCCAACTGTTTGGACAGAGTGTCCATCTTCTGTTGGGAACGCATCTCGTCCTCAACATGGATCTCTTGAAGTAGATCTCCCAAGCTAGTGTCTAGCTTCTTTCTGAGCATCCTTGCATAGAAGGTACTCCATCCAGCAGGAAGTTTTGAGACGATCCCTCCAACGACAAACTTGTCGAGAAGTGGCATCTCTTCGTCTTCCAGTTTCTGACGCAGCTTCAGAAATTTCTTCACCTGTGGCAACATGGACTTGTCGTCCTCAAAGAGCAATTTGTTATATTTTTCAACCACAAACATCTTGTTCATGTTCCTGTCTTCTTCATACAGTTTTTCCACAGACTCCCATATGTCTCTGGCAAATTCCTTCTTTGAGTAGGATTCTGCCAGGGAATCCTCCATAGCATTCAGGATGAGAAGCCTGCAGATGCTATTTTCCCTTCTCCATTTGGCCTGGAGTTTGGTAGCCGCATTGATTGCGGCAGTAGATCCAGTGTCTGGAACAGAAGTTTCTTCCTCCAACAGTACATGATCAACGTCTTTGAGTTGAAGAGTTAGATAAACCTTCCTCTTCCAGACTTGATAATGCTCTCCATCGAACTTTTCCAACTTACAGTAGTCCGATTGGATGAGCAAAGCATTAATGTTTTCCATCTACAAGGATCTTGCTTTGAGATTGTTATTCCCGGGGCTTGACCAAAGATGGAAAAACTGATGCAATCGAGATCTGAGAGTCACACAAAAACTTTACAGTGATCAAACTCAAGATCTACGATGATACAAAAGGCCAAATAGCCATATTACAATATGAAGGAGGAAAATAGAGAAGAGAAGATCTCCCGTTCTTCCTTGCAAATGTGTTGCAATTGGGACAGAACAAGTTACAATAATCTAGAGAAAGATGAGATGAAGAAAAGTTGCTGGAGTGTCAAAATACTATTGCTCAAAGCAAGATTCGTCCCACACGAATTGCTTCCAGGAACCAAAAAGTTGAAGAACTTGTGGAACGCTCGAAGTCACCTATGTTCTGACTCCTCAGATGGACTTGCAATGGCGGCAACAGCTCCCTCTCTCTCTCTCTCTCTCTTTTCTGACTTATAAAATTCATAGTACTTCACTAAGGAGGCCAGAAGAGAGTATATATTGAGAGAGGGTGGAAACCCTAGCCGCCTCTTCAGTTATGGAAAGATTGAATCAAATCCCACAAAGATAGCAACGAAATTAATTCAAATCCCACAAAAATTGCAACAAAATTAATTCAAATCCCAAAAAGATTGCAACGAAATTAATTCAAATCCCACAAAAAGTGGATCTGAATTAATCGTATTGAATCAGTCTTTCCATAACTGACTTGTAGCCTGTACAATCAATGGAGCCCTCCATGCGACAGCAGCAGCAGCAGCCTGGCCGCATGAGCCGCATGGCCTCATGGCCGCATGGACCGCATGGACCGCATGGCCCGAGCCCGAGTCCGAGTCCGAGTCGCTAAGCCCTTTGGGGCTTAGCACCAAATGGAATTAATCCAAGAGAATGACAAAAGCATTAATGCTTAATCCTTGGAGCCTTATTCTTATCTCCTAATAAAATCACCCACATGGTTCCCTCCTTAGGGTCACCACCCCATGTGCATCTCTCAACAATACAACCAAGTATATATGTTGAGATAACTCATGTTGCATTTCCGATGTGGGACTAAACTTTTACAAGGCATGTTGAGAGCAAGCTCTCTCCATGTAAAGAAAGCACCAACATCCCCCCCCATAATTCTTAATCCAATTTTGTACAAAACCCCTCTACAATTCTACTTTGCAACCTTACAGCCCACTCTACTTTGCCTACGAATGGAACCTGCGAGAAAGTAAACTATTTTGCATCCAAGCACCTTCTAATGATATTATTTTCATACTCCATCTAATGTGTCATTTAGAAATTCACGACCCAATCCCAAAGAATTGGGTCGAACCGGATCATGCCTAGCCTGCACCGTTGTTGAGACGGCGGCAGTAAGCTGTTCTATTAGCAGATAACCATAACAACAACATCTATATTTGTCACAACTCTTTATTCAGAAAATGAAACTTTATTAAACATTTGAAATAAATACAACTGGAATTTAAAAGTACTGAAATAAATTGCTAGATTCAAATAAACAGAGTTTTTCAATAAAACAACAAAACTGGGAAAAAGAAATCTATCTAAGCAGTCGGCTCATCGGTCTCAGTCCCTGCGTCCTCCAGTGGGGACTCTGGCAGCACTACGGGGTACAGAACAGGGTCGTAGTAGCTGCTGATTAACAGCTCAGCATCCTCAATATCCCCTAAAAATGTATCTCCAGTCAGGAGGGAGCAAAGTACAATTCATGCTAATTTAAACAGTTAAAATAATAATAGATTCATGCACTTTTAAACAGTTTAGAAATGAACAGTTTTCTATCAGTAAAACAGTGTGATTTGAATAGGCATTGAATATGACCAGCTTGGGTTGTACAGTTGTATCCTATTGATACGATATGGCTTATCCCCGTGTATATGAGGGGTAAGCTAATACAGTTCTAAGTTAACAGTGGATGTGGTCATAAACATTACTCTATTCTCCCAGTACCCAACAGTCAATCAGTCAGTGCTCTCCGAGAGAGTTTCGTATTGCATCGTGGTTTAAACTTACAGTAAAACGATTATTAAAATAACTGTAAACTAACACAAACTGTACTTGCCTCAAACCAAAACTTAGCCGGGGCCCATTGACCAATACGGTCGTCGTCCAAAAACCAAAATATTAATATTTTCCGAAATCCTTTTTAAAATCATTTTTTTAAAAATATAATTAAATTTACGAAAAAATCCGGCAGCATTTCCTCTATTTTTGGTCAACCCAAAAACTGGAAAATATGCCAATATTTTCCTGCAAATCCCAAACCAGGGAATCCCAAAATATATATATATATATAACTAACCACAAACATTCCATATATAAATTCGGAATGACCCGAAACAAATTCGGGAGTCCGAAATTAAAACAAAACATCATAGCACAATATCGGGAGGATCCGAAGCTAAAATATTTAGAAAATCATTTCCGAAAAGTTTCAGAAAATAAAGAAAACCAAGAAATAGAAGCTTTCCGACGTTTCTCGAAAAAACCCGGGAACGACGTTCACCCAAAATCGAATTTCCTAAAGGAAATTCGTGGACCAACTCAACATCGACACGGGGAGGGACGAACTACTATGATTAACCAGGGATTACCCAAAATGACGGAATCCGAAGGGTAGCTTCGGACTCGGGACGCGCAAATCCACAGCACGGACTCGAAATCCAGCGAAGAGTGCTGGACAGGAGCTGTCCAGAACAGCGGACAACCTCGGGGTCAGCGCTGGATCGCGGCGGTGGAGCGCCGGGGCTGCGGGAGGCGCGCCGGGTCGGCTGGATTAGGGAGAACAGCGCGCAGGGCGCTGGGTGTCACGCCCCGATTTCGTAGAATCGATAGTCGTCCCCCGGGCGTGATGCCGTACGAACCTAAGTTACGATCACACAAGGCACAGTCATAAGGTTATCCGAAACACAACATCAAGTTAGAGTACGCAGAGAAATTGAATGACACATTTGAAATAGAAGTAGACTTTTTCATTGATAAAACTTCATTTACATTGACTTCATTACATTCATTGCCGCGCGGGCTACAATATGACTCGACTTACAAAATGAACGCCGATAAGATAGTCGTTCCATACACTACATCCCTTTTTACAAGCAAAAACATTACACATTTCCACCTGCGATCGAGGGAAGCCGAGTCGCCATTGGTCTTCTTTTGTACTGAATGCGGAGTCTTCAAAAGGAATTCAGAAACAAGCCTTTACACGGACGAGGCTTCAAAAGTGTCCATGCCGCCTTGAGATTTTAGGTGGCATGCCCTTCGTGGTTCGGGGTACCTGCGTGGAGAGCGAGGATCAGTACATTACACTTTGTACTGGTACGTGGCAAGTTAAATTCCAAGATCTCATTTGGTTGAATGAGTTTATATGACTTAGTTCATGAATGTTTCTAACCATCATAATGAATTCCACACGTGCAATGACAAGCATAATGTAATTTACTTCAAAACTTATTCCCGACGGACCGCGCCGCGCCTTATGAAACTTACCATGTTCTTCCCGGTCAATTGTTAACATCTTTCATATTAAGTACAAAATGTACGTGTGATTGGTCACTGGCATCACAAGCCATCCTGGACGTATAGTTTTGTTAATCGAGATCCTTTCAACGCAAGTAGCTAGCTCCGTTGTAAGTCCCCGCTTAACCTGTGCTGAAACCTTATGCACGACTATACCCTGTTTCCTCCTAGGACGAAACAGTCCCGTGGCCTCGGGTTGCCGCTCGAGGAAACTATCTTGTCGACAAGTTGTCCATAACCGTGTGAAGATATATTTTTCTTTTTCGTTATTAAGACATAGCCTACATTCTCTTTAAAAACTCAATCTTTTTTTCCATGTTCGTGCCCTTGCATTTATCCTTTCATTCGCAACAACACTATCGATTTTGCTTAAGAAGAGGGTCGAAAAGAGAAGGGTCAGCCACTCACCTTGAGTTTACTCCGGCGAGAGAACTTGTTGGTAGCGCTAGACGTCGCCTACGCGATTACCTGAAATCGCACAAGCAATCGATTAGAATACTGCATTATTCGAGGAGTTCGATAGAAAATACGAGTTCGAAATGTAAGCCATGAAAACCATCGAAAACATTCACGAAAATGTATTCAGAAAACAAAGCCAAAACCAACGCAAGCGGCGTGAAAAGCAGAGCAACGGGAGGTCTCTCCCGACTCAGCCACAGAGTCAATCCTCGAGGCGCAGCCCGCTGAATATGGGACTTGGTTCCGAAGAAGACATTCCATAACAAGGAATGGATCTTAATTCAACCGTTCCCCTCGATCGACTCGGTCGATCCCGACCTATCGATCCCGACCGAATCGATAGCGACAGTGTTCCTTTCTCGCGCACCCCGTGGACAGAGTACGGGGCACGATGTAGGGACGAGGCACTACACCATAACCAACTAGGAAAAGTTTCATCCTCGAAATTTAAAATAGAACCTACCTCTACGATAACAATGAAGGGAACTTTTCCTTCATTTCTGACTCAAGCTCCCATGTCGACTCTTCGACTGAATGGTTTCTCCAGAGGACGCGAACTAGAAAAATAGCACGGTTGTGGAGAAGTTTATCCTTGCGCTCCAAGATTTGCACCGGCTCTTCGACATATGACAAGTCCGCCTTCAGGTCCAGCTTACCCAAATATACCACATGCCCCGGATCGTGCACGTACTTCCACAATTACGAGACATGGAAGACGTCATGTACCTCTGACAATACAGGCGACAAGGCGAGTTGGTAAGCTACCGGGGCGACTCGCTTCAATATTTCGAATGGGCCAACAAATCTTGGGCTCAACTTTCCTTTCGCACCGAACCGGGAAACTCCACGCATAGGCATCACCTTCAGGAATACATGGTCGTCTTCTGAGAACTCGAGGGGGCATCGGTGCGTGTCGGCATAGCTTTTCTGCCGGCTTTGTGCTATCTTCAATCTCTCTCGTATCAACTTGACCTTCTGCACAGTCTGCTCCACCAGCTCCAGACCAAGTATCTGCTGTTCCCCGACTTCATCCCAGTAAATGGGCGATCTACACTTCCGGCCGTACAAAGCTTCATACGGCGCCATTTGGATGCTGGACTGATAGCTGTTGTTATATGCAAACTCGGCCAGCGGTAGATGGACGTCCCAACTTGACTTCAAGTCGATCGCACCATTGCAACATATCTTCGAGAATTTGGTTCACCAGCTATGTTTGGCCGTCAGTCTGAGGATGATAAGCTGAGCTGAACTTCAACTTGGTCCCCAGTGCTGAATGTATACTACTCCAGAAGCGCGCTACGAACCGTCCATCCCGATCAGAGATGATAGAAACTGGGACCCCGTGCAGCCGAACTATTTCATCAAGGTATATCTGAACAAGGCGGTCGACGCTCCAAGTAACTCTGATGGCGATGATGTGCGCTGACTTGGTTAGTCGATCGACGATGACCCAGACGGCATCATTTCCCCGCGGCGTCCTCGACAAGCCAACAACGAAGTCCATAGTGATGTGATCCCACTTCCACTCTGGAATGGCGAGGTTCTGCATCTTCCTGCCCGGTCGCTGGTGCTCGGCTTTGACTTGCTGACAGGCCATACATTTTGACACAAAGAGCGCTACGTCCCTCTTCATGCCGTGCCACCAAAAGACAACGCGGAGGTCCTTATACATCTTGGTGCTGCCAGGATACAAGGAATATTTTGCATAATGCGCCTTCGATATTATCTCCTTTCTAAGTTCTGCGTCGTCCGGTACGCATAGATTTCCTTCACGCGTAACACTCCCGACTCGTCCTCTGTAAAGTAGGACGCTTTCTCTGTCGATATCAGTTTCCGTATCTTCTCCAGGTAGGGGTCGTCCTTCTGTGCAGACTTGATCCTCTCCAGTAGGCTTGGTTCCACCCACAGTTGCGCCAGTTTTATGTCTCTGAAATAAACTCGGAGCTCGATGCCCATTCATTCCAAGTCACGCAGCAGTCGGTCGTTGATACATAACAAAGCTAAGTACTTCCGGCTCAGCGCATCCGCTACCATATTTTCTTTGCCCGGCGTGTAGTCGATTGATAAGTCATAGTCTTTGATTAGTTCGAGCCATCGCCTCTGCCGCAAATTCAGTTCTTTCTGGGTGAAAAGATACTTGAGGCTTTTGTGGTCCGTATAAATCCTGCACGCCACGCTATAGAGCTAGTGACGCCACAGCTTCAATACGAACACAATTGCTGCTAGTTCTACGTCGTGCGTGGGGTAGTTCTTCTCGTGCGGCTTCAACTTCCGGGAAGCAAAAGATATTATCTTATCCCGCTGCATGAGCACACACCCCAAGCCCTGGCCAGAAGCATCGCTGAAGATTTGAAATCCCTCCGTCCCTTCAGGAAGAGCAAGTATCGGGGTCGAAACGAGCCGTTGTTTGAGCTCCTGGAAGGAAGCTTCACAGTCGTCAGACCACTTGAATGCGACTCCTTTCTGGGTGAGACGAGTCAACGGCGATGCGGTCTTCGCGAAGTCCTTCACGAAGCGTCGATAGTATCCCGCCAAGCCTAGGAAGCTTCGAATTTCGCTAACTGATGCGGGTCGTTTCCAATCAGCAACTACCTCGACGTTCTTTGGATCGACTGTGATGTCCGCGGCGGAGATAATGTGCCCAAGGAATGAGACGCTGTTCAGCCAGAACTCGTACTTGCTCATCTTCCCATACAACTGATTCTCTCGAAGGGTTTGGAGTACCGTCCGCAGATGCCCTGCATGTTGCGCTCGATCCTTCGAGTAGACAAGGATGTCGTCGATGAAGACTACTACGAACTTATCAACGAACGGACGGAATACCCGATTCATTAGATCCATGAAGACGGCAGGGGCATTTGTCAGACCGAACGGTATTATCAAGAACTCGTAGTGGCTGTAACGAGTACGAAAGGCAGACTTCGGCACATCATCTGGCTTGACTTTGAGTTCGTGGTAACCCGATCGTAGATCAATCTTCGAAAACATCGTTACACCTTGGAGCTGGTCGAACAAGTCGTCGATACGGGGCAGGGGGTATTTGTTTTGGACGGTGGCTTTATTCAATTCCCGATAGTCGATGCAGAGTCGCGTCGATCCATCCTTCTTCTTCACGAACAGTACGGGCGCACCCCACGGCGAGACACTCGGATGGATAAACCCTCTGTCGAGAAATTCCTGATGTTGTGCCTTCAATTCTTTCAATTCTGCAGGAGCCATTCTGTATGGAGCCTTCGAGATCGGCCGGGTGTCGGAGAATGTGTCGATAGTGAACTCTATCTCTCGATCGGGCGGCATGCCGGGTAGCTCATCCGGGAATACGTCTGGGAATTCTGCCATAACGTCGGTCTCTCCCGTGTTTGCACCATCCTGTCGCACGTCTCGAACGGAAGCTAGATAGCCTTCGCACCCGGAATGCAGCATCCGTCGAGCAGATATTGTGGAGATCACCATGCAGGTCGGCGACGCCTCACCACACGAGTAGCAGAATTCAGGCACTCCAGGTATGCAAAATGTGACCTTTTTTTCAGCGCAGTCTATGGTTGCGTTGCACAGTCCGAGCCAATCCATTCTCAGAATGACGTCAAAGTCCTTCATGTCTAGAACTATCACGTCCAAACCGATCTTTTGACCGCCGATACAGATAATCCCACTGGTGCAAGCTAAGTTTGTGCGAATTGGTATGCCCGAAGGCGTGCTTACGCTAAGGTCGAGATCTAATAATATTACAAGAAATTTGTGCTCGACGGCAAAATCCACCGATATAAAACTATGTGAAGCGCCTGAATCAAATAACACACGAGCAGGCACATTATTGAATTTTTAGTATACCTGACACTACGATATCTGACGCCAGCGCTTCGTCTCGAGTCATGGCATAGACGCGGCCCTGAGTGTTGGGGCGACGATCTTGGCCATATTGCGGTACAGGTTGAGTGGGCGGAGGAGGTCGAGGCGCCTGTCCTCGATTCTCTTAGCGGTGTTGTTGTGGCGGGGCATTACGATTCCTTCTTCGGGGGCAATCTTGTTTATAGTGACCCTTTTGTCCGCAAAAGAAGCATCCTCCCTCGACGACAAAGCACTTGCTCGCCTCATGCCCAAGGGAACCGTACTTGGCACATCGCGATGATGAGTTATGTCCCTGGTAACCGCCATGGTTCGGACGCTTTGATGCGTGATTGTTGCCTCCCGTATAGCTAGGACGTTTGTGATTGGAGTGACGCACAACGTCGGCAGCGCCGGAAGGATGCAGGCTCTCAAGGCGGAGAGCGTGGTTCAGAGCCTCGCCCATGGTCTTGTACTCCGGGACCCCGATATGTGCACCGATAGAGTGTCGCAGACCCACTTCAAACCGTTGCACACGACACTCTTCAGTAGGCAGAAACTGGCCAGCAAACTTAGACAACTTGTTGAATTCTGCGGCGTACTGTTCCACTGTCCTGCTCCTTTGCTTCAACTGCATAAATTCATTCTCCTTCGCTTGAAGAACGGCTGACGGAAGGTACTGGACTTCGAAAGCTTTACGGAACGTGGCCCAGGAGATCGGCGTGGTGGTGTTGTCCGGTCGGATCGCTCGCTTGCGCACGGCCCACCAGTCGTGCGTGTTCAACCGTAGTTGAAGTTGTGCGCAGGCAACTTGCTTCGACTCTTCAATGCCGAGAAGCTCGAAGTGGTCTTCCAACTCTTCCAACCAGTCGATCGCTATGGAAGGACCTTCGGTGCCGTTGAAGAAAGTGCGGCACGCCTTCTTGAATTCTGACACTTCGAAGTTGTACTTTTTTAGTGTCGCTGGTTGACGCTCGGGCTCCGCCGTGTCGACTTCAATGGGTTGGATCGTCGGCCCGATGGCAGTAGGTGCGGTGATGGTAGGCGCAGTCACAGAATTTCCGTTGGCCGCCATTGTTCGGACGATCTGCTGCAGGGTATCTAGCTGCTTTTGCTGAAGTTTGGCATGTGCATCAAAGCGAGCTTCGAACTGGGCCTGTCGTTCCTCTACTTGTTGATGTCGGTTCTCGGACTGGTTTTGCTGCGCCTCCATCATGCGTAGCATCCTTTCGATTGTATCGTTAGAAGGTCCAGCCCGCGGACGATGCGAACTACTAGAGCCGCTTGAAGCGCTCTGTTTCTGCTCGGCCGTGGGTTCCGTCACTTCTGCGATACGAAGGCAAACGCATCAGTCACAAAATATTACGGACTCATTGTATGGAACAACGTATCTCATCGATGCGAGGTTAAAGTTTTGGAACTCTAGACGCGAGGCCAAAGGATGTAAAGCCGTGCTCTGATACCATTATGTCACTCTCCGATTCCGTAGAATCGATAGTCGTCCCCCGGGCGTGATGCCGTGCGAACCTAAGTTGCGATCGCACAAGGCACAGTCATAAGGTTATCCGAAACACAACATCAAGTTAGAGTACGCAGAGAAATTGAATGACACATTTGAAATAGAAGTAGACTTTTTCATTGATAAAACTTCATTTACATTGACTTCATTACATTCATTGTCGCGCGGGCTACAATATGACTCGACTTACAAAATGAACGCCGATGAGATAGTCGTTCCATACATTACATCCCTTTTTGCAAGCAAAAAACTATTACACATTTCCACCTGCGATCGAGGGAAGCCGAGTCGCCAATGGTCTTCTTTTGTACTGAATGCAGAATCTTCAAAAGGAATTCAGAAATAAGCCTTTATACGGACGAGGCTTCAAAAGTGTCCATGTCGCCTTGAGATTTAGGTGGACGCCCTTCGTGGTTCGGGGTACCTGCGTGGAGAGCGAGGAACAGTACATTACACTTTGTACTGGTGCGTGGCAAGTTAAATTCCAAGCTCTCATTTGGTTGAATGAGTTTATATGACTTAGTTCATGAATGTTTCTAACCATCCTAATAAATTCCACATGTGCAATGACAAGCATAATGTAATTTACTTCGGAACTTATCCCCGGCGGACCGCGTCGCGCCTTATAAAACTTACCATATTCTTCCCGGTCAATTGTTAACATCTTTCATATTAAGTACAAAATGTACGTGTGATTGGTCACTAGCATCATAAGCCATCCTGGACGTATAGTTTTGTTAATCGAGATCCTTTCAACGCAAGTAGCTAGCTCCATTGCAAGTCTCCGCTTAACCTATGCTGAAACCTTATGCACGACTATACCCTGTTTCCTCCTAGGCCGAAACGGTCCCGTGGCCTCGGGTTGCCGCTCGAGGAAACTATCACCTTGTCGACAAGTTGTCCATAACCGTGTGAAGATATATTTTTCTTTTTAGTTATTAAGACATAGCCTACATTCTTTTTGAAAACTCAATCCTTTTTCCCATGTTCGTGCCCTTGCATTTATCCTTTCATTCATAACAACACTATCGATTTTGCTTAAGAAGAGGGTCGAGAAGAGAAGGGTCAGCCACTCACCTTGAGTTTACTCCGGCGAGAGAACTTGTTGGTCGTGCTAGAAGTCGCCTACGCGATTACCTGAAATCGCACAAGCAACCGATTATAACACTGCATTATTCAAGGAGTTCGATAGGAAATGCGAGTTCGAAATGTAAGCCATAAAAACCATCGAAAACATTCACGAAAATGCATTCAAAAAATAAAGCCAAAACCAACGCAAGCAGCGTGAAAAGCAGAGCAACGGGAGGTCTCTCCCGACTGAGCCGCAGAGTCAATCCTCGAGGCGCAGCCCGCTGAATATGGGACTTGGTTCCGAAGAAGACATTCCATAACGAGGAATGGATCTTAATTCAACCGTTCCCCTCGATCGACTCGGTCGATCCCGACCTATCGATCCCGACCGAATCGATAGCGACAGTGTTTCTTTCTCGCGCACCCCGTGGACAGTGTACGGGGCACGATGTAGGGACGAGGCACTATACCATAACCAACTAGGAAAAAGTTTCGTCCTCGAAATTTAAAATAGAACCTACCTCTACGAGAACAATGAAGGAAACTTTTCCTTCATTTCTGACTCAAGCTCCCATGTCGACTCTTCGACTGAATGGTTTCTCCAGAGGACGCGAACTAGAGGAATAGCACGGTTGTGAAGAAGTTTATCCTTGCGCTCCAAGATTTGTACCAGCTCTTCGACATATGACAAGTCCGCCTTCAGGTCCAGCTTACCCAAATATACCACATGCCCCAGATTGTGCACGTACTTCCGTAATTATGCGACGTGGAAGACGTCATGTACCTCTGACAATGCAGGCGGCAAGGCGAGTTGGTAAGCTACCGGGGCGACTCGCTTCAATATTTCGAATGGGCCAACAAATCTTGGGCTCAACTTTTCTTTCGCACCGAACCGGGAAACTCCACGCATAGGCATCACCTTCAGGAATACATGGTCGCCTTTCGAGAACTCGAGGGGGCATCGGTGCGTGTCGGCATAGCTTTTCTGTCGGCTTTGTGCTATCTTCAATCTCTCTCGTATCAACTTGACCTTCTGCACAGTCTGCCCCACCAGCTACGGACCAAGTATCTGCCGTTCCTCGACTTCATCCCAGCAAATAGGCGATCTACACTTTCGACCGTACAAACCTTCATACGGCGCCATTTGGATGCTGGGCTGATAGCTGTTGTTATATGCAAACTCGGCCAGCGGTAGATGGACGTCCCAACTTGACTTCAAGTCGATCGCACAGAGTCGCAACATGTCTTCGAGAATTTGGTTCACCCGCTCTGTTTGGCCGTCAGTATGAGGATGATAAGTTGAGCTAAACTTCAACTTGGTCCCCAGTGCCGAATGTAGACTACTCCAGAAGCGCGCTACGAACCGTCCATCCCGATCAGAGACGATAGAAACTAGGACCCTGTGCAGCCGAACTATTTCATCAAGGTATATCTGAGCAAGGCGGTCGACGCTCCAAGTAACTTTGATGGCGATGAAGTGTGCTGACTTGGTTAGTCGATCGACGATGACCCAGACGACGTCATTTCCCTGCGGCATCCTCGGCAAGCCAACAACGAAGTCCATAGTGATGTGATCCCACTTCCACTCTGGAATGGCGAGGTTCTGCATCTTTCCGCCCGGTCGCTGGTGCTCGGCTTTGACTTGCTGACAGGCCATACATTTTGACACAAAGAGCGCTACGTCCCTCTTCATGCCGTGCCACTAAAAGACAACGCGGAGGTCCTTATACATCTTGGAGCTGCCAGGATGCAAGAAATATTTTGCATAATGTGCCTCCGACATTATCTCCTTTCTAAGTTCTGCGTCGTCCGGTACGCATAGCCGTCCCTTCACGCGCAACACTCCCGATTCGTCCTCTGCAAAGTCGGACGCTTTCCCTGTCGATATCAGTTTCTGCATCTTCTCCAGGTAGGGGTCATCCTTCTGTGCAGACTTGATCCTCTCCAGTAGGCTTGGTTCCACCCGCAGTTGTGCCAGTTTCACGTCTCTAAAACGAACTCGGAGCTCGATGCCCATTCCTTCCAAGTCACGCAGCAGTCGGTCGTTGATACATAACGAAGCTAAGTACTTTCGGCTAAGCGCATCCGCTACCACATTTTCTTTGCCCGGTGTGTAGTCGATTGATAAGTCATAGTCTTTGATTAGTTCGAGCCATCGCCTATGCCGCAAATTCAGTTCTTTCTGGGTGAAAAGATACTTGAGGCTTTTGTGGTCCGTATAAATCCTGTACGCCACGCTATAGAGATAGTGACCCCACAGCTTCCATGCGAACACAATTGCCGCTAGTTCTAGGTCGTGCATGGGGTAGTTCTTCTCGTGCGGCTTCAACTGCCGGGAAGCAAAAGATATCACCTTATTCAGCTGCATGAGCACACACCCCAAGCCCTGGCAAGAAGCATCGCTGAAGATTTGAAATCCCTCTGTCCCTTCAGGAAGAGCAAGTATCGGAGCCGAAACGAGCCGTTGTTTTAGCTCCTGGAAGGAAGCTTCACAGTCGTCTGACCACTTGAATGCGACTCCTTTCTGGGTGAGGCGAGTCAACGGCGATACAAAATCCATTGTTATGTGCTCCCATTTCCATTCCGGGATGTCAAGCAGTTGCAATAATCCTGCTGGTCTCTGTCTGCTAGCTTTTACTTGTTGATAAATTAAACAACTTGCCACATACCTGGATATGTCCTTCTTCATTCCGTACCACCATACTATAGTTCATATATCCCGGTACATTTTGTTGGCTCCTGGATGTATGGAATACTGTGACTGGTGCGCTTCTTGCATCAGCTCGTTCCTCAGTTCGCCAGTTGGTACGCAAAGCCTCGTACCATTCTTCAGTGCTCCGTCGTTGGCGATTGAGAATCCTTCAAGTGTTCCTGCCAGCACTTGGTCTCTGAGTTTGCAAAGCGTCTCATCTTGGAATTGTGCCTCCTTGACTCTGTCCATAAGACTTGAACGCATTTGCAATTGCATCAATGATGATTCAGCTCCTGGTATGATGGCTTCTCTTCCCAGTTTCTTCATTTCCTCCTCAGGCAGTACAATCTCCAATCCAAGTTTCTCCATGTTCTCCAGCAAATGACGCTCCTTGGTCAAGAATATTGCCATCGGGTATCAACTAAGTGTATCTGCAACAACATTAGCCTTACCCGGATGATACTGCAGGTTGATGTCAAAATCCTTCATCAGCTCCAGCCATCGCCTCTGTCTCATGTTAAGCTCCTTCTGAGTGAAAACATATTTCAGACTTTTGTGGTCTGTAAATATTTCCACTCTCTCTCCATAAAGGTAGTGCTTCCATAGCTTCAAAGCAAATATCACCGCTGCAAGCTCCAAATCATGTGCGGGATAGTTCTTCTCATGAGTCCGTAGTTGCCTAGATGCATAAGCAATTACTTTCCCGTATTGTTGAAGAACGCAGCCCAATCCCTTACCGGAAGCATCACTATAGATTGAGAAACCGCCGGTACCTGCGGGTAGCGCAAGTATCGGCGCAGTTGTAAGCCCCTTCTTCAGTTTCTCAAAAGATGACTGGCAAGCTTCAGACCATATAAATTCCTCGTTCTTCCTGGTGAGCTTCGTCATTGGTTCCGCAATCTTGGAGAAATCCTTCACGAACTTCCGGTAGTAGCCAGCTAAACCCAAAAAGCTTCTGATCTCTGCAACCGAGCTTGGTGTAGTCCACTTTTCAATAGCAGCTATCTTCTTTGGATCCACCGAAATTTCTTTTCCTGTGACAACATGGCCCAAAAATTCCACTTTGTCTAAAAAGAATTCATATTTGGATAGCTTACCATAGAGCTTCTCCTTCCTCAAGGTACTCAGCACTTTCCTCAGGTGCTGTTCATGCTCTTCCTCAGTCTTCGAGTAGATCAATATGTCATCGATGAAGACAATAACAAACTGATCCAGGTACTCATGGAAAACCTTGTTCATGAGGTTCATGAATACCGCGGAAGCATTTGTCAGTCCAAACGGCATGACCAAGAATTCAAATTGCCCATACTTGGTGTTGAACGCCGTCTTGGGAATATCCTCCTTCCTGACCTTGATTTGATGGTAGCCTGATCTGAGATCTATCTTCGAAAATACCTTGGCTCTATTCAATTGATCAAACAGGTCGTCGATCCGGGACAGAGGGTACTTGTTCTTGTTAGTGATGTTGTTCAGCACCCGTTAGTCAATGCACATCCGTACAGTTCCATCCTTCTTGGGTACGAACAAAACTGGTGCTCTCCAGGGTGAAGCCCCGTCTCCGATAAATCCTTGTGCCTTCAGCTCGTCAATCTGATCCTTCATCTCCTTTGCCTCCTTGGGGTTGACTCTGTAGCATCCCCGAGAAATAGGGAAAGACCCGGGTACTAGATCAATGGTGAATTCCATACCTCGATCTGGCGGCAATCCTGGAAGACTATTTGGAAAGACGTCCATGAATTCCGCGATGATAGGGTGAGGAGGCCCGGGTTCTTCGGTGATTGAGGAGTAGGTAACACTCTTCATGTCTTCCGGAGCTCGAGAGATTTCGAACTCCGGTTCTCCTGGTGGGCTGAAGATGACACATCCTCGGTGACAATCTATCAGCGCATGCTGCTCACTTAACCAGTCCATCCCTAGGACTGCATCATAGTTGGACAGGGGCATCACTAGTAAGGGTGTTAAAAATTGATGGCCTGAGATAGTGATGGGACAGTTACAAGCCTCGGTGATGGGTATGGGACCACCACCAGTCATAACTCTACTAATCACCTTGCTAAGTCCCGTATCTAGGTGGTGTGCAGAAATAAACTCTGATGATATAAAACTATGTGATGCACCCGAAACAAATAATGCTAGAGCAGGATGTGAAAACACATAAATAGAACCTATGATGACATCAGCGGTGGGTTCCTGCTCTGGTTCCTGCTCATCAGCTGCTAGGGCAAAAGCTCGCCCGGTCTTCTGCTGGTGTTGTCCGAACTGTTGTTGCTGAGTGGGTAGGGGAGCTCTTTGCTGAGTTGCTCCGGTTCGGTGGACTGACGAGGGACAGTCCCTCACTTAGTGGGTGGCAGACCCATAGACTAGGCGGTGTCCTAGCTTCTTCCTGCATATGTTCGACTGATGTCCTGGCCTCTTGCAAAAATCACAGACAGGGATCTGCTTCTGAGGCGCTCTGTCATTGGTCCTTGTCTGATGGTGCTGCTGCTGGTGGTGCGAAGGTCTGTTGTTGTTGTTGTTGGGCCTCTTTTGGTTACCCTGGAAGTTGCTGGTTCCAGGATACTCCCTCTTGGATCGAGAAGGCTGGCTCTTCTCCACGTCCTGAGCTCGTATCAGGATCCTCTCATATGTCTTGGCGCCACCTGCGATCACAGGGGTGTGAATCTCTTCTCTTAATCCATACCTGAATCGTTCAGCACTATCCTTGGGGTCAGCAACCAGGTTCTTGGTAAAGCGGCTAAGTCGGCCGAACTCCGCCGCATATTCGCTGACCGTCATGTTCCCTTTCTTCAGGTCCTGGAATTGTCTTTCCATCTCCCGCATCTCCGATGTTGGGAAGAACTTTCTGCGGAACAGCCTCTTGAAGGTATCCCAGTCGAGCTGCTTGTCCTGGAGTCGGGGTTCATTCCGATACCAGGTGCTCGCCACATCTTGTAGCTGGAGTCCTACTGCTTCGGTCTTAAGGTCCTCTGGGAGTCAATCGACGCTCAAGAGATGCTCCATGCTATCTAGCCATTCATCGGCGTAGATGATACTCTCGGTTCCTTTGAAAGGTCGAGGGCCTTGCTTCTTAAAGCTCTCTATATCTCCGACCTTCATATAATAATACGCCTCTAATCAAAAGAATGACCTTTAAAGATATAAATCTGAACTCCTGAATTATGCTTACCTTAGCAGGTCGTGGCTCCGATGAAGTGGTTCCTCCTCTCTCGAGGGCAGCCATTGCCACATTGTAGGCATTCTCCATGCCTTCTCTCATAATCGCGGTCTGCTCGCGATGGGCTTTAGCTTGGGCTGCAGTCTGTTCTCGGTGAGCTTCTGCTTGAGCTCTCTGTGCTTCAAGCACCCCTCGTAGCATGCCCAATAGATCAGTAGGGTCCACGGGCACTGGTGGGGCAGCTGGTGCGGCCACTACCGCAGGGATCTGCGGCTCAGCCTGGAAATGCACAGGTTTCGCCGTTTGCGCTGTAGTAGCGTAAACGGGACAGGGTGTTGGTACAGCATGGGGACGGTCAGTTAGCTGCAACGGAGGTGGGTCCCGGCGTGCTTGAAGTGATGGAGTGTGATCAGTAGATGACACCTCATCATCAGCAGGACCGGATCGGGTAGTCTTTCTTTTGGCCATAATCTGGAAGGTTTATGGTACAAACATAAGCAAAGTGTCCTACCAGTCTATAATCAATCAAAAATATTTATTTATATATAATTCGGACCTATGTTGTGACAAATCAATGTCCTAGTGTTCTAATTGTTTCTAGGTATGTTTTCCTAAGTTGTTGTATGACCTGTATGGGCTACCACTAAAAACATGTCACGACCCGATCCCAAATAATTGGGTCGAACCGAATCATGCCCAGCCTGCACCGTTGTTGAGACGGTGGCAGTAAGCTGTTCCATTAGCAGATAACCATAACAACAACATCTATATTTGACACAACTCTTTATTCGGGAAATGAAACTTTATTAAATATTTAAAATAAATACAACTGGAATTTAAAAGTACTGAAATAAATTGCTGGATTCAAATAAACAGAGTTTTTCAATAAAACAGCAAAACTGGGAAAAAGAAATCTATCTAAGCAGTCGGCTCATCGGCCTCAGTCCCTGCGTCCTCCAGTGGGGACTCTGGCAGCACTACGGGGTACAGAACAGGGTCGTAGTAGCTGCTGATTAACAGCTCAGCATCCTCAATATCCTCTAAAAATATATCTCCAGTCAGGAGAGAGCAAAGTACAATTCATGCTAATTTAAACAGTTAAAATAATAATAGAATCATGCACTTTTAAACAGTTTAGAAATGAAGAGTTTTCTATCAGTAAAATAGTATGATTTGAATAGGCAATAAATATGACCGACTTGGGTTGTACAGTTGTATCCTATTGATACGATACGGCTTATCCCCGTGTGTATGAGGGGTAAGCTAATACAGTTCTAAGTTAACAGTGGATGTGGTCATAAATATTACTCTATTCCCCCAGTACCCAACAGTCAATCAGTCAGTGCTCTCCGAGAGAGTTTCGTGTTGCATCGTGGTTTAAACTTGCAGTAAAACGATTATTAAAATAACTGTAAACTAACACAAACTGTACTTGCCTCAAATGAACTAGACTGGAAAGTTGAGACTTCAAGATGGGAATTTAGGATCGTCCTCGAATTCCTACATTCGAGAAATTGACTCAGAATCCAGGGTTACCAATCTAACTACACTACTTGAAATCTCTAATTGTGTCCTAATCATTTTTAATTCTTTATTAACAAAACACGAACAAAAACATGATTATTGGTGCGTTGAATTAATAACGAGGGAAAGATCGTTTAAACTTTGTATTTTAGGAAAAACTCGTCGATACCAAATTAATTGATAAAAACTTGTATTTTTCGTATTTATACATATAAAACTAAATTTTTTTATTTTTATGAGAAATATATGATCGTTGTTAAATATTAAAACTTGTAAATTTTATGTGATAAAACTTTATTAATTTTTATATAAAAATAATTATATATTTTGATTTACGCGTACGCTAAAAGAACTCGCAAAACCAGCAAATCAACAGAAAGCCTACGCTACTAAATTACAAGTCACAGAGCCAACAACCAGCTGGGCTTATGCCCATTATAATTTATTTACATAAATTAAAATAAGACAAAATGGTTGTTAGTTCTAAAACTTCCTATAATTTAATTATGAATAAAATAATAATAAAAATAAACTAAATATTTAATAGTCTCAGATATGGTCCAATCGTCATATAGGCTAATGCCTTAACGTCCGGGCGAAGCCGGTTTCGTTTGCACTTAGTCGGGACCCATTGACCAATACGGTCGTCGCCCAAAAACCAAAATATTAATATTTTCTGAAATCCATTTTAAAATCATTTTTTTAAATATAATTAAATTTACGGAAAAATTCGGCAGCATTTTCTCTATTTTTGGTCAACCCAAAAACTGGGAAATATGCCAATATTTTTCTGCAAATCCCAAACCAGGGAATCCCAAAATTTATATATAAAACTAACCACAAACATTCCACATATAAATTCGGAACGACCCGAAACAAATTCGGGAGTCCGAAATTAAAACAAAACATCACAGCACAATATCGGGAGGATCCGAAGCTAAAATATTTAGAAAATCATTTCCGAAAAGTTTTGGAAAATAAAGAAAACCAACAAACAGAAGCTTTTCGACGTTTCTCGGAAAAACCCGGGAACGACGTTCACCCAAAATCGAATTTTCCAAAGGAAATTCGTGGACCAACTCATCATCGACACGGGAAGGGACGAACTACTGTGATTAACCAGGGATTACCCAAAATGACGGAATCCGAAGGGTTGCCTCGGACTCGGGATGCGCAAATCCACAGCTCGGACTCGAAATCCAGCGAAGAGTGCTGGACAGGAGCTATCCAGAACAGCGGACAACCTCGGGGTCAGCACTGGATCGCGGCGGTGGAGCGCCGGGGCTGCGGGAGGCGCGCAGGGTCGGCTGGATCGGGAAGAACAGTGCGCGGGGCGCTGGGTCGGCAGCGGGAGCTCGGGGTCGGGACGCTGGCACTCGGGGGTCGGGCCTGGAAGGTCGCCGGGGCGCGGCGAGGGCTGGAGGAGGCCGACGGAAGGCCGGAGGGTCGGGGCGCCGGCGTCGGTCCGCGCGGGGACGGGTCGCGGGCCTCAGGGGGCGCCGCTGGGGTCGGGCCGACGGGAGCTCGGCGGGGCGTCGGGGTGCTCGGCCGGCAGGGAACTTCGGAGCGGCTGCGGGGCGCGGGCGGACGAGGGAAGGGGGTTTGCTCGAGAAAGGGTAAAGGGGTTTGGGTGAGAGTAGGTGATGGGGGTGTTGATCTCTTCTCTGGAGAGAATGTAGAGAGAGAGGTGGAGTTGTGGAGATGTGGAGTTGTGGTGTTTAATAACAGGGAGTTATAAGGAGGAGTGGAGTTGAGGAAAGGTTCTGAGTGTTTGTAGGAGAGAAAGGAGTGGGGAAGGGAGTACGTGGGAAGGGAAGAGATCTGGTCCACTTGGACCAGATCCAAAAGGATTATTATTTAAAAAAAAAAAAATCAGATTTCAAGAATAGGATTTGGACTGGGTCTGGGTCCGGGAATCGGGTCCGGGCTCGAGTCTGGCCAGAAAATCAAAAAGCCATATTTAATTTTCGAAATTTATTTCCAAGCCAATAAATAATAATAATATTATAATACTAATAATAATAATAATATTACACATGCAAAAACTGGGTTTCACAATTGTGCTTCTTCTCCCATGGTTGCAAAGTAGAATTGTGGAGGGGGTTTTGTACAAAATGAATTATTTTCAAGTTTGCTTGGCTGTGAATACAAAGTAACGTGCCATCACCCATGGCGCGTCCTGCGGGATTCTCCAGCGCGCCACCATCCATGGCGCGTCTCCACGCGCACCACCGCCCATGGCGCGTCCATGTGGCTTCCTGCGGGATTCTCCAGCACACGCCACCACCCATGGCGCGTCCATGTGCAAGCCATCACCCATGACGCGTCCCTTCTTCGCTGCGAGCACGTGCCATTTCCAATGTCGTTTCGTTACTTACGGAATACAATTTCACTAAACTTTTTACTTTTTTTACAATTTGGATAAATTTCTTTATCCTATATGAAATTTTCTTATATATATATATATATATATATATATATATATATATATATATATATATATATATATATATACCGCTTATTCAAGTCTACTCCTGTCCATCACAGAGAGAATTTTTGGTTTCGCCCTTGTGTATAGTCATGACCTGTCTCACCTTCTTATGCACGGCGGATCCAACCTTTGGTTGGAGTGGGCTTGAGACCACCCAAAAAAATTTACTTTTTTTTCATAATATTTTTATATGGATTAATCTACTTATAGTCCATTCCAAAAAAATTAGAATTTCATACAATGTAATAGTATTGGGTCTTGTGACACAATTTAGTGACTAGAGGCTCAGACTCTTATGATCGGGTCATGAACAATAAGCCTCACCTCCTCGTGAATGTCAGAAAGATGTTACAGTTCCAATGCCATAAAAATGACATAAAGAGAGTAAAACCACGAATGGGTGCGGTGAATGGACCGTTGGAGAATCCACAGGATTCCCAAAACAAAATGTGGGGTTTGAGGAGTTTGAGGTTTTATAAATAATATATCTCATATTTTAGCAGAGATTTCAGACATTGATTCTTTCACTACTATATCTGCCCTGCTTTGAATCCTCATTAGCAGCAGCTCTGACTTTGTGCTCGCCATAAATAGAAACATGCATGTCAGTGCTCATCATTTGGTCAGGATATAGACCCATAACAATCAGCTCTTCTTATCCATCCATGAATTGCGTGGAAAATAATACGACTTCGTAGACATGGTTCACAAATACGGATATTATGAATATATTGTCTAACAGGTCGAGGGAGGACTGCGGTGCCATATGTCTCCTCTTGTTAGTCGGCTACGAACGACTGACGTTAGCAGAGAGTGTTGGCATTAGCGACAGGGAGCCAACCAATGAGGTGGGTGACACCGTAGTCGCCCCTTCCGTCCGTTGAACATTTCCTATTATAAATTCACTATTTTAAAATATTTTACGTGTGTTTGATTGATTTTTTTTTTATGAAAAATATTTTTGTCATAATTTTTACCAAAAGTATTGTTTGATAGCTTATTTTTTATGAATTTTTTTAAAAAAAAAATTTATATAATCCTATTTTTGTAACTTGTCCAATCCGTAAGAATTTATTTATTTTTTCACAAAACATATAATTACAATCAAACAACACCATAATTAAAAACATTTCCCAAAATTCCACAAAAAAATTCAATTAAATTGATTTCGTAAATTAATTTATTAATTTTACTTTTTTTTTTACCTTGCAATCAGCCTCAGTGTCAGTATTTAATATTTGTCTTACAATGCAAACATCATGTAAATAGTGAATATTTTTTTATTGTCCATAATTCATGTACTTGTTAATAGGTGATCTGAGATGTTGGAGTCCAGTCTGAATTGGTAATAACATATTTTGGAGTCCAAATCTAATTAAATATTTGATTTAATTTGATTTGGATGTCTGTAACACCCAGTTTTCTGAAATTGGGATATTTGAAAATTTATTATTTTTAATATTAATAATGGTGATTTAGTCATGTTATGAATTTGGTGATTTTTAGATAGTTTAAAACTATTTTCTAAGTCACGACTTGTGACTTTGGTTAACTACTAGTGTATACCTAGTGTAACCTAGAGATTATGTGACCTAGAGACTAACCATGACCATGTGAGCCTAACCATGTGATTAGGATATCAAATTACCACTTTTAGTCAAAAGGGTATTTTGGTAATTTATTAGAAATTTTTGGATTTAGTGATTTATTATTATTTAATTAGTTGGTTAGTGTCATGTTAGCACCTAACCTAGTTTAGCACTAATCTAGAGGTTAGCCACTAACCTAGAAGGTAATGTTAGATGTTAGCTTTGTTAGAAATATCTAGGTTTGATAAGTAAGAATGTTACTTTTAGATATTTTTAGAAACCTAAATATCTATCTACCTAGTCAAAGCCTTAGGAACTAAGTTAGCAAGGTGGAGGGAACCCTAATATCTATCCATACCCTTCCCATGGCAGCCAACCCTACCCCCCCCCCCCCCCCCATCAATTATGCACACCCCCCTTCATTCATGTCATTTTACATGCACCTTAAAACTAGTTTTTTCCTACAACTTCACACCCTCACCATTTAATCATTTGACTCCAAATTGAGCCTAGTTTCTTGCATTGGACTCCCCTACACTAGAGGATACCAGTTTATGGCTTGCTAGCAAGGATTTGTGAAGCTTTGGACATTGGGAGTTGAAGGAGGTTTCATTCAAATAGGCCTATTATGAGGTTTTCCACTCAATAGGTAACATGCCCTAAAACCTATTAATATTGTGTTTTATCTTCATGGTTGCATGCATATAGGTATACCCTAGTTGTGGGTCAAGTTTTGTAGGAATAGGTTTGGTTTGGTGTCCGTATCGGACACGTATCTATGTTTAAATTAGAGTGTTTGGTGAAATACCTCATAGGACTTTTTGTTCTTGATTTTCAAAACAAATTACATATTTGTGAAGCTTATTATATGTATATTGTATGTTGGTAGGACTGAGTTGATATTAGGGTCCTTTTCGTGTCCAAATTGGACACGAACACACGAGTTGGACACAACAATGTGCACACTTTGTTCCCCTGCTACCAGATACTGTTTTCTCCATGAATTGGACACGTGGACACGTGCCACTTGGCAGAGGTGGGGTACCCTCTGACAAGCCCCCTCTCGAGTTTGAGACACTCTCGTGTCGTATCGGACGAGAAATCCGACACGTACTGACCGCACACTACACTGCACACAGTGTTAAACCGCACTGACACGGCCTTCGTGTCGTGTCTAGACACGACGTGGACACAAAGTGTCAGGCCTAAACCCTAGCCCTAGACCTAGGCTACACCCTGACACAAGCACGAAACGTATCCATGCGTTGTCGTGTCTACGAGGCTCTGTCCTCGCTGCACGAGACCGCACCACGCACACGTTCAGTCCCTTGCTGCTCGGGGCTCACGTAGGACACGACACGACACGTGGAGGGGTGAAACTTGTGGACACGAGGGGACAATATCTGCGAACATGTCTCCAAAGTTTCGTGGCTTCTAGTGTTGTGTCGGACACGAATTCGTGCGTGCATCGAATTGCACTGACAGCACACACGTGGAAATTGGGCTCTGATATGGGCTCGAACACGACACTGTACGACACTTGGACACGTTTCAGGCTGTGGGACACCTAGACCAACCCTAGGCGAACCTAGGGACACGACCACGAGCTCTAGGATACTTGTGTCGTGTCCTACACACGTTCGAATACGTGCACGAGACAGTGCACCATACAGTGTATTGTAGTTACCCGATTGGGTATTTTGACCACTGGATACGCCGTGTCGCATCATGGTGGACCCTTAAGGACACGAGGGACACGAGTATACCTAGGGGCACGATTACCAACCTTTAGGTTCGGGTATTAGTTAGGTTTTGTGTGTTAAATTTGGTTTTCCCCATATCCTTCACTGTCTACAGTGAAACCCAGTTTCAGTATTTTTCATAGTATTTAAAATGAGTTTTGAAATGATTTTGATATGTATATACGTATTTTTCGTGTATATATTATCATATGTATATATGTATGTTGTGTGTATGTGAGTATGTGAGTGTATATATGTGTGTAGATGTAGGTATAGATGTAGATATATATGTAGTGTATGTGGTGTGTGGTTGTGCCTCCTTTCTCAGATTTCTGAGATAGACCCCCCCCCCCCCTCCTTTGTTGTCTGGACACCCATACACCACTGCCTACCTCCCCATGACCCCCCCCCCCACACACACATGACACCTCTCACACCCTCACTCTCTCTACCATATTATGTATATATGTTATATATGTGTATAAATATATGTTATGTATATAGTGGTATATATATATATATATTATATATATATATATATATAGATAATATATTTATATATATATATATATATATATATATATTAAAGTCATAAATATCATAAACATAAAGGGGGTTCCCATTACAGAATTGAAATCAGGAATTAAATACATTATAGGATCCGTTGTGTTCTTTTTTATAATATCATAAAAAAAGAAACACAACGGATCCTATAATGTATTTAATTCCTGATTCAATTCTGTAATGGGAACCCCCTTTATGTTTATAATTTGTGACTTTAATATATATATATATATATATATAGATTATAATATATATATAATATATATATATATATATATATTATTATATATATATATATATATAATATATAATTATATATATATATATAATTTATATTTATTTATTATTATTTTATTTATTTATTATATATAATAAATTAATATATATATATATATAAATATATATATATATATATAGATATATCTAATATATATATATATATATATATATATATATATGTATATAAAAAAAAAATATCTATATATATATATATATTATATATTATATATATTATATATATTATATATATATAATATAGATATATAATAATATATATATATAGATATAATTATTATGTATATATGTAAGGGTATTATATATAATGGGTATATATGGTTATATATATGTGAATGGGTATATGGATAGATATGTATATGTATATATGTATTATATATGGTTAAGTATAAGGTATATATAAATGGTATTTATATATAAATTATATGATGGATTATGGAATATAGGGTATCCTGGATATTTTAGCCTATGGCCTATAGCTAGTGAGCCTAGAATTGACCATTAGGTCTAGTAGACCTAGTTTGATTAGATAGTTGACCATTGTTGACCATGGTTGACCAAAGTCAACTATAGGTCAACCATGACCTAATTGACCTAGAAAGGGGCTTAGATGGACTTCAAGGGACTAGTTGACTAAGTTGACTAAACCCTAGATTATTAACTAATTGGTTAGGTTTGACCTATATGTGAGTGCCCTAAATATAAGGGTATTTGTGACTTGGGTTATATGGATAGTTACATGTCAATTAAGATATGATGGGGTTAAGTGAGATACTTAGAGTTGAGTCATGACTGAGTTGGAGTATGGGATTAGCTTGATTATAGGATTAAGGTGGTTCGTACTATATATATATTTGTGTGATATACTTGTATGGGAAATTGTTATGTCTTAGCTTTGTGGTATAGAATCCTTGGTATCCTAAGACATGATAGCCTATGAATGGTTTGAGTTAGCCTTATAGAGTTGACCATTGACCTAATTACCTTGTTGACTAGTCTATGATTAACCAAAACCTTAGTTAGTCTAAGTTTGACCTAGACTCGACTTAGCTTGACTATATTGACTAGTATTTGACTAGTCTGACCATTGTTAACCAAACCATAGATAGGTTGACTAGTTTGACTAAAATGTTTGATTAGAGTTGACTTTAACCTAGATTAGACTTGTTTAACCTTGTTTGACTTGTTATGGCTTAGTTTAACTTCTTGTGACCTAATATGACTTGATTGACTTAGTTTGACTGTAGAGTTGACCAAGTTTGACTTTGACCTAGATTGGCTTAGAATTCATATAGATTGTATTGTAGATTTTATTACCTTCATTTTGGACATGTCATAACTATTACTCTATTTAGGACATTGTGACCCTGGTACAGACATCTGATATTACACTACTCTTTTCAAAGTATCAGGCGAGTACATTCTCTGATAGTTCTCTCATTTATTTGTCAATTACTGTATTTCAGTTCTAGTTAGTTCTATGTGATTCTCTGTATCAACACGTATGGATATTCTGGATTCATGTATGCGACACATACCTTACTTACTGGCCTCTATTACTGGAGTCATTGGAATCATTCCGGAATCATTTCTGGAACCATCATGTATTGGCCGGACTCATCTCGATTCTGTTGTCGATTTTGGATTCACTTGTTGGACGGAGAAATATTGAGTAATACATGTAGACATATCCCAAATCTGGAATCTCCTACTGGAATCTATCGGAAGCATAGCCATCTCTGCATGATCCGTGAGAGATGTGCCTGATACCTACAGCCGTTTTCATATCGACCTTGGTATTTTAAAACCACTGTTAGATCATAGTTGGACTCACCCTGGATTCATTGATTACTGTTGGACTCATCTTGTACCGAAAATTATATGGTATCGGATTATATGGACTGGACTCACACTGGGATTACATTAGACTTATATTGTACTGTCTGGACTCATACATGTTAATCTATTTCAGTTAGCTTTTATTACCGTCTTCATTGCCATGATTCTTCTCTTGTTTAGTTACCTTTCTTTTCTTGTATCTTATTGTTTCTCTATGCCATCATTACCTGTATAAAACTGCCATGCTCATCAATAAAACTGTCTATAACTGCTTTATAGTTCTTTGTCATTTACTTGGATTTTCTAGATGAGTTGTACTCGTTCCTGTCCTGATTGGACCTGTTTAAAAATATTACAGATGATAATCCTGAGGACACATGCCCTACTTACCATGGACCTGGCGAGGGATTAGCTACCTTTGGTCCCGACTCTCCGGAGTGATTCAGGAGATTAGCTAGTAGATACTTTAGCTTCATGTTTTGACTTGTTGTATAAAGTTAAGATATTGAGTTTGTATTAAGTTTGTTTGAGATATTGTTGTATTATTTGTAGTTAGTTGTTGTTGTCTTTAATTCCTTAGGTGTAACTTCTGTGTTATCTTATCGTGCTTTAGACTGTGTTTGAGTATATCATATCCTTTACTTGTCCTTCATTCGGAGCTGATATCTGGACAAGTATATTATATACACTGCATGAGATTAGTTAGCAACCTAGGACAGCTTACTACCGCCGACACTGCGGCGTAGGCTGGACGTACACACTTCTCGTGTCCCCTATACAGGTGCGGGTCGTGACACGTTTTTAGTGGTGGCCCACGCAGGTCGAGACTAAATTGTTTGGTTACGTTATTGTACCAAGCAGGCCTGCAATTAGGAACTTAAGGTAATTAGACAACAATTAGGATGACGCTTAGAACACCTAAAGGAATACAAGGATTGCGATATAGGAAATACATCACATGCTTGCTATTATAATTAGATTTTTTGTCTATGATTGTTTTGCTTTAAAGAGTCCTTATAAGTCCTTTATTGTAATTAGATGGTTACTCGTTCATCCCAGTATGTCTCACCTGAGAATGGCACTCCCCCATCAGTCAGCTGACCAGTTGACTGATACACCTCCACCTCCACCTACCATATTCCCCCACTCCACAAATCCACAAACCCAGATGCCTCCACACCTTCCACCTCACAGCCCCAGCAGGACCGATACTTCTACCACCCCCTATCACTATACCTACCCAGGCTTCCGTCACACTCGACGGGAAAACTGCTCACTCTGATCCAGGGGTTCCTAACGACCCATCAGGAGCAGACCACCCTACTCCGCCAGAGCATGGAGCATTCTGAGGAACGTACCGTGATCCACCACCTGTAGAGCCGCGGCAAAGAGCGGAGACGATCAAGGACTTCATGGGTCTGAACCCCAAGGAGTTCTTAGGGACTGAGGGCTAGTAGTAGCAGATGACTGGCTAGACTCGGTAGAGAGGAAGTTCCTTGGAGTTAGGATGCCGGATGACCTCCAGGTCGAGGCAGCGGGATTTCTGCTGATAGACTTGGCAGGAGTTTGGTTCCGGAATGAGCCGTTATTCGCGAGAGGAGGGCCACTTGGGATCAGTTCAAGACCCAGTTCAAGAAGAATTCTTCTCGACCACCGCTAGGGTAGCCATGGGGCTACGATTCCAGAACATCCAGCAGGGAAACCGTTCTGTCGACGAGTATGCGGCAGAGTTTAGTCGCCTGAGCCATTTTGCTCCTAGTCTGGTTGCTGATTCTGAGGAGATGAGCGCGTAGGTTTTGCCATGATCTAGTTCAGACATTGGCATTCTTATAGTGGCGAACGGTATGATGACTACTACCAGAGCTTAGAGTTAGCAGTATCGATGAGCGTCTTCTGTCTTGCAAGAGGCCGGTTTCTGTACACGTTGAGGGACCTCAAGCGTCAGGCTTTCCAGCTGAAAACGTCGACGCCACGCCAGCAGACATATCGTCCTCCCCACCACATCATTCGACCCCGCCAGTTAGAGCCCGGGACCCCGGCAGCAGCAGCAGAAGGGAGCTTTGTATGTATACTGTAAGAGGCCACACTTTCAGCATCAGCAGAGGCCATTTCAGAGGGGCAGCATCAGTATCGGGGTCAGGACCCGAAGACGATCAGTTGTTCATACTGCAGGAAGCAGGGACACACCAGGAAGCAGTGTAGGAAGAGGCTGAAGGTTTGCTATACCTATGGGTATGATACCCACCAGAAGATGGATTGTCCTGTTGCACCTCCTTATGAGGGTGCTAGGCCACCTGTAGCTCAGCACCAGAGGGGTGGAGCTTTGCGATGACGGTCGAGGAGACCAATGCTGCAGGTGACGGGTTAGCAGGTTTGTCTTCCTGTCCTTCCTTTCCCATCTTGTTGTGTGATTCCATTAGTACCTGTCAGGATATGCTTGTGATATACTAGATAGTATAACTACCCTGTTCAAGACTGTGGGAACGACCAGTAGGACTATGATTGCATGTTATCTTTTGACTTTGATTGACTGGGGGTTTGACCTAGAAGGAGTACGACCATCTTAATTTCGAGGACGAAATTTTCTAAGGAGGGTAGACTTGTAACACCCAGTTTTCTAAAATTGGGATTTTGAAAATTATTATTTTTATTAAATAATGGTGATTAGTCATGTTATGAATTTGGTAATTTTAGATAGTTTAAAACTATTTTCTAAGTCACGACTTGTGACTTTGGTTAACTACTAGTGTATACCTAGTGTAACCCTAGAGATTATGTGACTAGAGACTAACCATGACCATGTGAGCCTAACCATGTGATTAGGATATCAAATTACCACTTTTTAGTCAAAAGGGTTTTGGTAATTTATTAGAAATTATTTGGATTTATGTGATTTATTATTATTTAATTAGTGGTTAGTGTCATGTTAGCTCCTAACCTAGTTTAGCACTAATCTAGAGGTTAGCCACTAACCTAGAAGGCTAATGTTAGATGTTAGCTTTATGTTAGAAATATCTAGGTTTGATAAGTATCTAGATATGTTACTTTTTAGATATTTTAGAAACCTAAATATCTATCTACCTAGTCAAAGCCTTAGGAACTAAGTTAGCAAGGTGGAAGGAACCTATATCTACCCATACCCTTCCCATGGCAGCCAACACACCCCCCATCATATATATGCACACCCCCCCCCCCTCCTTCATTCATGTCATTTTACATACACCTTAAAACCTAGTTTTTTCCTACAACTTCACACCCTCACCATTTAATCATTTTGACTCCAAATTGAGCCTAGTTTCTTGCATTGGACTCCCCTACACTAGAGGATACCAGTTATGGATTGCTAGCAAGGATTTGTGAAGCTTTGGACATTGGGAGTTGAAGGAGGTTTTCATTCAAATAGGCCTATTACTGAGGTTTTCCACTCAATAGGTAACATGTCCTAAAAACCTTTAATATGTGTTTTATCTTCATGGTTGCATGCATATAGGTATATCCTAGCTGTGGGTCAAGTTTTGTAGGAAATAGGTTTGGTTTGGTGTCCGTATCGGACACGTATCTATGTTTAAATTAGAGTGTTTGGTGAAATGCCTCATAGGACTTTTTGTTCTTGGTTTTCAAAACGAATTACATATTGTGAAGCTTATTATATGTATATTGTATGTTGGTAGGACTGAGTTGATATTAGGGTCCTTTTTATGTCCAAATTGGACACGAACACACGAGTTGGACACAGCACTGTGCACACTTTGTTTTCTGCTACCCGATACTATTTTCTCCACGAATTGGACACGTGGACACGTGCCACTTGGCACAGAGGTGGGGGCACCTCTGACAAGCCCCCTCTCGAGTTTGAGACACCACTACACCAAAATAGGCGATTATCCACGGTTTTACCGTGACAATTATTTTCGTCACGGTAATCCGTTACTAGTGGGGCGTGGTTAATATTAGTCACGGTATAACCGTTACAAATCCGACACGCACTGACCACACACTACACTGCACACAGTGTCACGACCCGTACCCACTGTGAGGGTACGAGTAGTAACAGCGCCCAGCCTACGCCGCAGTGTCGACGGTTAGAACGCTGTTCTAAGTCTCTAACTAGCCATCAACTCATGCAGTATATAATGTACTCATCATGATCAACTCCGAACGGAGGACAAGTATAAGATATGGTGTATCTATCACAGTCTAAGCACGATAAGAAACACAGAATTGTAACTAAGAATTTGAAGAAAAAATAAATACTGAAATAATAACAACATCTGAATAATCTCAAATACATCTCAAGTCTCAATTCTATACAACAAGCTCTAAATAAAAATAAATGCAAGTCTACTAAACTAAATCCCGATCACTCCTGAGTGTGCGGCCAAAGGTAGCTAAACCATCTCCTGGACAGTAACATGTAGGGCACGTGTCCTCAGGGCAAACATCTGTAAAATTTTCAACAGGTCAGTCAGGACAGGAACGAGCATATCTCATCTAGAAAATCCAAGTAAATGACAGAGAATATACAGCAGTTATAGACAGTTGTATTGATGAAAATGGCAGTTTATATTCAGGTGATGGTAAGAAAGACAGATAAAGTGCAAGGAAAGTAAATACTAAACAAGAGAAGAATCATAGCAATAAAGACTGTAAAATAGAACTAGCTGAACCAGGGTAATATGATATAAAGTCCAGACAACAATGTAGACAAGTGTAACTTCAATGTAAGTCCAGTACATGAATCTCATACAAGATGAATCCAGCAAGGGACGATTCCAGTTATAGTGATCAATGATTCCAGGGTGAGTCCAGCCTATACTCTAGCAGTGTTGTTTTAAAATACCGAGATCGACATGTAAACGGCTGTGGGTAATCCGGCACACCTCTCACTCAGGCGAGAGATGGCTATCATTCCAGTATTCCAGTAGGGTGATTCCAGTAATGGGGTATGTCTTACTCTAGTATTTCTTCTTCCAGCAAGTGAATCAGAATTCCGACACAATGATTCAAGATGAGTCCAGCCAAAACATGATGATACCAGCAAATGATTCAGTAAATGATTCCAGCAGGTGATTCCAGTAATAGAAGCCAGAAATGATGATACCAGTAATAGAGGCCAGAAAATAAATGTGTCGTATACATGAATTCAGAAATAACAGTACGTGTTGTAACAGAGAATCACATACAGCTAACTAACTGAAATACAGTAATTGACAATAAATGAGAGAACTATCAGAGAATGTACTCGTCTGATACTCTGAAAAGAGTAGTGTAATATCAGATGCCTGCACCAGAGTCACAATGTCCTAAACAGAGTAATCAGGTTATAATGTGCTTAAAATAAGATAAATGGAGTTTATGATGCAATCTACATGATTTCTAGGCCAATCTAGGTCAAAGTCAACTCTAAGTCAACCCTGGTCAAACCAAGTCAACTACACTAGTCAAACTAGGTCAATTGGTCATATCTAGACTCAATGTTGACTTTTGGTCAACTCCAGTCAATCTTAAACTATTGGTCACTATCTAGGTCAATCTCTATAAGGTTAACTCAATTCCAACTCCAAGCCATAATTAACCTATTCTAAGATATTAATTAACCTATATCATTATATATACACTACACACTATATATCTATATACAAATTAAGTATCATTCTAACCTTCCTTAAGACAACCACCTCTATATCAACAATATATATCCTTATATATATGCATATCTACCTAGGCTATAGAGTATGATACCAAATCACCAACCATCCTATATATGCACATAGCTATAATAACTATAGAGTATATAACAACCCTCTACTACTAATGGCACATCCTACCCATGCCATGGTTATACCTAAGATACCAAGAAAGGGAGAAATTGGAATGGTGAGTAAGGACACTAATAATTCAGTATGGACTAAACTCAATTCTTGCTGCCACTCACTCTAACACATGATCCCTTACACTCTATGAACACCCTCACCAACTGAACCTTCTCACTCTCACTGGTCCTGTGCAAGAGGAGTACATAATCAATATCCTGTCCCTAAACACAGGACATACCCAGGTTTAATGAGAATCCCCAAGGCAGGTCACCCAGGCATCTAACTGGGGTTTCTAAACATCAAGTGGTCTAATCTAACACTCCTACCAAGCTACTGCTGCTACTGTATTGCAGCAATACAATACACCACATCTCACTGCCCACCCCCACTTACTACTCTATTGCAGTTGCTGCTGTTGCTGCAATTGCTGCTAAGATGCAGGCCAGGGCAGGCAAGCCAAGGCAGGCATTGCCTGCTCCTGCAATGCAATGCTAACCACTGCCAAGGAGGCCAAGTACAGGCCCTGGTCTGCTGCCTGCATTGATCAACAGTTTTCCCCCTCCCTTCCTTCTCTCACACTCTCACCATTCTCCATATTCACACAACATCAACCACAATCTAACTAATATCTAGCTAACATCTAACTATAGAGAAATGAGTATAATTTCATAAAACAGTCCCATAGGCAAGCCTAAACACCATCACAGACCTACATTACACTCTCAGAAAACTTATTCAATTATCAAATTAAAATTCGAAACTGGAAAATATAAGAAGACAGTGTAATAGTAAATGAGTGTCATGTGTGAGGGAATATGTGGCTTGTGTCTATGTTCAGGAAAGCATAAGACGGTTCATTTCAGTTTCCCTACATTCAAACAGTAAACCATCCTTAATTTCAGAAAAATAAGAAATCAAAATCAATTATTCACAAAACTCAAAATGGATAAAAACAGGAAAACAGGGAACAACATATCAGTTTTAAATTCAAACAACTCTCAGGTTCTTTACAACCTACATTCAATCTCCAACACTAATCTAACTAAATCTCAGGAAATCGCATTCAAGCAGTTGATATCATGCATCATCATTACATTATGTATCAGGAAAGGAATACTAGGGTCGGGTGTGTGTGTAGAGTGTGTGTAGGGACATGTGGCTATGTGTGTACATTGACAGTTAGTATCATTCAGTTTATACTGATTTCAGGTATTTAGCATTGGCAAGAACAGGGACTAACTAACACCCTCATACTCAAGGACTCAACTGTCACTTGGACTGACCAAATGAGGTCTGAACAGGTTTGAATGGGTACAAGAAAATCAAAACATGGTAAACATTCAAAGGGAAATATGACTAAAATCTCATCTAACCCATCACTGTCAGTTTCATGAACTGATACAGTGACTAAAGTGTACCTGTGCGTGTGTCTATGGTGAGGGAGTGAATGTGAGTGTCAAGGCATGAGTGTCCAGCATTCGTGTCAACCTATATGCGTGTTCTCGTGTCCAAAACCCGAGCCAAAACAGTGTCCATATCAACCATATTCGAACTGTCAACTCAGTCAATGTGTGGGATGCCTGAGAACAAACACAGGAACCTGAGAACAGTGGGTATCACCACATGAACTCCCCAAAAACTCATACTCAAACATAAAACCTAAACTACTATATAAATCCCACAGTGTTCAGTTATCAATCTAATCTAAAATGAAAAAAATACAAATCAATGTCTGGTGCATATTAAATCAATAACTGATACATCTACAACCCATATTCAACCTCATATTCCAGTTTCACTTGATCACTCAATTCAATTAAAACTCAATCAACTCAAATACAATCAGTAAAACCCATTGAAAATCTAAACTTAGCAAAATATAGGAAACCACATTCAAATTTGCACCCAACTGTGAAATCTAGGTTTCAGTCCCAAGCCAATTCGAAATCCCCTATTAACATCAACTCAAAAGGAATCAATCCTAACAGTGAACTAATCACAAATAATTGATTCTAACAGGGAAATCCAAGTACTAAATCTATTTTGAAAATACTTAAGGTTCAGAATTTGAAAACAGAATTTGAAATACCATCGAAACCAAAAAATTGAAATAATTATGGTAAAACATATGCACAGAGTTAGGAATATACTAGGCATGTCCACGTGTCCCATTGTGTCCAGAAGATAGGACACGAAGGTGTCCAAGTGCTTGAAAACACATTACATACGCACAGACTGCACTGTCTCGCAGCGAGTCCACGTTCCTGTGGACGCGACACGAGGCACGACATCTCGTGCTTGGGTCCACGTATAGCCCACCTATAGGCCTATACACGCGACACAACGAGACACGGAGGACACGCACACGCGTGATACGACACGCGTATCAGACGCGGCTCTGTGCGCGTACAGTCCCTGTGTATGACCAGTGCGGCCTCGTTTTCGTGTCCGACACGAAACGAGGTATCGTAAACTTGGGGAGTGTCTTCTTAGTCACTGCCCCAACCTCCACGCCAAGTTTTGCGTGTCGAAACGCTGTGTCCAGTGAGAAATAGGACACGGGTAGCAGGACAGCGCACCGCGTGTCGTGCAGCGTGTCCGTACCCAATTTGACACGAAAATGACACGAAATTCATATCAGTCTTCACAAAAATTTATATACATATACAGAGCAACAATTTCATAATTAGTTTTACAAAATCGAAAATAAAATCCTTAGAGGCATTTAATCAAACACCTACAAAACAATACGACACGTATCCGATACGGACACCAAACGGACACGAATTCCACCCAAATTTCGGGAACACCTAGGGGACTCCTAGATCTATCCCTACATGCAAAGAAAACTGAAATATAAAACAATTTAGAGAGTTTTACCTATGTGTGCAAAAAGCTTAGAAAAGCTTCAAATAGGGATTTTCTCTTGGTGCCAAAAGCTCCAAATTGTCCCAAAGCTGGGATTAAATTCCACACTCAGAAAATAGGAGGAAATTAGGTTCTAATGCAAGAAACTAGGATTAAAAAGGACTTAAAATGGATTTATGGAGATTTTTGGAAGAGGGACAATACCTTTCTTTTTCCAATGTTGAAATGAATGAAAGAAGGAGGCAAGCCCTAGAGAATAAGCGTTTATATAGGGTGGGGATCCCTATGGCTGTTATTTAGGGTTTGGTTAGGGTTAGGGCTTCTAGTTATGGGCCATGGGCCAAGTCATGATCAAATAAATCATTAAGCCATAAGTCATTTCATGAAACCATAAACCATGACTTAAATCCACTAAACCAAGTCCCCTCATTCTAAAATTAGTTTCTAATGACTAAATGTAGGTTAACCTAAGTTAGACTAGGGTCACCATGGCTAGGGTTAGCTTCTAGGCTAGCTCACTAGGTCTCAACAAGTCAAGTCAACCTAAAATTCACCAATTCAATAAATCATCAATAATTCGAATAAGTCGAAATGACCAAATACTCCTAGGCTAAAATAATAATTAAATCATCATAATGACATGGTTAGGCTCTAGTTCATGCAGTCACTAAGGTTTCACTGACAGCACATCAAAATCACAAGACATGACTCAAAGCAGTTTTTAAATAGTTTAAAAATAATTAAAAATCACCAAAAATTATAATATGAAATAAATATCAATAATTAATAATTATAATTACAAAATTTCAAAATTACCCTCATCTGGAAAACTGATGTTACAATCCTACCCACCTTAGAAAAACTTTGTCCTCGAAATTAAAAATGATCGCATCCCCACTAGGTCAAACCCCCAGCAAATCAAAGTCGAAACTGCACAATCCTACTGGTCGTGATTTCACGGTCTCGAACAGGGTAGCTACGCTATCTAGGCAATCACAAGCAATATCCTGGCATATACTAATAGAATCACACAACAAGATGGAAAGAAGAACAGGAAGACAAACCTGCTAACCCGTCACCCGTAGCGTCGGTCTACTCGACTGTCAGCACAGAAGCCCTGCCCCTTGGGGTGTATCCCTCTGTTAGTGCGGGCACGGTGCTGCGCTACAGGTGGCCTAGCTCCCTCTATCTAATCCTTGACACTCAAGTAATATCCATCCTGATATTCCACTCAAATTTCTAAGGTACCATCTATATGGTACTATCCTGCAATCTAATAATCATACCCGTCTATCCAGAACCATGTCACCAGAATCCTTGTCACACCAGTAAGTATGGCTGCGATAATCCATAGAGTCCACAACTAATGTACATACATCTAGAATAATGGTATTTAAAATTTTCGCATTGCCGCTAGCTTGGCTGCGAAACTTTAAATTCCACACCCGAGAAATACATCCAAATCGGACTCTATCTCATCGCCCAACCAACTGATATGGCCGTAGAAGACTCTAGATTCCATGACTAAGGCAACCTAGCCCATAATGTTATCTTGGTAGAAAATCAAGTCAATAATGAATACCAAGAATCAAATTCAACGATGAACAGGAAAGATAGACAGATACTGTCAGAATCAAATTTCGAGATAGTTTATAATGAAATTCTCAAGGGTCATCCCAGGAATCTTCTCAAGTAGTCCTAACTGTGATTGAGTGCCTCTCCGGTAAAGCCTATCTCTCCATCCTATCGCAGGCTCGCAGCAGTACAACTAAGTCGCCGTACCACCACGATATCGCACTAATGCGACTCTCGACCTGCATGGGCCACCACTAAAACGTGTCACGACCCGCACCCACTGTGAGGGTACGAGTACGTAACAGCGCCCAGCCTACGCCGCAGTGTCGGCGGTAGAACGCTGTTCTAAGTCTCTAACTAACCATCAACTCATGCAGTATATAATGTACTCATCATGATCAACTCCGAACGGAGGACAAGTATAAGATATGGTGTATCTCAATCACAGTCTAAGCACGATAAGAAACACAGAATTGTAACTAAGAATTTGAAGACAAAAATAAATACTGACATAATAACAACATCTGAATAATCTCAAATACATCTCAAGTCTCAATTCTATACAACAAGCTCTAAATGAAAATAAATGCAAGTCTACTAAACTAAATCCCAATCACTCCTGAGTGTTGGGGCCAAAGGTAGCTAAACCATCTTCTGGACAGTAACATGTAGGGCACGTGTCCTCAGGGCAAACATCTGTAAAATTTTCAACAGGTTCAGTCAGGACAGGAACGAGCATATCTCATCTAGAAAACCCAAGTAAATGACAGAGAACTATACAGCAGTTATAGACAGTTGTATTAATGAAAATGGCAGTTTATATTCAGGTGATGGTAAGAAAGACAGATAAAGTGCAAGGAAAGTAAATACTAAACAAGAGAAGAATCATAGCAATAAAGACTGTAAAATAGAACTAGCTGAACCAGGGTAATATGATATAAAGTCCAGACAACAATGTAGACAAGTGTAACTTCAATGTAAGTCCAGTACATGATGAATCTCATACAAGATGAATCCAGCAAGGGACGATTCCAGTTATAGTGATCAATGATTCCAGGGTGAGTCCAGCCTATACTCTAGCAGTGTGTTTTAAAATACCGAGATCAACATGTAAACGGCTGTGGATAATCCGGCACACCTCTCACTGATCAGGCGAGAGATGGCTATCATTCCAGTATATTCCAGTAGGGGTGATTCCAGTAATGGGGTATGTCTTACTCTAGTATTTCTTCTCCCAGCAAGTGAATCTAGAATTTCGACACAATGATTCAAGATGAGTCCAGCCAAAACATGATGATACCAGTAAATGATTCCAGTAATGATTCCAGCAGGTGATTCCAGTAATAGAAGCCGGAAATGATGATACCAGTAATAGAGGCCAGAAAATAAATGTGTCGTATACATGAATTCAGAAATAACAGTACGTGTTTGTAACAGAGAATCACATACAGCTAACTATAACTGAAATACAGTAATTGACAAATAAATGAGAGAACTATCAGAGAATGTACTCGCCTGATACTCTGAAAAGAGTAGTGTAATATCAGATGCCTGCACCAGAGTCACAATGTCCTAAATAGAGTAATACAGGTTATAATGTGCTTAAAATAAGATAAATGGAGTTTATGATGCAATCTACATGATTTCTATGCCAATCTAGGTCAAAGTCAACTCTAAGTCAACCCTGGTCAAACCAAGTCAACTACACTATTCAAACTAGGTCAATTGGTCATATCTAGACTCAATGTTGACTTTTGGTCAACTCCAGTCAATCTTAAACTATTGGTCACTATCTAGGTCAATCTCTATAAGGTTAACTCAATTCCAACTCCAAGCCATAATTAACCTATTCTAAGATATTAATTAACCTATATCATTATATATACACTACACAACTATATATATATATATATATATATATATATATATATATATATATATATATATATATATATATATATATATATATACAAATTAAGTATCATTCTAACCTTCCTTAAGACAACCACCTCTATATCAACAATATATATCCTTATATATATATATGTATATCTACCTTAGGCTATAGAGTATGATACCAAATCACCAACCATCCTATATATGCACATAGCTATAATAACTATAGAGTATATAACAACCCTCTACTACTAATGGCACATCCTACCCATGCCATGTTTATACCTAAGATACCAAGAAAGGGAGAAATTGGAATGGTGAGTAAGGACACTAATAATTCAGTATGGACTAAACTCAATTCTTGCTGCCACTCACTCTAACACATGATCCCTTACACTCTATGAACACCCTCACCAACTGAACCTTCTCACTCTCACTGGTCCATGTGCAAGAGGAGTACATAATCAATATCCTGTCCCTGAACACAGGACATACCCAGGTTTAGTGAGAATCCCCAAGGCAGGTCACCCAGGCATCTAACTGGGGTTTCTAAACATCAAGTGGTCTAATCTAACACTCCTACCAAGCTACTGCTGCTACTGTATTGCAGCAATACAATACACCACATCTCACTGCCCATCCCCACTTACTGCACTCTATTGCAGTTGCTGCTGTTGCTGCAATTGCTGCTAAGATGCAGGCCAGGGCAGGGCAAGCCAAGGCATTGCCTGCTCCTGCAATGCAATGCTAACCACTGCCAAGGAGGCCAAGTACAGGCCCTAGTCTGCTGCCTGCATTGATCAACAGTTTTCCCCCCCTTCCTTCCTTCCATCTCTTATACTCTCACCATTCTCCATATTCACACAACATCAACCACAATCTAACTAATATCTAACTAACATCTAACTATAGAGAAATGAGTATAATTTCATAAAACAGTCCCATAGGCAAGCCTAAACACCATCACAGACCTACATTACACTCTCAGAAAACTTATTCAACTATCAAATTAAAATTCAAAACTGGAAAAATATAAGAATACAGTGTAATAGTAAATGAGTGTCATGTGTGAGGGAATATGTGGCTTGTGTCTATGTTCAGGAAAGCATAAGATGGGTTCATTTCAGTTTCCTACATTCAAACAGTAAACCATCCTTAATTTCAGAAAAATAAGAAATCAAAATCAATTATTCACAAAACTCAAAATGGATAAAACAGGAAAACAGGAAACAACATATCAGTTTTAAATTCAAACAACTCTCAGGTTCTTTACAACCTACATTCAATCTCCAACACTAATCTAACTAAATCTCAGGAAATCGCATTCAAGCAGTTGATATATCATGCCATCATCATTACATTTATGTATCAGGAAAGGAATACTAGGGTCGGGTGTGTGTGTAGAGTGTGTGTAGGGACATGTGGCTATGTGTGTACATTGACAGTTAGTATCATTCAGTTTATACTGATTTCAGGTATTTAGCATTGGCAAGAACAGGGACTAACTAACACCCTCATACTCAAGGACTCAACTGTCACTTGGACTGACCAAATGAGGTCTGAACATGAGGTTTGAATGGGTACAAGGAAAATCAAAACATGGTAAACATTCAAAGGGAAATATGACTAAAATCTCATCTAACCCATCACTGTCAGTTTCAAGAACTGATACAGTGACTAAAGTGTACCTGTGCATGTGTCTACGGTGAGGGAGTGAATGTGAGTGTCAAGGCATGAGTGTCCAGGATTTCGTGTCAACCTATATGCGTGTTCTCGTATCCAAAACCCGAGCCAAAACAGTGTCCATATCAACCACATTCGAACTGTCAACTCAGTCAATGTGTGGGATGCCTGAGAACAAACACAGGAACCTGAGAACAGTGGGTATCACCACATGAACTCCCCAAAAACTCATACTCAAACATAAAACCTAAACTACTATATAAATCCCACAGTGTTCAGTTATCAATCTAATCTAAAATAAAAAAAAAATACAAAATCAATGTCTGGTGCATATTAAATCAATAACTGATACATCTACAACCCATATTCAACCTCATATTCCAGTTTCACTTGATCACTCAATTCAATTAAAACTCAATCAACTCAAATACAATCAGTAAAACCCATTGAAAATCTAAACTTAGCAAAATATAGGAAACCACATTCAAATTTGCACCCAACAGTGAAATCTCAGGTTTCAGTCCCAAGCCAATTCGAAATCCTTACCTATTAACATCAACTCAAAAGGAATCAATCCTAACAGTGAACTAATCACAAATAATTGATTCTAATAGGGAAATCCAAGTACTAAATCAGTTTTGAAAATACTTAAGGTTCAGAATTTGAAAACAGGAATTTGAAATACCATCGAAACCAAACAAAATTGAAATAATTATGGTAAAACATATGCACAGAGTTAGGAATATACTAGGCATGTCCACGTGTCCTATTGTGTCCAGAAGATAGGACACGAAGGTGTCCAAGTGCTTGAAAACACATTACATACGCACAGACTGCACTGTCTCGTGCAGCGAGTCCACGTTCCCGTGGACGCGACACGAGGCACGACACGTCTCGTGCTTGGGTCCACGTGTAGCCCACCTATAGGCCTATACATGCGACACAACACGAGACACGGAGGACACGCACACGCGTGATACGACACGCGTATCAGACGCGGCGCTGTGCGCGTACAGTCCCTGTGTATGACCATTGCGACCTCGTTTTCGTGTCCGACACGAAACGAGGTGTCGTGAAACTTGGGGAGTGTTTTCTCAGTCACTGCCCCAACCTCCACGCCATGTTTTATGTGTTGAAACGTTGTGTCTAGTGAGAAATAGGACACGGGTAGCAGGACAGCACACCCGCGTGTCGTGCAGCGTGTTCGCACCCAATTTCGACACGAAAATGACACAAAATTCACATCAGTCTTCACAAAAATTAATATACATATATAGAGCAACAATTTCATATAATTAGTTTTACAAAAATCGAAAATAAAATCCTTAGAGGCATTTAATCAAACACCTACAAAACAATACGATACGTGTCCGATACGGACACCAAACGGACACGAATTCCACCCAAATTTTGGGGACACCTAGGGGACTCCTAGATCTAGCCCTACATGCGAAGAAAACTGAAATATAAAACAATTTAGAGAGTCTTACCTATGTGTGCAAAAAGCTTGGAAAAGCTTCAAATGGAGGATTCTTTCTGTTGGTGCCAAAAGCTCCAAATTGTCCCAAAGCGGGGATTAAATTCCACATTCAGAAAATAGGAGGAAATTAGGTTCTAATGCAAGAAACTAGGATTAAAAAGGACTTAAAATGGATTTATGGGGATTTTTGGAAGAGGGACAATACCTTTCTTTTTCCAATATTGAAATGAATGAAAGAAGGAGGCAAGCCCTAGAGAATAAGTGTTTATATAGGGTGGAGATCCCTATGGCTGGTTATTTAGGGTTTGGTTAGGGTTAGGGCTTCTAGTTATGGGCCATGGGCCAAGTCATGATCAAATAAATCATTAAGCCATAAGTCATTTCATGAAACCATAAACCATGACTTAAATCCACTAAACCAAGTCCCCTCATTCTAAAATTAGTTTCTAATGACTAAATGTAGGTTAACCTAAGTTAGACTAGGGTCACCATGGCTAGGGTTAGCTTCTAGGCTAGCTCACTAGGTCTCAACAAGTCAAGTCAACCTAAAATTCACCAATTCAATAAATCATCAATAATTCGAATAAGTCGAAATGACCAAATACTCCTAGGCTAAAAATAATAATTAAATCATCATAATGACATGGTTAGGCTCTAGTTCATGCAGTCACTAAGGTTTCACTGACAGCACATCAAAATCACAAGACATGACTCAAAGCAGTTTTTAAATAGTTTAAAAATAATTAAAAATCACCAAAAATCATAATGTGAAATAAATATCAATAATTAATAATTATAATTACAAAATTTTAAAATTACCCTCATCTGGAAAACTGGATGTTACACACAGTGTTAAACACGCACTGACACGGCCTTCGTGTCGTGTCTAGACACGACGTGGACACAAAGTGTCAGGCCTAAACCTTAGCCCTAGACCTAGGCTACACCTTGACACAAGCACGAAACGTATCCATGCATGTGTCGTGTCCACGAGGCTCTGTCCTCGCTGCACGAGATCGCACCACGTACACGTTCAGTCCCCTGCTGCTCGGGGCTCACGTATGACACGACACGACACGTGGATGGGTGTCACTTGGTGGACACGAGGGGGCAATGTCTGCGAACATGCCCCCAAAGTATCGTGGCTTCTAGTGTATTGTCGGACACGAATTCGTGTGTGCATCGAATTTGCACTGACAGCACACACGTGGAAATTGGGCTCTGATACGGGCTCGGACACGACACTGTACGACACTTGGACACGTTTCAGGCTGTGGGACACCTAGACCAACCCTAGGCGAACCTAGGGACACGACCACGAGACTCTAGGACACTTGTGTCATGTCCTACACACGTTCGAATACGTGCACGAGACAGTGCACCACACAGTGCATTGTACTTACCCGATTGGGTATTTTGACCACTGGACACGCCGTGTCGCATCGTGGTGGACCCTTAAGGACATGAGGGACATGAGTATACCTAGGGGCACGATTACCAACCTTTAGGTTCGGGTATTAGTTAGGTTTTGTGTGTTAAATTTGGTTTTCCCCCAATATCCTTCACTGTCTACAGTGAAACCCAGTTTCAGTATTTTTCATAGTATTTAAAATGAGTTTTGAAATGATTTTGATATATGTATATACGTATTTTTTAGTGTATATATATTGTATACATATGTATATATGTATGTGTGTGTGTATGTGAGTATGTGAGTGTATATATGTGTGTGTAGATGTAGGTATAGATGTAGATATATATATATATATGTAGTGTATGTGTGTGTGTGTTTGTGCCTCCTTTCTCAGATTTCTGAGATAGACCCCCCCTTGCTGTCTGGACACCCACACACCACTGCCTACCTCCCCATGACACCCCTCCCCCCACACACACACATGACACCTCTCACACCCTCACTCTCTTTACCTATATTATGTATATATGTTATATATGTATATAAATATATATGTTATGTATATATAGTGGTATATATATATGTTATGTATATATATAAGGGTATTATATATAATGTGTATATATGGTTATATATATGTGAATGGGTATATGGATAGATATGTATATATATGTATTATATATGGTTAAGTATAATAGGTATATATAAATGGTATGTTATATATATAAGTTATATGTGATGGATTATGGAATATAGGGTACCCTAGATATTTTAGCCTATGGCCTATAGCTAGTGAGCCTAGAATTAACCATTAGGTCTAGTAGACCTAGTTTGATTAGATAGTTGACCATTGTTGACCATGGTTGACCAAAGTTAACTATAGGTCAACCATGACCTAATTGACCTAGAAAGGGGCTTAGATGGACTTCAAGGGACTAGTTTGACTAAGTTGACTAAACCCTAGATTATTAACTAATTGGTTAGGTTTGACCTATATATGAGTGCCCTAAGTATATAAGGGTATTTGTATGACTTGGGTTATATGGATAGTTACATGTCAATTAAGATATATATGGGGTTAAGTGAGATACTTAGAGTTGAGTCATGACTTGAGTTGGAGTATGGGATTAGCTTGATTACAGGATTAAGGTTGGTTTTGTACTATATATATTTGTGTGATATACTTGTATGGGAAACTGGTTATGTCTTAGCTTTGTGGTATAGAATCCTTGGTATCCTAAGACATGATAGCCTATGAATGGTTTGAGTTAGCCTTATAGAGTTGACCATTGACCTAATTACCTTGTTGACTAGTCTTGATTAACCAAAACCTTAGTTAGTCTAAGTTTGACCTAGACTCGACTTAGCTTGACTATATTGACTAGTATTTGACTAGTCTGACCATTGTTAACCAAACCATAGATAGGTTGACTAGTTTGACTAAAATGTTTGATTAGAGTTGACTTTAATCTAGATTAGACTTGTTTAACCTTGTTTGACTTTGTATGGCTTAGTTTAACTTCTTGTGACCTAATATGACTTGATTTGACTTAGTTTGACTGTAGAGTTGACTAAGTTTGACTTTGACCTAGATTGGCTTAGAATTCATATAGATTGCATTGTAGATTTCATTTACCTTTATTTTGGACATGTCATAACTATATTACTCTATTTTAGGACATTGTGACCCTGGTACAGACATCTGATATTACACTACTCTTTTCAAGGTATCAGGCGAGTACATTCTCTGATAGTTCTCTCATTTATTTGTCAATTACTGTATTTCAGTTCTAGTTAGTTCTATGTGATTCTCTGTATCAACACGTATGGATATTTCTGGATTCATGTATGCGACACATACCTTACTTACTGGCCTCTATTACTGGAGTCATTGGAATCATTCCGGAATCATTTCTGGAATCATCAGGTATTGGCCGGACTCATCTCGATTCTGTTGTCGATTTTGGATTCACTTGTTGGGCGAGAAAATATTGAGTAAGACATGTAGACATACCCCAAATTCGGAATCTCCTACTGGAATCTATCGGAAGCATAGCCATCTCTTGCTTGATCCGTAAGAGATGTGCCTGATACCTACAGCCGTTTACATGTCGACCTCGGTATTTTAAAACACACTGTTAGATCATAGTTGGACTCACCCTGGATTCATTGATCACTGTTGGACTCATCTTATACCAGAAATCATCTGGTATCGGATTATATGGACTGGACTCACACTGGGATTATATTAGACTTATATTGTACTGTCTGGACTCATACATGTTATTATAGTTCAGTTAGCTTTTATTACCGTCTTCATTGCTATGATTCTTCTCTTGTTTTAGTTACCTTTCTTTTCTTGTATCTTATTGTTTCTCTATGCCATCATTACCTGTATAAAACTGCCATGTTCATCAATAAAACTGTCTATAACTGCTTTATAGTTCTTTATCATTTACTTGGATTTTCTAGATGAGTTGTACTCATTCCTATCCTGATTGGACCTGTTGAAAATATTACAGATGATAATCCTGAGGACACATACCCTACTTACCATGGACCTGGCGAGGGATTAGCTACCTTTGGTCCCGACTCTCAGGAGTGATTCAGGAGATTAGCTAGTAGAGGACTACTTTAGCTTTCATGTTTTCACTTGTTGTATTAAAGTTAAGATATTGAGTTTGTATTAAGTTTGTTTGAGATATTGTTGTATTATTTTAGTAGTTAGTTGTTGTTGTCTTTAATTCCTTAGGTGTAACTTCTGTGTTATCTTATCGTGCTTTAGACTGTGTTTGAGTATATCATATCCTTTACTTGTCCTCCATTCGGAGCTGATATCTGGATAAGTATATTATATACACTGCATGAGATTAGTTAGCAACCTAGGACAGCTTACTATCATCGACACTGCGGCGTAGGCTGGACGTACCCACTTCTCGTGCCCCTATACAGGGTGCGGGTCGTGACAATGTCCATAATTAGGGCTAGGCTATTTTAGATATCTGAAAATTGCTGAGAAACCCTATTTCGGGGTTGGTTTTTATGAAAAATCCACCCGCATGATGGGTTTTATGAAATGCCCAGAATTATATATTTCCACGTTAAGTATTCCAAGATTGCCTTTAGATACTCTGTATTTACAAAATTAATACCATAACTACCCCTCCGTACAAACTCAGATTTGGATTGCGATTCTCGTTGTCTTCTTCTTCTTCACGAGAGATCTGAATTCCATTGCTCTCATCTTCAGTAGAGATCGCAAAGATCGTTCGTAGTTCACCGTATTTTTTTCAGTCGAACTCCGATCATCATTCATCTTCATCTTCTTCTTTTTCTTCTTCTTTTTCGACAATCAGGTCAATTATGGAGATAAGATCTTCTTCTTCTTTTCCATAAGAGTTAGCATCGTTTTGAAAGAAGAACAAAAACTTTTGAATTTTTATTCATGTCAAATTTCTTTCAACAAAATAAAAAAATAAAAAAATTAAGTTTCTGTCAACTGTTCTCCGTCGATATAACACGAAGAATAGTCATTTTTTTGCATTTTAACAAGGAGAATGTCATTCTCCGTGTAAATTAGGCATTCTCCGTATTACTAAAACGGAGATTGGCATTCTTCATGTTTCTAACACGGAGAACGGCCATTCTCCTGTGTTTTAACATTTGAATGACCATTCTCCGTGTCATTTAACACGGAGAATGGCCATTCTCCATGTAATTTAGCACGAAGAATGTCATTCTCCGTATTAAATTACACGGAGATAGTCATTCTCCTACGTTTTAACACTGGAAATGGCCATTCTCCGTGTAAATTAACACGGAGAATGCCATTCTCCGTGTAAAATAACATGGGGAATGCCATTCTCCTGCGTATTAACACTGGAATAACCATTCTCCGTGCTAAATTACACGGAGAATGACATTCTCCGTCTTAATTTACACGGAGAATGGCCATTCTTCGTGCTAAATTACACGGAGAATGGCCATTCACTTGCATATTAACACTGGAATGACCATTCTCCGTATAAATTAAGACGAAGAATGGCCATTCTCCGTGTAATTTAGCACAAAGAATGGCCATTCTCCGTGTAAATTAAGACGGAGAATGCCATTAATTCTTCGTGTAATTTAGCACGGACAATGACATTATCCGTGTAAATTAAGACGGAGAATACCATTCTACATGTTACTAACACAGAGAATGACCATTCTCCTTGTAAATTATGACGGAGAATGGACACCCTCATGCAAAATTAACATTCTTCTTGTTCTAACACGGAGAATGGTCATTCTCCTGTATTTTATGGTCATTTGAAACTTTGGAGGACCATAACTTTTGACTGGGAGGTCGAAACGAGGTCCGGTTTGTCACAAAATGAGCGTATCTTCGAGGAGACTGAGATTAACAATCTTTTCGTTAGTCGACCTTTCAAAATTTTAGAATCACAAAAAAAATGATGTTTGGACCTCGGTTTTAGCACTTTTGCCGTTTGTCTCGGTCTTTCTAAAATTTTCCGACGTATTTTTGAAGATTTTTGAGAAGAAAACCTAAATTCGAAAGTGAGTAGCATATGGAAGAAGATGAAGTATCGAAATATTTTTTTAAGAGTAGTTTCGTAAATGTTTTCAATAAATTAGATGGAAGGACAAAAAGGTCATTCATAACCCTCTTTATATATTTTTTTCTAATTCTGGCCACGTGATGAAATGTTATTGCGCGGTGGGTTTTTCATAAATTTTTTTTGTTTTTTGGGCATTTCATAAATTTTTCCTTTAGATATAATATGATTCTTATTTGAGGGTTTCCTATTTAAGAGATCCTATTATAATCTAAAATAGGACGTTGATGGACGTAGTAGAATTCTTATTTGAGGACTTTCTATTTAAGAAATCCTATTATAACCTAAAATAGGTTTTCTCATCCTATATATATATGGGGTAAGGGTGGAGGCACAAAGCATAGCACAAAAGTGAAGATTCGAGGTGCTCGTTCAGAAAATCTAAGAGAAAGTTTTGCACTTTGCTCTTAGGACTTCGTCATCCAAGACAGAAGGAAGAATCGATTGGTCGTCAACTTCGGTTAGGGAGATTGCTACGGGTTGGTGAGCGATTTCAATTGTAATATCTTTCTTTTCTTCTTGAGTGTGGTGAGGGGATTGAACCTATTAGGGCTGTCACGCCCCAGAGCCAGAATACTGGAGAGCGGGGGAATGACTCAGCCAGCTACGTATTACGGGTAGATAAATACCGTATAATACGATCAATGTTGTCTAACAAGACGAGGGGGTGCATACTATATGAAAATCTTCCTATGGTCACTTCACATCTATTGTCTCAATCATTAAACCAAGAAACAGAAATAGAGAACATGTAAGATAAAGCAGTAAGGCGTCCCAAACGCTCTGTCAAAATATTCTTGATATCTGGCTCTACAAAATATAGTCAGATGATGTAGCAAAAGTATACACAATTGTTATCAGCTGCAGCCTGACTTAGTTACAATTTTGTAAAAGTAAGTACAAGATGATCCGACTAACATGTCGGTGCCAAACGGCAAAGTATAAAGTAAATAACAGAACGAGCGGTGAAGTAAGGAACCCACTCGAGTCCTACTGCAATCATTCCTCTAGTGTTGACCATCTTGGAGGTAGAAGTAAGCTAGATCCTCGGGGACTGGCTCTAAATCTGGCCATGCAAAACTAGAAAGGTTAGACCTCTAATAGCAAGTACCGCAAGGAAGCACGATATGAAGGACGAAACCAATAAATAAGACAATATTATAATAGATCTCTGTTTGCTACTAGGATTCACATAACATCACGACACTTCGAACCAACCTCCCAACCAAACAAGGACAGAAGTTGGTCCGTCACGTCCTGACATTCAGATCATCTTAGTTAGGTAACAGAGTAGATACAGTACACAAACAAATCAGTTTAAACGGCCATTCAACTACTCCAAGTTATCCTGGATATATGCAATAAAGGATTCCTCAGTTCTTACTATGTGCACGTAAGGCTAGTTTACCCAGTCAATCAATTGCGCCAATCATGAATTAGACGAGTCCCAGCAGGACGCCCATCATTAATATACAATATACAATAAATAATATAACCAGATACCGCTCCCTGCCCGTGTGACAGATTTGTAGTATCTGTGGGGACCAGCCAGCCTGTCGGGCACTACTAGTCCCAAGAGGGCTGCCATGTAAGAACTCGGGAATCCATTCTCTCTATGCAATTATTATTTTATCTAACTTAATAGTCTCTATGTTAAGCAAAATCTTATGCCGTGGATCATGGTCATTCAAATGAGAACTTTCGTACGGGGTACGATATGCACAACTCTACAACGATACTTGTGCGGTTAGGTTGTAGGTCTTTACATAGCGTAATGCGATAATCAAAACTACCCACGGAATAATCATGCCTTGACTATAAAGTGCACATGCTGCTGTTTGTAGAAAATAAATAAATAAATAAATAAATAAATTGAAGCCTGCATGTGCCTGTATGCCAATATTCGGGATTAGCCAGTCGATTTCAATAGTTCATGACATGAATGTGTCTCATTTATTTAGTTCAATAAGACGACTAGCCAGCCCCTTAGTTCCAATCAGGAACGCATGATCAATTTAATAAGTCCAATCAACAATCCTTGTTTATAAGTGTTTAAACAATAATTAATATTAATAAATGTCAAGGCAAGCTATCAATGTTAATAAATGTCAATCAATGGCAATTGAGACAAGAATTAGTCCAGAAGACATTAGAATCAGAGTTCATGCGGCCAGAAAATCATGCGGCTAAGGAAACTTAAATCCATGCGGCCGGGATAACATGCGCCTATGTGGCTAAGACATTTTGCCCATGCGGTTCAGCAATGCCCATGCCATGTAGCTAATAAAAGGTTACAGTCTCATGCGACCAAATTAGCAAGCCTTATGCGGCTGATAAACAAAAGGATCTCATACGGCTGCGGTTAACATGAGACCTTGCGGCTCGGGGAAATTCTATGCGGCTAGGGATAACAAGCCCCATGCGGTTCAAAATGACATGCGCCCCTGCGGCTCAAAATGCCATGCGCCCATGCGGCTCGAAATGACATACGCCCATGCGGCTCGAAATGACATGTGCCCATGCGGCTCGAAATGACGTGCGCCCATGCGGCTAAGGAAAACTAAATTCATGCGGCTAAGGGGAAATTCCATGCAGCTGAAATAAGTGCAACCCTATATGCGGCTGAGAGGTCATGCAGCGCCATGCGGCTGAGAAGGATCAGCGTCATGCGGCTGCGGGACTGAATGCATATGCGGCTAGCCAAGAACTCATGCGGCAGATAAATCTCATGCGGCTGACTAAGCCCATGCGGCTGGGATTTGAATTAGTCTCATGCGGCTCAAACGAATGAACTCATACGGCTGGAATGTCCATGCCCATGCGGCTAGAATGCCCATGCGGCCAGGGGACTTGCCGCATGAAGACTCATGCGGTCAAGCTTTGTCATGTGGCCAGAACTGTTCTTCTTCTCCGAATTCCTAAGGACAGAACCATGGAAACCATTGCTTCCAAGCTCTCTAATTCCTTCATTCTAAGCCCAAATCTGAACTTTCATAGGTCAAAATGGGGTAGAACGAAATCCTCTACATCATGGAACCATCAAAACTTGGAGATAACAAAGTTTACTAGATCAAAACCTAAGAAATCCGAAAATACAAGAAACTTAGATCTACAACAAATAAGCCATGGAAATTGGAAATGCTAAGTACTAAAGAGACTTAGAATCAAATAAGGAAGATGATGGAACAATAAAAATGAGGATCCATCAAGAAGCAAGTTGGCACTTGCCTAGCTCTCCTAGGTTGGTGGGAGAGTTTAAGAGGAAGAAGATGAGTAATGGTGAAGTAAAGAAGAGAGAGAAAAGGAAATGGGCTTTAAATGGAAGGGGGTGGTGGTAGGTGGGGGTTTGGTTCGGTTCATGATGAACCACACAAATAAAACAATCTAAGCCGATCTTAAAACAAAGTTAAGCAGAGTATAAAAGCAGGGAGTAAAATACAGAAGTAAAATTGCAGGAAATTAATTAGCATGAAATTAAAAGAATTTAAATACAGAGCAGTACATGATAAATGTTTAAATAAATACACTTAAATAGTACATGGATTTAAAATACGTATTTCGAAAACGGGAAGTGACAAGGACAAAGGGTTCAACATTAGTTTTTGTCAATCTTTTAATTTCATCTGAGTTATATAGATTGAGATTTGTCCAGGTGACATAGTCACCGCCATATACTTATTTTTATCTGTGATTGATGTCCGTTAGACGGGGGTTGGTTATTTCAGGTGGGTTGACCTAAGTTTTTGCTGCGGCAACGTCTCAGACACGGTATCGAAACGCAAGAGGGCGTATCCGATTCCCAACATAAGATTTTGAGTGTTCGAATTCAGAAGTATAGCAACAGTGTTGAAGATGAAGTTATATAAAAAAAATGAAATTTAAATAGCCCGATGGGAGAATGCGACGTAAAATATGAAATTTGTTTTCTATTAATAAATGTCTTTCTTTTAGCTAGTTACGATTCCAACAATCGTATCATATCTCATGAATAAAATTTGTTAGAGACGGAGTTCATGGAGAGTACTTCACACACTAGAGAAATATTTTCAACCTGATTGAATTCGAATCCACGAGAAACATAATTTCTAACATATTTTTCAAGGGGCAAATTGGGGGTTCCTACATTGATAGATAGGTAGGTGGTGGAGTAAGTCATTCGGGGTCTAGTTGGCGAGAGATTGCGGTTGAATATATATAAAAGAGTACTACACATGTTCGTGGATTGTGATCTAGTAGTAGCAGTGGGGGACTCCGACACGGAAGGCACGGATTTGAATTCTCCCCTCAACGTTGGGCACCAAGTGGTAGAAAGGACCTAAAAAAAAGGGAAGAAGAGTGCGTGAGTGTGTGCCATTCAAGCACAAGAGATGCATCATATCTACACCTGAAGAAGAAGAAGAAGAATAATAATAATAATAATAATAATAATAATAATAATAATAATATATTCATCTTCAACAATCATTTTACACATATTTCAACAATAATTCTATACATCGGTATTTCCATATATTCCATGCATGAAGTTGATGAATAGAACACAAAAGATAAGCTAATTGACTTGGTTAATTGTTACGGGTTTTTTTAGTAATAGAGTCTCATTTAATATTAGAGTTTGGATCTCCATAATATCAAATACTAGAATTTAGGGCTCATTTTTATTGTTGATGTCCAAATCTGTTATCGACTTTAAGATCTATGAAAATTCTAATTCTAATATTGGACATTATAAAAAAAATCCAAATCATAATATTAAATATTATATAAGACCCTATTACTAAATAACCCAATTGTTTATGCGGTACTATAGATTCGTTAATAAATGTATTAGTTTAGGGTTTGCACAAAGTGTTAGTCAAATTGGGATTATAATTTATTACAAAATGATCAGTTTAAGTATAAATTTGGATAGTGTATACTTTAATTGACATTCAATGCCAGAGCCTAGGCAATGCCATTGACATTTCTCATGAGTAGGGCGGCCATCCTTTCTTAACATGAATTTTTGTTCTCCCGCAAGTTAATTAATATATGTGTTGATATTTTTTAGTAATGACCATGAAATAACTAATTGTTCTTACAAAAATCCTATAGGAACTCATGAGTCCCTAATTTTTTTAACTCCCAACGAAGAGTCTTTGGATTACATACATCTCATTTTTTCTTCCAAGAAATTAAAATTTTAATGTTAGTAAATTTCACATGTTATATTCAAATCACAAGTTCTTATTGAGACGATGTTGTTCTTAAAAGGGATCATTATATATCCCTTTAATAATGATATATCAATTTGAAAAGGAGCCAATCCCTAATTTAACGACATTGAAGTCATTCATTCATAATGGTCAACAAGTCACCAACTCTCTTTTTCTTCTCTCTCAGCCGAACTTTGTACAATACATGTGAGACGTGTGATTACTATTTGGTTAACTTACATAGCATAGGGATGATTATTCTTTTTCTTTTTATATAATCACAGTTGACGGAAATGTTTTAAACTAAGCCGTTATAATTAACTATAAAAATCCCCTTCACTCAATGTTCTCTACTAGACTTCCCATGTTGGTTTTGAATAAGAGATCCTTAATTTCGGTTTAAGAGATCACACTACACTCTCTTAATTGGTTGAAATTAAAGTATTATTATAGTTACTTACTAGTGCTATGATTAGATTATCAGCTTCGTAATGTTCTTATGTTCCAAATTCGGGATTTAAATAAATAATGTCGATCAGCTTTGGAGTTTGGAGCATGCCAATGGCAGGATTTTCATAATTGAATATTCATAAGCGCGTCGGCACATGCATGCACTTCGCAAGCATTGTCAACAGAATCCCTAGGTCTTTAATTAGGAGTCTACGACCAGGAGATGGTCAGAACTCAGAAGAGGACTTTTTTTTTAAAGCTTTGCTATGCATACAACCAAATGTATACAACTGTCATACAACCGTTACGTGTCGGAATTCCATTGAAAGAAGAGAAAAAATGATGGAATCGGGTGGAGTCCACGTAGCGGAGAGGTGGGATCCGGTGGGACTCATGTGTAATGGGTGGAAGAGAGAGGTTGTAAGAATTTGGTAGTAGATTTAGCATTTTCCCATTTTTTTAAGTTGTGCCAGTCAGGTGATTGGATTGTTTTTTTAGTTTTCCATTAACGTGATTGGTTCGAAAATACCTGCGATTCCGACCTCTTGTAGATCATGTTGGACTGCAAAAATTATTCTAAACAATTTTTTTTTATCTAAATCCAAAAAGTTATCGGACTTATTCTTCAGTCCATCATGTTCTTTTTTTTTTAATACTTACACATCTTGCTGCCCTCACAACGAGCAATGATGTGTTGACCGATCGAGTAAAACTTTGATACAGACGACTATATTAAAAGTTTTGATATAAGCGATGTATGGCAAGTGGGTCCATATGGGAGCCCTTTTGTTAATACAGAAAATGTGCGGGTAGAGCTACACTCCCTCATCCTTTCCACCCACCATCGATCAAATCCCATAGCTAGTATAAGACGACAAACAAACTCCCGATCCACCATATCATATCATTTGCGTAAGTCTAACTTCGTGCAAGCTTTCTTGCCTCCCTTCTTGTTGAATTTTCGGATCATCTCATGTGCCAACAAGCTATTTTCTGCTATAGACTTGCCTTTGGCAAGTGTCGTCTGATTCAGTGAGATCAACTCCTGCATAATAGGTTCCATGCGACGACACATGATATGAGAAATTATTTTGTACACAAAATTACAACACACAATAGGTTCAAATTGTTATAAAATAGCTGTATCGAAACTTTAATTTAGCCGTTTGTATCAAAGTTTTTTACTGAAATATTCTTAAGTTCTCGGTAATCATTCTTTCTTAATTAATACAATTCTTAATATTTCAACTTGCCCATTTGTTTACTTGTCTCCCTGTCCAAGGGTATATATAACTCTTGTGGGCATATTCTTTATTGGTACTGTTTTATTTATTTATTTATTTTTTCATACACACCACCGACATATACATATGATCTTCACATATTTTATGATTCTTATCATGTGCATAACGTTAGTTGTTAATTGAACATTTCGATAATCTTTTAAGGAGCTTTCAAAAAAAAAAAAAAAAAAATCTTTTAAGGAGTCGTGCTTACGGAAAATCTATTGGACTTTGTATAATGCACCCGAAAGATATCGTTAAGAAAATATTGAACATATGGAAGAACATAAAATACTATTTGGCTCCCAAAAAATTTGGGTGATATCATCTTCTATTATGTGACAAATGACATGGTTGCTGATATGGCAGCTGACATGACAAAATTTAACAATAAAATTAATATTAAAATCAAAATTAATAGTAAATTAATAAATTAACATTAAATTAACATGGTAATTAACATTAAGATTAACCTTAACATTAAAATTAACATTAACATTAATATTAAAATTAAAATTAAAATTAAAATTAAAATTAATATTAATATTAACATTAACATTAATAGTAATATTAATATTAATATTAATATTAATATTAATATTAACATTAACATTAAAAAAAATTGAGTAATTAATTTTTTGGGTTAAAATTTGTCATGTCAGCTGTTATGTCATCTGCCATGTAAAATGTCATATAATGGGAGATTGCATCACCCAAACATTTTGAGAGCCAAATAGCATAATTGATGGGAGAATTACGAATTATGCTTTCATTTTTTTTCTTCCATCTGGAGTACTGAATTACTTAAAAATGATGTTGTTAAATGCATCTATATTTTATTTATTTTATTTCTATTGTTAACTTTGGTAAGTTTATCTTGCAAAAAATTATTAGTTTATCTTCCTCTTCTTTTTTCTTTACTCCTATATTTTTTAATTACTTAAATTAATTAGATAATTTTATTATTATATTAACTTGAATTATGAAAACAAAAGTGATAAAAAAAATGAGCGAAGAAATGAACGAACAAACCTCAAAACAAACTTAAAGGACAGATTTAGTGGAGATGGAATAAAATATCAGCAAAAGTGCAAAACTACTCTTTTCGTTTTTGTTTTTTAGAATTAAAAAAAAAACTATAACAATGGTATAGTTCTCTTAGAAAAAGAAAAATAAATAAATTAAATATTGAAACATTTTTTCTTTAATATCGATTTAGTTTTATTAAAAAATTATAGTTGTAAGCTAAACTAATATTTTAATTTTGAAAAAATATGTACTCCTAAAATGAGGAAAATGGTAAAGAAAATGAAGACATTGATACGTTAAGATCGAGAAAATCTATCATTTAAGACCAATGGTCTTGAGTTTTTATTAGTTGGCCAAATCTTCTTCCGTTCCATCCAACGTCACTTTTGTCTTAATCTTTGTGGAAAGAAGCGTTTCACCAGCCACTACATCCAAAAAATTTCAAAATAAATAAACAAGAGATAATTTCAGTTTTAAACTTATGTTATGTCAGCATTTTGACAAGAACAATAAAATAAACCTCATATTGTTTACACGTTCCGAAGAGTTCCAACTTCTGGGAGCGAACTGCACACAGCAATATTTGTCATGACTAATATCGAAATTTGAGGGTTCAACAACTAAATGTGTCCGAGCTCTCTAGTCAAGTGGTATTAGAGCAGACATTCGGAGGGGCCGACAAGGTTCGAGCCCCCCCCCCCCCCCCCACCCAATTGTGTGTGTGCGTGTGATTTAAAAAAAATAAAAAAATAAAAAACCTAAATGTTGACAGCATACGTCACCCAATTGTGTGTGTGCGTGTGATTTAAAAAAAATAAAAAAATAAAAAACCTAAATGTTGACAGCATACGTCACCCAATTGTGTGTGTGCGTGTGATTTAAAAAAAATAAAAAAATAAAAAACCTAAATGTTGACAGCATACGTAGCAGATAACGACCATCAATTTAGTGCAAGTTATTGAGCTTTAACTAAGTTTCGCGTGAGAATATATACATGTATAAATCCTTAACGTCAGACTTCTAATAAGCCACGGAACTCAGAGTGGCTCTTCTAGTTATCGAGAGAAGGTATAAGATTCTGATTGGATGGTGGAAGATCAGTAGATCGAGCTACAGAAACGTATTATTCCTTTCATTTATTTGGTGGAAGTTAAAAAATTTCAAGAAACCACAAATCAAGAAAAATCATAATGCTTTGTTGGTACTTACTTGTTTGTCCCTATGCCTTTTGTTGTGGTCAGTCCATTCACCGCAGGGGCGGCTCTGGCCCAGGACCTCTGACAAAAGGGGACATCAACATGGAACTATTTACATTAGAACTAGTATGTATCATGTACTTTCTTCTTTTTTTTTTATCAAAAAGTATTGTGGTATAGTGGTTATAATGCTAGACTTATATTTAAGAGGTTCTTTGTTCTAATCTTGACTACAACAATTTTTTGTTTTTTATTTTTTTTTGTTTTTTTACATTATGTATACAGGTTCATTTTGGAAATTTTGCCTTGGGCCCCCATCAGCTCAGGGCCGGCCCTGCTTCGTGGAGAGATTTGAAGTTTTCCGGCGATTAGATCAATGTGCTCGGTTATTTGCACTGATATAATATAAACAACAATGAAAAGTATGATATCAATCAATATATACTAAAAAAGAAGAAAAAAAAAAATCATTCTTCGTGATCTTAACACGGAAAATGACCATTCTCCGTGATGGCCATTCTACGTGATTTTAACACAGAGAATGATCATTCTTCGTAATTTTAACACGAAAAATGGCCATTCCCCTGCATTCTAACACGGGGAATAACCATTCTACGTGATTCTCCATGATTTTAACACAGAGAATGACTATTCTTCTGCATGTTAACACGGGAATGACCATTCTTCATGATTTTAAACGGAGAATAGTCATTCTCCTGCATTCCAACACGGAAAATTGCCATTATACGTGATTTTACAATGGAGAATGACCATTTTTCGTGATTTTAACACAAAAATGACTATTCTCCGTAATTTTACAACGGGAAATGACGTAATTTTACAACGGGGAATGGCCATTCTCCTGCATTTTAACATGCGGAATGGCCAACACGTGGAACGGTCATTCTCCGTAATTTTAACACGGAGAATAACAATTCTCCGTAATTTTAACACAGAAAATGACCATTCTCCTGCATTTTAACACGGAGAATGATAATTCTCCATGATTTTAACACAGAGAATGATCATTCTCCTGTATTTTAATACGGAAGATGACTATTCTTCGTCATTTTAACACGGAGAATGACAATTTTCCGTCAATTTAACAAGAAGAATGATAATTTTTCGTAATTTTAACATGGAGAATGACTATTCTCCTGCATTCTAACACGGGGAATGGCCATTATCCGTCATTTAACACGGAGAATGACTATTCTCCATAATTTTAACACGAAAAATGGCCATTTTTTGCCATTTTAATATGGAAAAAGGCCATTCTTCGTCATTTTAACACGAAGAATGACAATTCTTCGTGATTTTACAATGTGTGTGAAGATTGCGAATGGAGAGTCACTGACGAGTTTTTGGCGTAAGGTTTGAAAATTTTGGAGGAAAAAATCTAGATTCGAAAGTGAGCAGCATATGGAAGAAGAGAAAGAATCGAAACATTTTTTTAATAGTAGGTTTCGTAGGTATTTTCAATAAATTAGAAGGACAAAAAGGTCATTCTGCACCCTTTTATATATTTTTCGTTAATTCTGGACATGCGATAAAATGTTTTTTTGTGGTGGATTTTTCATAAAACTTTTGCGATTTTTGGACATTTGATAAATTTTCTCTTAAAAAACCCGAAAATGATCCCCGTTCAGACTATCTTCTCCCTGACCAGGGTCCCTACCCACTACCTCTTCCTCCGCCTGTCCTCCTTGTCACGCCCCGACCCGGAATTACCCGAATCATCGTCCTCGCAGGGGACGTGATGCCGCACGAGCCTGTAGTTGCGCTCGTGTAAGGTAAGATGACAAGTTTTCAAATGGTTATCTTTAATTTGATATTAACAACGAAAGAAAAACAGAGTATACGAAACAATTCTCTTTATTGATATTCGAACTGAGATTACAAAGACTTTCGATAGCCCAACAATAAATGCCAGATTGGCTACAACACTCAGGTTCTCTCTTGCCACAAAGGATTTTACCGTTCCATACATCATGCCTTCTATCTCTCGGCCGCATCAAACATGTTGCATGTTCGAGCATCAATGCGGTTGCATGTCTCAATACGCTTCGACATTCCAAGCCTCAATGCGTTCAAGCGAAGCTCCGCCGCGAGCAATCCATTCCCTGCACCCTGCATGGAAGCTGGTGGGAGATCAGTACGTTCGTCCTCGCATGTACTGATGTAAAGACCTTCTTTCTAAACCGACGTTGTAGTATTTATTTTGAATCATGCAACTTAGCTTATGATCTTGCTATATTATCCTTAGGGTCAATTTTATGGCATGTTCGAAAGCGGTAAAGCATGTTATCATGGCAAGCATGTTATTCGAATTGAATAGGCAAGTAGACAAACAATCTCGTGTTTGTTTCGTAGTACGACTTCTTACTAGCATGGACGCACTCTCCCTTGCACCGCCGCAAGGTGAATACGCCCCATTCATTACCTGTCATGTTATAAGTGCTCTCTATGCAGGATCTATGTGCGGGACACATACGTGCCTGCACTTTCAACCCATCGTTCCTTAACTATATGAAATAGTCGTTGGCGTATCCGCGCCATAATGGACTAAAGGTGTTTCTCTTTTTCTTTTCTTTCTTTCTTTTCTCTCTTTCTTTTCCCTCTTTTTTTCTTTTTTTCCTTTCTTTCTCAAATTTGGGTAGCCCGACGTTTCACGGGTTGGGTTGCTATCCCAAACAACCGAAACATACCGCGTGCCTACCATCATTTGCGGTTTTTTACATCTATAACTGATGGCTAGTCGTCTTACAGATGTGCGTCTATCAAAGATTATATCCCTCCTAGGCCGAACGATCCCGGTGCCCTGGCGCAATCCGTTCGGAGGGAACGTTCCGTGCACGAAAGATTATCATAATTATCTCAAGTCCATTCGACCATGCAATGCCCTATTATTCAAACAACCAAATATAGTCTTGAGTCTGAGACTCAGACTTTATCAAACAACCAAATATAGTTTTGAGTCTGAAACTCAGACTTTATCATCTTGTATTTTTTCCATTAACTTTCTATGTTCTTACATTTCATACTTCGTTTCAATGTTCAATGCCATCATGCCTCAACTCAATATTCGTCAACCGAACGATCCGAAGGTCCCAAACAACTTTCGAGGCATTATGTCATATCCGACAGTTCCGTCACATTCATGTAACAACTGTATTCTTTCGCAATGAAGCCATCTTTTATGATCTTGTTCACGTAGGCACGTTTCGACACATTTATTATCGTTTCCCTCGCGTCGTGCACTTAGTGCACGCATCAAAGCCATATTTCCATGTTCTAGGCCTTAGTGTTCAATGTTCGTGGCTTGCACGCTAGGGCGCTCGCCTATTGACTTTCAATGTGGTAGCCTTTCTAACTCATACGCGAAGGTACGGAATGGCTCGTGGATGAAGGCACTCGCCGAATACAGTTATCCTATGTTCTTGCGGATTGCGCACCGTGTAGTGCCCCGTCCCGCTCAGTCAATCGGAGGAATAGGAATGCCGACGGCGTTCGGACTTAGCCTTGCAACGGCTACTCGGAGGCATCTCTCGGTCGAGGCGACCGTTCGCTCAGGTGGGGTAGTTTCGATGAACTCGCCTCATCTTTGCCTTCACATAATAAATCGCCTTTTTTTAACTTGCACAAGTAGGCTTGATAATAAAAGAGACGAATCCACATAGCTAAAGGAAATAATCTCGACGGGTCGAATTGAGTTAGAATATGGAAAGATCCAACGGTCGGCTTAGAGTTGGTGCACGGCGTGCTTTAAAAATGACACTCAATCCTTCGTCCCGTGGCTTAGGAGAAGGAAAGTTGGTTGAGTCGGCGAAGTTATGAACATAGCCTAAGTCATAGGCGTCGCCCGCATAAATGCCTCATAAAGCATGCACGGTCCTGTCGTCCAAGGCTTGGCATAGCCTTGGCTTGCCCTATAAGTTAAGTTGCGTTGCACAGCTTGTGCCATAAGTCTAGGCACCCAAATGACTTGGTCGTTCAGAAGTCGAAAGCATGCGCGGCACATTTCCGTAATGCGATGCTTGACGCAGCCTTTGCACGTCGAGTCATTGTGCGTTAAGTCAGGCAAGTTATGTTAGGCTATCGGAGTAGTAGCAAGCACGTTACTACGAGTTCTACGGTTGGGTATAACCATATGGTCTTGCGGTCTCAAGGCCCGTCATATAAATTATGACTTGGGCGATAATGTCGCGTAGGTCGAAGTCGATTTGAGGCACGATGCACGGACTTAGCGTTAAGGCATAAACCTCGGTTGATTTAATGAGTTTTGAAGAAAGGACTATCAAATAGGCATTCATGAGTTGAATGAAATGATATGGTAACATGGAAAGAATGCTCGCGACCGTGGGTCGTCGAGGGGTCTCAAATGATAGAAGGCTTGATATTGGTTTTGAAAGAGATGGTAACATTGAAAAGAAGGATGACTGTGTGAGACGTCAGTTTGAGTCGAGTCTTGCATGGTCATTGGATAACTTATCGACAATGAGGAATTTCTACGCGCGACAACCCTGGGCGCCATGGGACCGCGTCGTTCCGGAGGGAAACAGGTATAGCCATAGCTGGATGAACCGCTCGGGTCATTCGGGAACTTTCAGCGGGGCTAGCTACTTGCGCTGAAATGGTCGTCGAATGGCAAGGCTATATTCCAGGATAGCTTGTGATGTTTGTAACCAATTCATATAGATGAGTCGGCACGGGCGGCAATCCGCGTATGTGTCTTTGGATTGATTCGGTTGAATGTGTGTACAGTTAGAACACAGTGTTTGTGCCTAAGATTTGGCATCAACGTAGGCGACGTGCTTCGGCGCGAGATGCGACGTCGGGTCTTAAGTTGTTGGCATATAAGTTGCATAAGTTGGTTTGAGTTGTCTTGAGTTCAAGTCAGAAAACGTCGCAAGGCGAAGTCGGTCAAGTAATACTTAGTCCAGAAGTCTTGATTGGGTCTGTTGGTTATCGAAGTAGCAAGGGCCGCGAGGCGGCGATATGGTGAAGTCACATTGAGTTGCGAGGCACGGCACGATGGATTCCCAGCACGATCACATGGAAATGGAGCCTTATCAAGTAGTTGCGTCTCTGATTTTGGCTGAAAAGCAAACACGACTTGATAAGTTAACGTTGTTGGCACGATAAGGGTTTTGAGGCAAGGTGTGGGTTTACATTGTCATCGCAAGCACGAGATGGTCTAGAGATACGAAATAGGCCAATGCGTCGGTCCTAAAATAATCCTAAGGCAAGACTAGAAAGACAATTGATAAGAAGGGACTATGTTGCACAAAAGTAAATCAAACGTGTTGGTTTGTATGGGTGGACGAGGAGCTTATTCCAACAGTACAGTTGAGTACTAACACCCACATAGTTTACATGTGTAGGCACAGGTAGAAGCTCGTGGCGCGGAGCTCGCTTGGATGCGTCGAGGCACGGAGTTCCTTGGCGATTCGAAGCGTGCGGCCGCATGGAGTAAAGACTTATACGGGACATAATGTATGGACGTCGCCTTCCGAAGCTTCCGCTGGCTCAAAACTTGTAATTGAGAGATGAGAGAGAGCTGAGTGATTTGTAATGTGAGACGAGTGTATTTGAGTGATTGTAATCTTGGCCTTGCGCCCCCGTTGTAACCTTGTTCAATATCAATAAAAGAGCTTATTTGAATAACTTGTGTTTTGTTCTAAATTTTCGCTGCATGTTCAATGTCTCTGCATGGGACTTCTGTGCGACGACCCCGTCGCAGCCGCTGAAATCGGCCGTTATGGAACCCGCCTTGCACGAGCGCAATCTAGGCTCGTGCGACATCACGCCTTAGCGAGGATGATCGCTCCTACGGGAGCGGGGCATGACATAATAGTATCAAAGTACGGCTTTATGTCCTTGGACTATCGATTGAATTTTTTAACTTCGTTGTTTTCGCGAACTCTGAATGTTGCTTCCGCAAGTTGTTATCGTTGGTGAGCTCTCTCTCAAATGTCCCATGGGATGTCCATACAATAAATCTAAATAATTTGCAAAATGTAGGAGAAACAGTTTTTGATAAGAAACAAAAAGATGGTTTACGTAAGCACGGTTGGCTAAGTCGGGCTGGACATATACACCAAGGATTGTGTCGACCTTAGCAAAGTCGAGTGCGGGATTCGTAATGTTTCGAGCAAGGATGGGTTAGACTTGGTTGAGTAAGTGGGATGACTATCAACAGGGATGCTATCGAGCGACGATATCGTCGATGCGTTTTAGATGAGCGTGCTTGGAATTAGAGGAATGGTTCGAACGGGATTGAAGAAGTCGATTTAGATTCAAATGATAGTTTTGAGGATTTGTTGAATGACTTCATTCCTGAGTGGTCTATGCGATAGTCTCAGGAATGTCGATCGATCAATTGAGGATATAGGGTGTCGATGAGTCTGTCAGCAAGCGTCGCACTTATGCAAAGCCTTAGATCGTGTACGATGGAGTGAGTTGTTGTCTTGAAGTTTGATAAGTTGATTCAAACAATCTAGGAATTGACGTGCACGGAACGTGCACGAGATTAAGGATTACGCGAGTATGAAACATGAAGATGATTGAGTAGGTGAAATCGAATCGAGGAAAAGTTAGGGTATACGAATGGATGACTTGATCGAGGAAATAGATATAGATCGTATACGAAAAGTTAGCACGACGGGGAGATAGCGTGCATGAAAAAGGTTTGATTTTGAAGTTACGCAAATGACTCTGAGGATTTGAAATGAATATTGCTCGATGATTTGAGTTAGCACAAGAATGATGCGAATTGAGGAAATACATTGGTCGAAGACTTAAGATAGACGGATGAACGATACGTGAATTTGATTTGAGGAAATTGATGTTGTGAACGATTCGAAGGATAATAATTGAACTAGAATTTGAATGTCGAGGACATTGTCCAGTCGGACGATAGCACCGTTCGCATGACTCAAAATTTGGTTGCAAAGGAAGATCGTCAGGTTACGCATATCGTCGATGGTATTGAGGCGTATCAAAGATCTCTATGTGATAACTCGGGGGTTACTCTAAATTAACAAATGACGATCGTGCAAGTGTTATTGTTCGATTGGATGCTACACATAGGATTTTGGTTGAGATGAATGCCGGATGAAAATGATAGTGTCATGATGGTTACGCGGATAACCACAGCATCGACATTCTTGTCTTGCAGGAGCGCAACTCTAGCCTCACACATGCGTCGCATTGGATTTGAGGTGATCGTTTCGCGTGAGCGCTGACATGGTTGTTTGCAAAAACAAAAGTATAAAACTTTATTGATACAAACTTTGTAAAGATTACAAGAATTCTGGGAAAGTACAACTGTAGGAATCCAATATAGAAGACGATTGCTTTATCCCTTGGACGATGTGAACTTTGAAGACGGTAGCCTCGGAAGTTGACTTGAAGGCAAAAGCCTCGGAGAATTGAAGGCAAAAGCCTCGGAAGAATGCAGCAGCACTTGGACAAGAACTCCTGAACTCTCTGATATTTCTGAATTTTAATGTCTGATCCCCTTGAATGAAGACTTGAAACTCTATTTATAGAGTTCTGGAAATAACTAACTTTTAGTTATTCTGAACTGCGCATATTGGATTGCGCATGAATTGGATTGCGCAGGCAGTTATTGGATCGTGGGCCAACTGTCTTGGACACATGGCATCTTTTGATTGAAATGCACATGATCATGCATAGACGGTTGCCACGTAAATGAGCAATTGATGGCATGAATGCCACGTGTATTTTGTCAGTTGTTTTGATAGAGTGCGTAACTTGAATTGTGCTGGCATCGGGTTGCGCACGTATGGACTGCGCACAGAGTGGTTGGCCGATTGCGCTACCAGCTGTCCTCGAGCGCCGTGCTGCACGATAAACAAACAGTCGCCTCGTTCTTCGCACTGTCAGCTGTCAAAAGATTTGATTGTGTCAGGTAATGATGACTTTTGCCACGTCAGCCTGCGCAGTTCAAAGTGTGCGCAGTCTAGTGTGCGCAATCTGAAGGATGCGCAATCTGATGTCTGCGCAGTTCATTTGAAAGATGCATTTCTCGATCTTCATGACTTTGTTGATGTGTGCAACTTGATTTTTTTAGGACCTACAAGACCCCCTTCAAAGTTTTCGAAAGTTGAACTTATTCAAAATTTCAAAATACTTTAAATTTTGAATTTCAATCAAGTTGCGCATGTACTAAGCTGTCTGCGCAATCGGATGGATCAGTCCGACTTTTTTGGCGTAATCTGAGACAGCCGTTACTCTTTGAAAAAAAACTATAAATAGTTCTTTTGATCCTTCGAATCATTCTTTACTTGCTTTCTTGTGTTTGAGAGAGAGAAACTCCTGAGTTCATTCCGACTTCAGCTTTCTTCCCCGTCGAACTCCATGGTGCCAAAGAGATCCTCCGCCGCCGACAAGGGCAAGGCCCCTGCCGAGTCTTCAGCTAGGGTTGCACGACGTCCTTCTCGACATGAAGTTGCGCACCCCGCTATGCAAGGTAGTTAATCCAATCGAAAACTCTTTTTAGGGTTGTTCGACTTCAATGATCCTTAAAATCTATCTCTTTTTAGAGATGTGATCATACTACGCCACCCCTTTTTAGGGTTTTGGTTGCACGAACCAATTATTCTTTATTTTTATGAAGAATATCTTCTTGCGCAATCGGTTGATTTGCGCTGGTGAAAGTCAGCGCAGTCTGCTGATTCACGTAAGATTGCCAGCGCAATCTGATGCTGCGCAAACTGATGGTTGCGCAATCTGATAGTTGCGCAATCCTTTATTTTGCGCAATCTGAGGATTGTGCAATCTGATAATAGCATCTTTGATTGTACTTGTGCTAATTTTTTCTGTTTTCTCTGTTTGATGCAGTGAATACCAGAGAAGATCCTGGGTATGAGAACTTTGTAGGGACTCTTTCAGAATCGGAATTCAAAGAGGACCTGTCCCATGTGCACTTTCTACAGTATGATCTGCCGGCTTCCCGCCAAGCTATATTGGTAACCCAAGATAATGAAATCCTGTTATGTCTGATGAATGGGCAACCTTTGCAGTCGGCAGATGCCATCATTCACAAGAATCCCTTATTTCTGTTTGGCAAGGCTTTTGAGAAGAGCTCTCAACCGAGGCCACGGATGGAAGAACGGGTTTTCCAACAGAAAGACAAGACAATCTCAATACCAGAAGTCTCCCGCTGCCTCCCATTATCTCGATATGCTCATGCGAGCTATCCGAGAAAAATGGAATGGAATCTCACACCTTTTCAGGATGCCCGTCCAGGAAAGATTTATGTGAAGAAGGGGCCTAACAAGAAAGACATGTTCTACAGTTCTTCGGAACGATACAGTATCTTGCTCAGAGGTTTAAAGCCCGGTTGTATTCCGCCGAAAAATTCTTCTTTGTTATTGTCCGTGAGAATTCTAATATTCGCGAATGAGTTCGCGAAGGTCGAAGGGAGGTATCCAGATCAAGACCTCAGATTAACTGGACTGGTGAACCCAGACTATAAGAGATGGAGTTGTATAGCAAACTGGATTTTGACTAAGTTTGAAGACAAACTTCAGCAGATTAACTTGTATCAAGCAGTGCATGCCACTGTTTATGGTTTCGCCCCTAATCCGTATCTATTTCTTGCTCTAGCAGAGAGATACAACTACAGGACAGGGACTTTTATGACTCCCTGCGGAGAGATCGGGTTTGCCTTTCACGAGATGCAGTACATCTCTTACCTGTCGATAGGGGATGTCCCGTATGAGGAATTTGTCCCAACTAATGATGAGTTGGACAAACTTAGAAAAGAGAACGCAGCCATGGTAGCAGTCTTCGAAGAACTGCTGTGTCATTATAAAATCTGCTCTCTGTTTTACAAAAGTGGTACATCTGGTACCTGCTATTCATCCAAATGGTTGCCTTATCTGTTCCTCAACCATATTAAAGAAAAGAAGACCAAGGAGCATGATAACTGCTATCCCGACTTCTTTAAACCACTGAGCAGCACTGAAGTGGTGAAGTTGATGGAGGAAAGTGGGGACTTGGATATCAAGATCAAGGACGATCATCAATGTCCTCCTCTAAAGAAAGAAGACATTCTCGAGAGTTATATGAGAGTAGGATATCGATTTATGTCAAAAGAAGCCCAACTGGCAGGATTTTTGACATACTGGCTCCGTCGATTCATCGTACCCGGAGCAAGTGCCGTAGACCGCTTCCATCGCGGTGTTCTTTTTGCTGCCGTTCGATTAGTCTTCGACTACAAGATGGATCTCTTATCGGCGATGACTTGTAGAGTGAACGCCAGTCTCCGCCTGTATGTCGAATTGATGCTGAAAGCTAAGGGCGAGAAAGAGTTTTCTCGGCTAGAATTGCCGTATACTTATCTGTTTGGGTGGTTGCTTCTACACCATCCTACTTTGATGGACCACGACATGGGACCAGTCAGTGACAGCTTTTTGAGGAGATTCTCCCAAGGTAAATGGAAATACACTTCCTTGAGAGATTGTAGATATGCTTTGAACCTTGGCAAAAGATGGAACTTCTATTGCACTCCTCCTCCTGCCGGATACGAACAGATGCCGACCAACATGATTGACTCAAAGATGCAACCTTTGAGCCGTACAGCTTTTGATTGGTTGAAGACAATTCGACCATCCCACTTGGTGTATCGGTTTGAAGAAGAATGCTACTTGGAGCCATATCTTTCCAGCCGATTTGTTCGACAGTTTGGATATGACCAATTCCACGTAGGTAATGCTATCTCATGCCTACAAGGAAAAGGTTTCTTGATAGATGGAGCCCGAGCTTGGGCTTATTACAACGCTCGAGATACGAAAGCAACGTTCTCGATGCCGGTGAATAGTAATCATGGCCCTCGTATGCTGTTCACATATTCGGTGTTTTATACATCATCGAATACTTTTGCCGAGAACTTCAATCTTGCAGATAGCTTCGCGTCTGCAACGAGATTGAAGAAGGGAGGAGTCATCATGTCACTTCCAGGTAATGATGAGGTGCACGAGCCAGTGGATGTACCCTTAGAAGTTTCGAGGGACGTTATGTTCCCTGAAGAGATTAACGCGCCACTGCGTGTTTCTTTGAAGGTTGCTAAATCTCCGGCCAGGAAAAGAAGGAGAGAGAAGCCTTCCGTCCCAGCTGCGAAGAAGAAACTGATCTTGGATCATTCTTCAGAAAAGATTACTACCAGATCTCAATCTCGGCAGCTGGCCGAGACAACCCAAGATGAAGCAGCTACACCAACCTCCGTTCAGAAATAGACTGAGGTAATAACTATAGAGAGCCCTGAGAGGCATCTTCATAGAACAAAGAAGCTAGCCCATATGAGAAGAAAGAAAACAATCTCTCCTCCTAGGTACGTCTTGTCTTCGATGGTAGAGAACGCTGCAGCCGTAATCACCATGCCATCTCCTACCCCTGAGTCTGGGCATAAAACTCCCAGTCCAGAACAGAGAGAGGAGATCGAGCAGCTGGACCAGAGAAATGAGGCCGACGAGCCCAGAGACAATATTGTAGAAGAAGAGCATGATGCCGTACGATCTCCTTCACCTGCTGCGGAGATTACTCAACTTCCTCTTACACCGGGAGCAATCCGTGAGAAGGAGGATCGTGAAATAATCGATGCTTTATATGACTGTGACTTCGGCTCACAGGATTATGTTGATCAAACTGCTGCGACTGCTAGTGGGGAGGCACCGGAGGGTGATGAAAATGAGGAAAGCTCATCATCTTTAGAGGCTGATGAAGATGCACAAGATCCCGAAGGGGATGCTGAAGAGCATATGTCTCCTGTAGCTGTTGATGACACCTTGAATCCTGAAAAGGATGCTGAGGTGCAGATATCACCAGAGAAGATAGCCGATGAAGAAGCGGCCCCGGAGGAAACTCCCACTCAAGGTATAGAATGAAATTAGCAATATTCTTTTAAATAGATTGATAGCTGACATCTTTATTTGTATTCCATGCAGAAATCGAAGCTTCTCCAGCACCTCCAGTGTGCATGGAAATAGTACTTGCGACGGCGATAGCCAGTAGCAGTCGTCACTTATCTTGTGGTTCTGAAGTAGGAAGTAGTCAGGCAGTAGTGTCTGAGGCTACTTCTACTCAGCTAGAATCTGTTCCTGCAGATGATAGGCCTGTTGCTGGATCAAACCATGGTAAGACTGTTTTCACTTTTGATGCTTTTTATCAATAGCCAAATGACAGGCAAAGTGACAATATTTAATTTTGCAGAGGAACAACCAGGAGGAGCAACCAGTTCCACTTTAGTTCCCTTATTCAGAGAGCCTTCCGTTCAGACCCGAGAAATTGAACGTCCTGCTGCCTCGTCATCAACAGGAGTAGCTGCAACTCCTGGTGCTCTGGCGATTAATCAGCTTGTCATCCAATCATTCACCAAATGCTTCTTCGAGTCCTTGGGGCCTTTGATCAATAGAATGATGGACAAAGAAGACGCTGATTTTTACATGGTTAGAGGTCCGACCTCTTTCTTGGTGAAGGCCATCCGGGAACAAGGTGACGAGGCTCAGGCCACTTTCCTTGACCATATATTGAATGAGCTAGAAGCTTCAATAAAGAACTATAAAGAGCTCAATAAGGGGGAAGTAGAACCCTTAGTACAAGCAGAGTTTGAACAGATGGCTCAGGCAGCTGCAGTTGAAAGAGTGAACCTCCAGAACCTTTTGGATGCCTATTCTACTAAATCTGCTGAGTATAATTCCAAGTTGGAATCGGTGATTTCAACTGCTGAGAGAAAAGAGAGAAAGATTGCCGAGCTGAGAGTGGAGATTGCTCGTCTCCAAAAGGAATTGGAAAGTAAAGTTACCGAGCATCAGACTGCAGTCCAACAAATTGGTGCTCTAACTCAAGAAAGAGACGAGTATGTAGCAGCTCATGATGCTGAAATCACTCGCCGAATGGTAACCATGCCCATTTTTAATAAAGAATCTGGGATGGAAGAGGCCAGGAAGAGAGTGATGGCATCTCGTGAAGAACGGTTGCAAGTTCTGAAGCTACAGATTGCTAATCTGATGACGCCTCCGTCTCAGTAGAAAGATATCTTGTATCTTCTTGTCTTTCTTTATGCTTATGAATATAATGTCTTAAATTTTGATCAATAAAAGATATTTTGTTGTGGCTCTATTATTTCTTGCGTATCTTATTCAGATACAAATAATAGAGATAGAAAATATATTCAGAGGTATAAAACATGATATATTTCTTGATCTTGAAAAATAATCATATTCAAATATATCTGCTCAGAGGTAATATGGACGTGGCAAATATATGTTGAATATCATTATTTCAATAGACAACTTAATCGATAATGACAAGTTGCTGGTGTGGATGAACGAAATAAATTGTCAAAATATTTCAACGAAGTGAATCGTCAAAATGAACGGATGAACCGTCAAATGAGTAGAATGAACGAACGAATCGTCAAATTGATTGAATGAACGGGTGAACCGTCGAGTGATGATGATGAATGAACGTGTAAACCGTCGGATGAATGTGAATGAACGGATGAACCGTCTGATATTAATGAACGGATGAACCATCAAATGATGATGAACGGATGAACCGTCGGATGAATTAATGAACGGACGAACCGTCAGATGATAATGAACGGACGAACCGTCGAATGATGATAATAATGAACGGACGAACCGTCAAATGAATGTGTCGTTTCATTGTTTTGAGAATCTCCGCCTATAAATAGAACAGAAATTTAGAAAGAATGATCATTTCCACTTTTCAACATAAAGATGTCGTCTGGAGATGCATCCAAGAAGGCTGAACTCGCCCCGAAGGTTTGGGACGGGCACTGAAGAATGTCCTGCCGATCCAGTTCAGCCAAAGCAGGCAGAAGCAGGCGAAGGTTCATCTGCACCCAAACCACCGCGGGATATCCTGGACTTTCTGCTTGAACCGGAAAAGACTGAAGAAGAAGAAGCCATGAGGATGGCTTCTTGCAAGTTTCTGGTGGGTTCCAGCAAGGATATTATCGGCTCTTTTGTTGATTATGTCTTTGATAAGGACGGCAGTGGTTCGCGTCCCAATGTTGAGAAGGATGATAGTGACCTTTCTTGATATCATGTAACATCATTTATGATGAAATAAAAATCAAACTTTATTTATGAAATGTTTGATCATATTTACATAAAATCTCTGTTACATTTATACATAATATTTCTTAAGGAATTTGCCATTGATAGGCATCATTGCAATTCGACCGCCTAACTCTGAAAGTTGATAGGCTCCATTTGAAAAGACTTTGCTAACAATATAAGGTCCTTCCCACTTCGCGTTGAACTTACCTTTGCTCATGTGAGTCATAGTCATAGGACGTCTGACCGTTAGAACGAGTTCTCCTTGCTGAAAAGCTCTGACTTTAACTTTGCGGTTGAAAGTCTTCGAGATGCGGGCTTGATATAACTCAATATGTTGTTAAGCCAATAGCTATTTTTTATCGAGTGCTTCTAATTCTTGAAGTTGAAGAAGATTATTGTTATCTGTAGTGAGTTCATTAGCAATGGCAATCCTTAAAGAAGGAATTTGAAGTTCCAGAGGAAGAACTGCTTCACAGCCGTACACCAAAGAGAAATGTGTAAAGCCTGTGGGATTGTGGACCGTAGTTCGATAGGCCCAAAGACATTCACCAAGCTTTTCACTCCAATTTCGTTTGTTGGTAGACACAAATTTCTTAAGGAGCTTGATAATGGTTTTATTGAAGGCTTCAGCCAAGCCATTAGCAGCAGGATTGTAGGCTGTAGAAGCAACATTGTCAATCCGATGATCATCGCAGAATCTCGTAAACTTCTGGCTGATGAATTGTGGTCCATTGTCGTGGATGATCCTTCGAGGTACACCAAATTGATAGATGACATGGTGTTTGATAAAATTGATGACGCTGCTGGTCTTGACTTCAGTCAGAGGTATAGCTTCAGCCTATTTTGAGAAGTAGTCAGTTATTGCCAATATGAACCGATGTCCTCTAGAAGAAGGAGGATTGATGGGACCAATGATGTCCATGCCCCAAGCTTCAAAAGGCCAGGAAGAAGCAGTCGGATGCAGGAATTCTGAAGGTTCATGAATGAAATCTGCATGGATTTGACAAGTGTAGAAGCATGGAAAATATTAGAATAATGATCCATGCGGCTCGGAGTAAGAAGCTTATGCGGCTCACACAGGAGCGGCCCTATACGGTTCAAAGAATACTCTCAATCGCATGCGGCTCGAAAGCGTATGCGGTTCAGCAAGGCATATGCGGCTCGATGGATCCTTCCCTACAGCTGGTCGTTTGGGGGTGGCCTCATTTAATGCTCTGACACGACTTGGCGACTGTGACTGCTCTGACATAAAGTATCATAATGGCTCTGCCATAATGACAGACTTTTCGGGAGAGGAAGAAGATCTCTGACCCGAACCGTCAGAAATCCTAGGTTGCCACGTGGCAACTCTCATGCGGCTTAAATGGGAAACAGCTCCATGCGGCTCACGAAGAAGTCACTCTATATGGTTAGCAGAAATCAGCCATATGCGGCCCACCGAGAGTTCAATCCCTGTGACTCAATACAATGCTAGCTCATGCGGCTCGCAAAGGCTATGCATATGCGGCACACGGAAGGTTCGTCCCCTGCGGCTCGATGAGGCATTATCTCATGCGGCTCAGGAAGAGTATCTCTCTGCGGTTCGAGGATAGTCAATCCTATGCGGCTCTGACAGGACTCACAATTAAGACACGTGACATGGGATCAATGAGAGATTTAACCGAATCTCAACAAATATATTTGACATCATCGTCATAATTACTGAGATTAGGGCATATCATTTATCATCAAGCTAATGGGACACGTGGCGAGCAATCAGACATTAGCATAATCAATCACGAGGATTTAAAGCAGCTAGCATTAATTGCTCATGAGATACGATGCTATCCGCATTAATGGCCGAGATTCACTATAATCAGGATCAAGGGTTCAGATAGAATGAAGGAGCACCGACATTCCAAACAGATAATCATTAACAAACCCTAATGATCACCCCCCCACTCTTATAAATAGCCAGCATCATTCCCTTGTAAAAAAAAAGGAGGAGAAGAAGAGAGAGAGAGGTCGGCACCAAAAAAAATAAGAAGAGAGAGATCTACACAGAGAGAGCTCCCCCTTCCTTCTTGATAATCACAGAGAGAGAGAGAGAAGCCAGAAGAGCAATCCGAGGAGAGCGAGAAGAGCGTTTCTTCGTCAACGCCAAGCAGATCTTCCCCGAGCCAAGGCTGTATACTGATCGTCCAAGGAGTAAGGCAGAGCGGCCGTCGCTTTCCCGAGCCTCTATCGTCACCCCCCAGAATCAAAAATAAACAATCGTACTTAGTCTGCTGTACCTAGGTTTTCGTCCCTAGGCTTTCTTTGTACGAGCAAGTTTGTATTGTGAGTCTAAGTTCAGTCCTCCGATAATTGTTCTGTTCTTTTACAATCAATGGCAAACACGATGGCGACTCTGCTGGGGACTAACTTCTCCACGGCTGAGGAGTTGGTGACGCAATTAGATGCAGCCAAACTTGGCTCCACACAAAAGAAGATTGTCGTCCGTTTCGACCAACAGACGTTCGAAGAGATGCTCTCTGAAGGCAGCGCTGGCCCGGTCCAGAAGTGCACCCGCACCACGAAGGCTCGCAAAGAATGGAGACCGAAGTCATTTGCTCCTCCTCAAGCCCTCGATGGGATGCCCTCTGTTGCTCAAGACGGTGAGAAGGATTCTCCTGCGGTCCCACTTCAGATCGTAGACAACTCTGCTGTCCCCAAGTCCGACAGAAGAAAACATTATGATGCTGGACTTGCACGGACAAAGAGGGACTCTACGCGGACCGAACCGCAGAAGAGTATTAGCCGCAAGGAGAAAGCCCATGCGGCTACATCCGCCAACCGCATGAAGAAAACTCATGCGGCTACTTCTGTCAGCCGCATAACTTATGCGACTACAGTTTCCAACAACATGGATGAGACTCATGCGGCCAGTAAAGTCAATCATTTGCAGAAAACCCATGTGGCCACAGATGCCAACCGCATGCGGCCAGCCAGCACGGTCGTAACCCCTAGCCGCATAAGAACTCGTCCGACGACAGGAAACAACCGCATGCAGACAGCCTGTACGGTTTCTGCTCCCAGCCGCATAGCACCTGCCCCATGCTCCTCTCGATCAGTTTTCGACCGTCTCTCGTACGGTCCGAACCCTGATGACTCTCTGGATGATAAGCCAGACTCTGTGATGTTCAACTTGGACTCTTCCTATTATGTACCCACGAATGCTAGAAAGAAGAAGTCTAGGGCAGCGCGGGCTCATCAAGCCCAGACAGCTGCCCCAACCTCTGACTATCAGGGCGTCCCGCTGATTATCACACGGGCCTCTGATGGGAAGTTGTACAGAACCGCTCAAGTCCAATCCCCGACGGCGAACGGACAGAGTGGTTCCTCTGACCTGCGTGAGGCGATCCTCCACAAACGCAAGGAAAGAGAAGGGGCCTCGGCGTGCAAAAAATCCTCATATAGACGTCACTGCACCCAGATCATTGTCAACTGCTGCTGCAACAACGCGGCAGTGACGGAAGATCGTCCGTCCGTCTTCCACAGACTACAGCACCCGAACTCAGAAGATGAGGCACCTCCTGTTGTCTCCTACAATTCCGCTCAGAAGGTCCCCGCCAAGGGGAGAGGGAAGAAGACAAGCATCTCCAGTCCAAAGATATCAGCCACTACAGCTAAGAAATTGTCGGCTAAACGGTTGCCCTCCCCCGGAGTATACCAACACACCCGTTCGAAGACAAAATCTGCTGCAACAGGAGGCTCATCGTCCCCGACCCTAGGGGTCGTAGGAACTGGGGGTAGTACTCCTCCGAACGTCCACAATAATCCAATGTTTCAAGGAGGCAAACCCCGAGAAACAACCCTCCCATCGGGTACAACAGATGCTGATTCTCGAGACGAAGGCAATCATGGAGATGGGTCCCCCGAAAAATCTCCGCGAACTCAGAGGCCTCCAAGGGAGGCTAGCTTACATCAGGAGGTTCATTTCCAACCTCTCCGGGCGATGCCGACCGTTCACACACCTCATGAAGAAGGGAGTCTCATTCGTATGGGACGAGGAATGCCAGCGTACTTTCGACGACATCAAAGAATATTTGTCGAATCCCCCAGTCCTGGTGGCCCCGGTCCTCGGAAAACCATTCCTGCTCTACGTACGAGCGATGGAACACTCCCTTGGTGCCCTGCTAGCACAAAATAACGATGCAGGCCACGAGCAGGCCATATATTATCTCAGCCGAATGATGATCGGGCCAGAACATCGATACACCGCCGTAGAGAAGGAGTGTCTCGCCCTGGTATTCGCTATTCAAAAGACGCGGCACTATGTCACAGGACAAACCATACATGTGATCTCGCGAGTCAACCCCCTCAGAGTCCTCATGACTAAACCAGGGGCCCTCAGCTCTCGCCTCACCACATGGGCAATATTGCTGTCCCCCTATCATATGATTTTCGTCCCACAAAAGGCTGTTAAGGGTCAAGCCCTAGCAGACTTTTTGGCAGCCCACCCAGAATCGGAGTCATCCAGAATCTATGAAGAGATCCCAGACGAGGTCGCCGATTCGAATACAGCCATCCACGATAACATATGGCGAATGTTCTTCGATGGCGCCTCAAGGACCGGACCCAAGGGAAATATCGTCGTCGGGGTCGGAGTGGTATTAATTTCTCCTACTAGGCTGGTGATCAATCGCGCCTACTCCCTCACGGAACCCTGCGCCAACAATGTGGCCGAATATAACGCTCTGGTCATTGGCCTCCAACTTGCAAAAGAGCTGGGGGTAGAATACCTTGAAGCATACGGCGACTCCCAACTAATCGTCAATCAGATCAGGGGCTCATACGAGGTTCGCCATGAAGACATGATCCCCTACCATCAAATTACGATCAACATTATCTCATCATTCGAGGGATTCTTCATCGAGCACGTCCCCAGACTCCAAAATATCGAAGCCGATGCCCTAGCAGGCCTTGCCGCTTCCTTAGCAGTGCCGAACCAAGCTCATCATTCGGTTGACGTAATAGACCACGAACTGGTCTATCCCAAGAACAATGTTTAAGCCATGGCAAGTTATTCCACCCAGACGGTCGACGACACACCGGACTGGAGACAGCCGTTCATCGACTTCGTCGTATACGACATCCTCCCAGAGAATCCAAAGGAAGCTACCTCTATCAGACGGCGTTCTCTTAGATTCTTCTACGATACAGAGACAAAAATGTTGTATCGCCGCTCCTACGACGAATTATTGCTTCGGTGCTTGTCGAACGCGGAAGCTACAGAAGCTGTACGAGAAGCTCACGACGGTGTCTGTGGGGCCCATCAACCCGGCCCTAAGCTACAGGACCGCCTTCGCCGGATGGGCTACTACTGGCCCACAATGGTGGCAGATGCGATAGATTATGCCAAAAAATGTAAGGCCTGTCAAATCCACGCGGATTTCATTCATCAACCATCCGAGTTTCTGCATCCAACGGTGGCATCCTAGCCATTCGAAGCATGGGGAATGGATATCATTGGTCCAATCACCCCACCTTCCTTCCGAGGACACCGCTTCATACTTGCGATCACTGATTATTTCTCCAAATGGGCGGAGGCTGTCCCACTCGCAGAAGTTAAAACTTCAAACGTGATCAGCTTCCTTAAGCATCACGTTATCTACTGCTTCGGACTACCGCGAAGAATCATCCATGATAATGGTCCATAGTTTATAAGCCATGCATTCTACCGATTCTGCGATAAGAACCGTATTCAGAATGTCACTTCGACACCATATAACCCGGCAGCAAACGGGTTGGCAGAGGCATTCAACAAAATAATCATCAAGCTCCTCAAGAAGTTCGTCTCCTCCAACAAATGCGACTGGAACGAGAAGCTCGGCGAGTGCTTATGGGCTTATCGCACCACGGTTCGAACAGCCACCGGAAATACACCATTCTCTCTGGTATACGGGAGCGAGGCAGTCCTCCCTTTGGAGACTCAGATCTCCTTACTCCGCGTTGCCCTCACTTATCAATTGATAACGGATGATAACTACCGACGACGATTACAAGAGTTGGAGGCTTTAGATGAAAAGCGCCTCCTAGCTCAGCAAAGGATCGAGCTATACCAAGCACGCATCTCAGAAGCCTTCAACAAAAAAGTTAAAATCAGAACATTCCAAGTGGGTGATCTTGTTCTGGCAGTCCGGAGACCGATGGTCATGACTCACAAGACCACCGGTAAGTTCCAACCAAAATGGAAAGGTCCATTTGTCATCGAGACCGTGTTCTCCAACGGCGCCTACCGCCTCGCTAAACCGAACGGAGATTTGCTCATGTTGCCCGTCAACGACAAGTTCCTGAAGAAATACTATGTTTGAACATCATTCTCCAGATTATCGAGTCATGTACTCCTTTAGTACCACTGAACTCCCATCCATCATTCTCCAGATTATCGAGTCATGTACCCCTTTAGTACCACTGAACTCTCGTCCACCCTATTTCAGATTATCGAGTCATGTACCCGCTGGTGCCGCTGTACTCTCACTCCCTCAATAGTCCAAATTACCAAGTTATGTACCAGCTGGTGCCTCTGAACTTACATTTCGGTCACTCTTTCAGATAGTAAGTCAAGTTTGATTATACCTCTGAACTTTCTTCCTGTCAGAGATCCTCCCTCAGGATTCACTACCCGCACTCCCGGTGCACAAAAAGGGTAGTCGATCCACCAATTTTCGAAACGACCATGTCCTCATTACCTCTGAGTCGTCTTCACTTCCACCAAAAACAAACCGCCCCCTCGCATAGAACTTCCACGTTCTCCTACCTCTGAGTCGTTCTATGTACCCAATCTTCATTGAGCCCACTCCTGCCATGTCCTCACTACCTCTGAGTGGGAAGGCTCCGTCGAAGAAATCGTCATATTTGCCATGTCCACATTACCTCTGAGCAAGTATGTCGATCCCCTTTTAACCTATTATCTGTACCCACAATCGGAGTACGACAAGGATAATAGGTCCACAAATGTCCTCTGTTGACCACAAATATCCTCTGTTGACCACAAATATCCTCTGTTGACCACAAATGTCCTCTGTTGACCACAAATAGCTTCCGTAAAGTCTCTCCTGCCATGTTCTCATTACCGCTGAGCAGGAAGATTTCATGATAAAACCTTCATGTTTGCTATGTCATCATAACCTCTGAGCAAATGTGATTGGTTTCCTTTCATCCCATTATTCGTATCCTGAACCAGGGTACGCCAAGGATAATAGGCCCACAAATATCCCTTGCTAAGCTTCTTAGCATAAATCCACCATCTTACCATGCCCCGGGAGCCCAGCTGCTCTACGACATTCCTTCCCCCCGTACCGAGAACATCCATGACCATTTTGTCGTGGCTGTCCCGGACATCCTAATCAAACTTGTTATCCGTACCTAAAACCAAGGTACGCCTAGGATAACAGGTCCACAAATAATCCCCCAGTAAGTCCGATTCCATGAACACCGATACAAGAAAGCAAAGATGAGTTGAAACGTGCTCATTTATTCAAAAATCAAATGGCTACATCAGCGGGGATCACATCCCTTACAAAAATTAAAAGAGAAAAAAAAGAGATAAGACAGAGGACGGATCACTGCTCTGGAGCACATAACGCCATGAGACGGTCCTTTAACAAGGCAACCGACCGCTCAAGCCTCTGTTTGGCCCGACGCTCCGCCTCCTGGTTCAGCACCGCCGCATCCTCCAGATGAGCATGGGCTTGCCAGTTGTCCTCAAACTTCTTGAAGGCCCGCTCCAGGTTGACAGAAGATCGGGAAACCCTCTCGGCCTCCCGAGCAATCGACTCCTGTTCTGTATGAGCAGCCTCCCGCTCTGACTCTAAGAAGGCCAACTCCTTCTGGAGTGCGAGAATCCGCTCCTTCGTGCCATCTATTCCACGAGAGGCAGATTCTTTCCGGGCCCTACAAGCCTGACTCCGAGACCCAGTCGGTCATAGGAGACGGAGAACTTGTCAAGATCCCCCTGCACAGCCGGCCCGACAGTTTCTCGAGCGAGCTTGATCCTGTCCCGAGCAGCAACCAGGAAGCCCCGCTCTCGTTCGATCGCAGCAGGCAAGACAGCCTGCCGTACTGCCAGCAGTTGGGTCACAAGCTGGTCAGCCTCTGTAAGCTTAGGCTCCAGGAACGCGGCTAACCCCACCCCACCAGGAAGACCCTTCAGAGTGTCGATTTGACCCCGAGCACCCCGCAGAGACAGAGAAAAAGGGATCCCCCGTTCCACGGCAGCGTTGACACCCCTCCCTAAGTGACGATAGAAGCTGTCAACCACATCCTGCGTCACCTCGTTCAGAGCCTCCGAGGAAGCCGGTGTCAACGGGAGTGTGGCTGGCAGCGCGGAAGAAGACGCGACAGAATCTGCCGCTTCCGCCACAAGAGAAACCAACTCTGCACGGAAAGACGCTTCAGCATCGGCCAATTCCTCTTCAGCGGCCCGCAGAATTTGGATGCTCGGCAGAGTCGAGAAGTCGATCTCCGGAGCCGTATAAGCAGCCGAAGACGAGGTCGGGGCCAGCACCAACTCCATCCCCATCTGCCCAGAGCTGGCAGGGTGTCCCTCAACATGCGATGACGAAGGAGAGGAAATGCTCCTTTCGTCCAGATCACGGCAGACCGGGCCTTCCCTGAAGACATCCGCGGTGGGAGGTAAAGGGTCAGGACCTGCAGGGCCAAGACAACCATAAATTGACTTGACCCGAAGGATATGTTGATAGAGCAAATAAGCCTCCTCGGTGGTCAATATGTGGCTCAGCTTACCAGTAGAGGAATATGGAGGCTGAGGTTCGCCTACAGCCATCACAACCTCTTCACCAACAGCCTCCGAGTCAGGAATAAAAGACTCATTCGCCCTTGCATCCTCGGGAGGGGATGCACTGAGGATGGCGTCATCTCGCTGAAATTCAAGAATCTCGAAGACGGGCCCAAAGAAACTTTCGTCACCTCGGGCTGGGGCCTCAGCAGCTTGGGAGTCCTTAACCGCCGCTGAGAGAACCCCCGAAGAAAGGACCACGGCACACATGTCGCTAATCAAAGCGGCAAGGGCCGGATCAACTACTGAAGCAGCAGATGGTTCAGGAGAGCCTGGTTCGTCAGACGCCTACAAAGAAAAATGATCAAGTCATATCCCCGAGAGGAAAGAAAGCTACAACAAAGATAGAACTCCGACTTGAACTTACCTCCGGAACATCGTCTGCACCTTCACCCTTCTCGGTGGTAGGTGTCCCACGAGACCTAACAGCAGCTCTCTTCACGGAAAAGGTCGCTCTACGGTCAGGAGATTCGTATCTGACCCATTTACGCGAGGGACCGGATACAGCTGAAGGGTGTTCTTCTCTCACTGCTCCCTCTTGTGTAATAAGCGGCGGATCTTCCGCCGGTTCATCAAGTGGGGGAAGCGGTTGATATGCCACTTCTTCATCCCCACCAGAAAGGAAGTCTTCGCTATCATCCTCCTCCTCAGCCGACTCGGAAGGTTCTGATTCAGGGAGAGGAATCTGGAGCGCTAGTTGCTTTCTAGCCTTTGCCCCCTTAGGCTTCTCCTCTAAACCAGTACCTACGATGAAGCTGGTACTCGGATCGAAGTTAACAGGAGGCTTGTTCGCCATAACGTGATACAAAGCGGCCACGTACAGAATTTCCCTCGGCGCATTGGCATCGGGAACCGAGAAGCTGGCCCGAGTATGATAAGCGTCATAATAATTCCACGCTCGGACGCCGTCAAGAACACTACCTTCAAAACCCAAACAAGGGTTGGGACAATCAAGGAACAACTGGCTATAATCAAATTGGCGGGAAAACCTACTGGGTAGGTAAGGCTCCAAGTACACATTATCCCGGTTGCGATAAACCAGATGTGTGGGGCGGATATTGCGCAACCAAGCAAGCATATCCGGAGACAAAAAATGAGAAGGTCCAGTACCGTCAAGGTGTACCTTCCTCACTTCCTCATCAGAAAAAGGAGGAACAGACACAAAGAGATCACACCCATCCACTCTCGCCAACGCCCTCCGACAACCTGGCATAGTGTTGCATTCCCAAGACCGGTGATGGCATTTGAAGAGGAAAGCATCCTCGGCCGTAGCATCTTCCACTATCCCAGGTCCCAGCAAAGACTTATAGTACATCGCCAACCACCCCATCAGGTAGTGAAAGGGCAGTTCTACGCGCTCAAAATCCAAAGTCTTCTTGCGAGCAATAACCTTGGACGAGAATGTCCGCAAACCATGATGTATGCTGCATACCATAGCAGGAAGGAGGGCCAGCCTAACTCCGAAAACTAGCTTAACGGCAGGGAGGATGAAATGACGACCAATCCTCTCGATAGAGCCCGCTCCGCCTGAGACTACGCAGTTCCGTAGCCATATCATCAGAAATCCAGCCAGAAGCGCCTTCTCCGACAGTTGTATGGTCCCGTAGTGAAAATAACTAAGAGAGTCAGCTTGACTCCCGAATATATCACTCTTGGATCGCGACTTTTTGACATTGGACATCAGATCCCTTACCTCTGCATGCGTTCGAAGGGCTCGGGGAGTAACTTCACCAGAAGGATCAACCCTAAAGAGATAATTAATCCAGGATGTGGTATGGGGAGCGGTCCCCTCAGAGCTATCCGCCGTTTTTATAGCCATTTGATGACAAGCACTATGGTGGCACAACAACTCCCGATACACCGCAACAAAACCTGGGAGTTGTCTGTCCAAGGCCTCGAACTCCTCATTTGACGGGGTATACACCTCGAAAGGCTCATTCCCCCATAGAAGTTTAGAGACAGTATACATCTCGTGAAGAGCAAGCCCCAGTTCCCCTACTGGTGTAAAGAATGTCCCCGTTCGCTGGCTGTACATCTCCAAGAGCGCTACGAACAGTGGTTTATTAAGGGGAAGCCCGTGACAAGTGCCCCGAATGGCATGGTAAAGCCCCACCTCCCGCAAGAATGCTCCATAAGTCTGTAGAACCCAAGCAGTCAACTGGGCCCACGTAGAGGTGGGGTTTATCCAGTTCGGCAGTGCCAACCTACCAACAGGATAAGACTTCTTGCGAACAAGCCGATTTAGGAAAGTATCAGCTTGAGTAAGTATGAAATTGGGACCGTATACATTCATAAAAGAGCCCGGGGCCAGACCCATCATAAACCGGAGGACGGAATCCTTACCTGCATACGCTAACTTCATATTCGGATTATAATGGATGTTGCCCATCAACATCCCTGATTGAGTGGGAGTTAGGTTACACACCATCTTCCGGTCCAGCAACACCATATTGAACCATGACAAAGGATAATGACGTTCCATGAGAGGAATATGGATTGCCACCCCATCCAAAGAAAAATCCCAGTTCTCAGAAATCTCTAAGACCCGAGGATTCTTGATGGTTAAAGCATCACCAAAAAGGAACAAAGGCTTCAGGTATTTTCTATCCAGCTTCCCAGTATTCATCATAGAACGGAGATAATGAAGGGTTTGATTCTCAATAGCCTTCAACCTCTCCAAAGGCTCATCAGTAGGGAATTGATTCGATACATGCCTAATTAAGTCGTCAAGACGCACGCCCAGGGCGAATTGATTCGAACCCACTATAAGCTCCCCAGCAGGATTTACGGGCAAGTTCACTGGAAAAGTACGAAAGAAACGAGGTTAGAAGGTAGTCAAAAAGAAAATAGAAACATCGGAAAGGTCATCTGAGCCTATGCGGCTCGGCTCGTTACAGCTTCATGCGGCTCAGCATTAGATACGTATATGCGGTTCAGCGCATCATAGCCTCATGCGGCTCCGAGTTAGCCGAGTTCATACAACTCAAGTCCAGATGAACTTATAGATCCATGCGGTTCAAGTTAAGCACGCCTACAGAGTCAGATTCATGCGAGCTGACGTGAGCAGACGAATTTCTGCGGTTCAAAAAAAGTGAACAACGCTTATGCGGCCCAAATCAAAAACACGTATGCAAACTCAGATTGGGTATAAACAAGTTCATGCGGCCCCATAAGACGAAGGGCTCATGCAGTCCCATCGATAAAGCCCCGTATACGTGGCTTGTGCATAAATTATGCAGCAGAGCCATGGCGACAGTTAGGGTTTTCAGACGATCTCTTACCAGCGATAGACGGGTGAACATCGGGATGGATGGAGTGCGCAATGACCGGCGGAGGGGCGACCACGTTTGTCGCCGCAGTCGCCGTAGAAGCAACTGCCTTACCCTTAGCGGCCTTCGATGCTACAGCTTTCTTGGGAGCCATTGTCGGTTGCTAAAAGACGAAGAGCAAAGACAGCAAATAAAGATTCAGAGCAAAGAGAGAAGGTAAAGAAAAACCCCAAGAGGCTTAAAGACTCCTATTTATAGGCAAGAGAGACCCACGAAATGAACAGACATCTCGGAGTATGCCTCGGATTACGTGCCGCCCCCAAAGAATAAAGGCAAAACGCTTTGGTCAAGGCAAAACCGACTCTTGGGATCCTCCTCCAAAAGGCGGCGTTAAATCAAATCAAAGGCACTTAATGAAGATTTGCACACGTGTTCAGGACACGTGGCAACCAGTTTATGTGGCCAGATGAATTTATGCGGCTAAGGCACTTATGCGGCTAGGAAGCTCAGGCAGACAGAAAAATCCTATGCGGCATGAACGAGACCATGCTTCTTGTTCAAAGTATTCCAATTTTTACAAATTGAAAACTTTGAAGGGGGTCCTGTAGAAGCATGGAAAATATTAGAATAATGATCCATGTGGCTCGGAGTAAGAAGCTTATGCGGCTCACACTGGAGTGGTCCTATGCGGTTCAAAGAATACTCTCAATCGCATGCGGCTCGAGAGCGTATGCGGTTCAGCAAGGCATATGCGGCTCGATGGATCCTTCCCTACAGCTGGTCGTTTGGGGGTGGCCTCATTTAATGCTCTGACACGACTTGGCGACTGTGACTGCTCTGACATAAAGTGTCATAATGGCTCTGCCATAATGACAGACTTTTCGGGAAAGGAAGAAGATCTCTGACCTGAACCGTCAGAAATCCTAGGTTGCCACGTGGCAACTCTCATGCGGTTTAAATGGGAAACAGCTCCATGCGGCTCACGAAGAAGTCACTCTATATGGTTAGCAGAAATCAGCCATATGCGGCCCACCGAGAGTTCAATCCCTGCGACTCAATACAATGCTAGCTCATACGGCTCGCAAAGGCTATGCATATGCGGCTCACGGAAGTTTCGTCCCCTGCGGCTCGATGAGGCATTATCTCATGCGGCTCAGGAAGAGTATCTCTCTGCGGTTCGAGGATAGTCAATCCTATGCGGCTCTGACAGGACTCACAATTAAGACACGTGGCATGGGATCAATAAGAGATTTAACCGAATCTCAACAAATATATTTGATATTATCGTCATAATTACTGAGATCAGGGCATATCATTTATCATCAAGCTAATAGGACACGTGGCGAGCAATCAGACATTAGAATAATCAATCACGAGGATTTAAAGCAGCTAGCATTAATTGCTCATGAGATACGATGCTATCCGCATTAATGGCCGAGATTCACTATAATCAGGATCAAGGGTTCAGATAGAATGAAGGAGCACCGACATTCCAAACAGATAATCATTAACAAACCCTAATGATCACCCCCCACTCTTATAAATAGCCAGCATCATTCCCTTGTAAAAAAAAGGAGGAGAAGAAGAGAAAGAGAGGTCGGCACCAAAAGAAATAAGAAGAGAGAGATCTACACAGAGAGAGCTCTCCCTTCCTTCTTGATAATCACAGAGAGAGAGAGAAGCCAGAAGAGCAATCCGAGGAGAGCGAGAAGAACGTTTCTTCGTCAACGCCAAGCAGATCTTCCCCGAGCCAAGGCTGCATACTGATCGTCCAAGGAGTAAGGCAGAGCGGCCGTCGCTTTCCCGAGCCTCTATCGTCACCCCCCAGAATCAAAAATAAACAATCGTACTTAGTCTGCTGTACCTAGATTTTCGTCCCTAGGCTTTCTTTGTACGAGCGAGTTTGTATTGTGAGTCTAAGTTCAGTCCTCCGATAATTGTTCTGTTCTTTTACAATCAATGGCAAACAACAAGCTCGACATTTCCTCGCATATTCAATGGCATCAGATACCATAGAGGGCCAATAGTAACCCATGCGTTGGATGCGATCCTGTAGTTTAGGACCGGGTTTATGTGCTCCGCAGACACCGTCGTGAGCTTCACGTAATACTTGCTTTGCTTCATCACCAGCAAGGCAGCGCAAGAGTAGGCCGTCATAAGTCCGCCGGTAGAGTGTCTTGGTGGTCTGATTGTAATAGAATCGGAGAGACCGTCGACGAATACTCGTAGCCTCCTTGGGATCTTCAGGGAGTATGTCATGAACTATGAAGTCGATGAAGGGAGCTCTCCAATCTTCATTGATAACATTGACTTCAGTAAAATTATTGAATTTAATATTACGATTGTTTTCGACGCAGAACAATTCCTGATTAGAAATGACCACCACCTGCTGTCTTTTGATAGGGATGGCTAAAACTGTCGCAAGATTGGCCAAAGCGTCGACTTCAGTATTACAAGTTCGGCGTACATATTTGATGAAGAAGGCTTTGAATGATGTAGCCATGTTAATTGCCGCTTCAAAGTAAGGCACTAGATCTTGATGGCGAACTTCATAAGTCCCTCTAACCTGGTTAACAATCACCTTAGAGTCACCATAGATTTCAAGATACTCGATGTCAAGTTATTTGGCTAGCTGAAGACCAATGAGTAGAGCATTGTACTCTGCCACATTATTGGAGCAAGGCTCATCTAGGGAGTAGGCTCTTTGGATAGCTGACCCGTCTGGAGAAACAAGAATAACTCCGACTCCTGCTACAATGGCACCATTTGGTCTGATCCTGGATGCACCGTCAAAGAATAGACGCCAAGTAGGAAATTCTTCAGAGATCATATTTGATTCTAATGTCTCATCTGGAATTTCATCATAGAGTTTGGACGTCTCTGGAACAGGATGAGCTGCAAAAAAATCCGCCAGAGCTTGACCTTTGACAGATTTTTGAGGAACATATACCATGTCATATTGGGCTAGCAGGATGGCCCATGTAGCCAGCCGAGAATTGAGTGTACTGGGCTTCTTCATCAATACCCGAAGAGGATTAACTCGGGATATGACATGAATAGTTTGGCCAATGATGTAATGTCTTGTCTTTTGAACAGCAAATATGAGAGCTAGGCATTCTTTTTCGACTGGACTATAACGGTGTTCAGCACCAATCATAGTACGACTGAGATAATAGATGGCCTGTTCATGGCCTTCTTTGTTCTTTTGGACAAGTAAAGCACCCAATGAATGATCCATAGCACAGACATACATTAAGAATGGTATGCCCGCGATTGGTGGTACCAAGACTGGTGGGTTTATGAGGTACCGTTTGATGTCGTCGAATGCTTTTTGACATTCTTCGGTCCAAATGAAAGATACACCCTTCTTCATGAGTTGAGTGAATGGTCTGCAGCGTCCAAAAAAATTTGAAATGAACCTCCTGATGTACGCAAGACGACCTTGGAATCCTCGTAGCTCTTTTAGGTTGCGTGGAGGACGCATCTCTTGAATGGCTTTGATCTTCTCGGGATCCACGTGTATACCCTTAGAGGTAATGATGAAGTCGAGAAATTTGCCACTAGAGACACCCAAGAATGACTTGGTGGGATTCATTTTGAGTTGATGTTGGCGCATGAGATTGAAGATAGTTCTCAAGTCTTGGATGTGATCTTCCTTTTGACGACTTTTGACAGCAATATCATCAACATAGCATTCGACAGTCTTGCGTAGATGATCTCGAAAGATGGTACTCATTGCTCGTTGGTATGTTGCACCAGCGTTCTTGAGACCAAATGGCATTACAGTATAGAAGTAGACTCCGCGAGGAGTGCAGAAAGAAGTATGCTTCTCATCTTCAGGATGCATCCGAATCTGATTGTATCCGGAGAATCTATCCATGAAAGATATTCTTTCGAACCCACAAGTGTTGTCGATTATGACGTCCGTGATAGGAAGAGGAAATTCATCTTTTGGACATGCTTCAATAAGATCCCGGAAGTCGATGCAGACTCGAACTTTATCGGTTTTCTTTAGAACTGGGACGACATTGGCTACCCAATCTGGATGTTGCTCTTCTCGAATAAAGCCACAAGCGATGAGCTTCTTGACTTCATCGTCGATTGCATCCATCATTTCTGGCTTGAAATGCCGTTGTTGTTGTTTGACCGGTTTTGCATTCGGCAGGATGTTCAGTTTATGAGTAGCAACTTTAGGATCTAGACCTGGCATGTCTTCATAGCTCCAGGCAAAGATATCAATGTATTCTTTAATCAGAAGAATTAATTCTTGTTTGTCTGCCTCTGGAAGATTCTTGCTGATGAATATTGGACGAGGTGACCCGCTCTCCCCGACATCAATTTGAACTAATTGATCTTCGGTAGGAGGTTCTCTTTGTTCGAATCGGAGTTCCCATTAGGTGTCCATTCGTTGAGCCCAAGGATCTGTTTCAGAACTTTCTTCAACATCCTCGTCATAGCCTTCTGGAAGTTCGACGGAGACCATGTTAGAAGATACAGTCAGCCGATGAACTTGGCCGACGCTGGTGTCAGAATCCCATGATCTGGAATCAGAAGAGTTAGAACGCTCCTCACTATCGGATTCAGAGCCTGCTGGGGATAATAATGGAGGAGAAGCATATCCAAGACCTCTTTTGGTCCTGCTGTAATACATCTCTGACTTTCCTTTTGGAACAGTCGTACGGAGAGGAGTTCGTCTACCCTTGCCGTAGTTGAGGCCACTCTTGAAGTCATAACCCATCTTTCGGATGATGTCTTTTGATTGTTGACTGTAACGACGGAGTTGAAGATGTCCCGTGTCGTTAACTTTGCTATCATCTGTATAACTGAATTGTTGTTCCGGTTCTTTACTAAAAAGTATTGGATTTTTGCCTTTCTTACGAGCGGGAACAATACGATATGAATCCTTTGGGTGTTCATATGAAACTTCTGTTTGAAGAGATTGCACAACTCCCATTGTAAATGATTGGAAGCTATCTAACATATCCAAATAGCATTTAGTATGATAAATGACATCAGTATACTGGAAAGTAGATGCTTTTTTATTGATCTGTACATTCGTATTTACAGCAGGACCTTTAGCCTTAGCAGGCTTGGTCAGATTGATTACAAGAGGGGGAGAAGAAGAACGTGGAGGAGGATTGGCTTTGTTACGACGGAGGTCGATAACAAGCGGCTCAGAGGAGGTGAGCTCCCTTTTGTCCTGATCATTATCAGTAGATTGTTTCTGGACTGGCAAATGAATAGCCAGTGGCTTGGAAGATTGAGGACGAAAAATACGCCCTTTGACAGGAATGATGAGGGTGTCATTAGGCACTGTTTCTTGCTCTTCTTCAGTGTCCAGAGATAGGACAACCTTCATAAATTCGTCCTTGTACATACGTGCATCATTGCAGTATGCTTCAATGCCTTTGAAAGGATAGAGATCAGCAACCTCCTTTTGTACCTCTCCATTGTCATCAACATATTTAAAATATTGATGGAGAGTCGAAGGGACAATGTTATGCTCGTGCAGAAATGGTCTTCCCAGCAAAGCATTGTAAGAACAACCGTGGTTGTCAATGATGTAGAAGGTAACCTTTGTATGAAGATTGCCTATTTGCAGTTTTAGACGGATCTTGCCCAAAGGTTTACTCCTTCCCTGGTTAAACCCAAGAATAGTGGTGATTGTACTGGAGAGACTATGCAGTATGCTTCAATGTCTTTATCCCTTCCCTCTCCCCTCCTCCCCTCCCCCACTCCGGCCACCCCCTTCTCCCGCACAGCCCCAGTCCCCCTCCCTCCCGCCCCGCCCCCCCTCCGGCCACCCCCCTTTCCCGCTTCTGGCCACCCCCTCCCGCTTTCGTCCACACTCCCCCAGCCTGTCACGCCCCGCTCCCGTATGAGCAATCGTCCTCGCTAAGGCGTGATGCCGCACAAGCCTAAATTGCGCTCGTGCAAGGCAGGTTCCATAACGGCCGATTACAGCGGCGACGACGGGGTCGTCGCACAGAAGTCCCAAGCAGAAATATTGAAACATGAAGCAGATATTTAAAGGCAAAACACAAGTTATTCAAAAGAACTCTTTATTGATATTGAACAATCAGATTACAATAGGCGCAAGGCCATGATTACAAGTCTCTCGTGCTCACTTTTCTTTCATTATACAAGTCACTCTGCTCTCTCTCATCTCCCGATTACAATGCTTGAGCCAGCGGAAGCTTCGGAAGACAATGTCTATACATTATATCCTGTATAAGTCTTTGATTCCACGCGACCGCACGCTTCGAATCGCCAAAGAACTCCGTGTCTTGACGCATCCAAGTGAGCTCCGCGCCACGAGCATCTACCTGTGCTTGCACATGGAAACTGTGTGGGTGTCAGTACTCAACTGTATTGGTGGAGTGAGCTCCTCGCCCACCCATACAAAACCGACACGTTCATTTACTTTGTACAGCTTAAATTCCTTTACGATTGTCTTTCTAGTCTTGCCTTAGTATCAATTTTAAGACTACGACGCCTGACCAAACCGATGTACAACGACATGGTCCTGCTATAATGCCAACGTGTGTTTCGATCGAAGCAGTGCCTCATCGCTTATGTACTTGACCGAACTTCAACTCGGGACGGCAGGGTCATGCCATACTCTAGTCATGACTTCAACACACTCTAGATAGTGCTTCGCCGAGGAGCAACTTATGCGAACTCAGCCGTGCCAAGACTTTGACTTAAACTCAAGTGCCTCTAGACCAATTCTCGTGCCAGCGACCAAGGGAATGACTCGTGCAGGTCGTTCCTCTAGACCTTGCTTAGACTTGTTCGTGCATCAAGATTTAGGCCGTGCCTCACAACTTACCAAGACTTATCCATGCTAACGCCTTGCGGTCTTCCTCCTCGACTCATAAACCAACTTAGACAAGACTTGTCAAACCAAGTGTCGATTTCATGAACATCCTGACGCCAAGTATCGTGCCAAGCACGGTGCCTATGCTGCAGCCCAATCTTAGGCCCAGACATTGTGTTACCGACTAGACCTGTATTCAAGTTCGAGAGCCAATCCAAAGGCATATACGCAGTTTGCCACTATTCTGCCGACCCATCTATATGAGTGGTCACTAGCAATGTCAAGCTATCTTGGACTCGGCTCGAGATATCGGCTCGTCCTTCCGCGGGTAGCTAGCCCCGGAGGTGCCAAATATCTTTCATGCGGTTATCCAGCATCCTACCGTGAGCCGCCTCGCTTCTCCCGGGCCGACATGATCCCGATGCCCCGGCGATCATTCGAGAAGACTACACCTTGTCGACAAGTTGTCCAATGACCATGCAAGACTCAACTCGATCTATCAAGTCTTTCCTTAACCATGACCATGCTTTCCCTCTTTCTATCGAGACTCCCAAGTAGCGGGACCGATCTCGTACACTTCCTTATCGAGACTTAGCGAGACTCCCAAGTAGCAGGACAGATCTCGTGTGCGAGAATTATCAATACTTAACGGGACTCCTAAGTAACGGGACCGATCTCGTGTGTGGGACTTATCAAGACTTAGCGAGACTCCCAAGTAGCGGGACCGATCTCGTCGACAACCAGTCGCGTGGACTTCCTTTGTCCGTGGCATACTCTTTACTAAATCGACCGTGGCACGTGCCTTAGACAGGTCTAGTTCTCTAGGCGACACTATCGCTCAAGTTATATACTTTATATGGCGAGCCTTGTTCTCGAGGGACTACGCGACTTGACAACTGCAGATAGAGCGGAACAGTGCTAGAAATGGCTTCGGTAGCCCAACACAACTCTTGTCTAACTTATTTGGGCAACGACTCGATGAGCAAAGGCTACGCCGAGCTTCGCATCGAGGGGACGGGCTGTGCACGTGTTCGACTTAACATGACTAAGTTCTCGGGTGCCTAGACTTAAGCCAACAAGCCGTGCAAGACGACTTAACCCACAGGACATGCGAAGGCTATGACAAGCCTTGGATGACGGGACCGTACATGCTTTATCGAGCATTCACGTGGGCGACGCATATGACTTAGGCTAATTCAAGCGTTGGGGCAAAACGACGGGACCGTGCATGCTTTGTCAAGCATTCACGCAAGCGACGCCTATGACCGAGGCTAATCTGAGTGTCGTGGCAACTTATCAACTTAGGCCAACTTTCTTCTCCCAAGCCACGGGATGAAGGATCGAGTGTCATTTGAAAGCACGCTGAGCCGACTTCTAAGCAGACCATGGGACCATTTTCCATGTTCTAAGGCATTCTAACCCGTCGGGATTATTTCCTTAGCTATGTGTGTTCGTAGCTTTTATATTAGCCTTCGTAGCTTTTATATTAGCCTACTTGTGCAAGTTAAAAACATGCGAATTATTAAGTGAAGGCTAAGATGAGGCAAGTTCACCGAAACTACCCCACCTGAGCGAAGAGTCGCCTCGACCGAGCGAGCATTCGAGCAGCCGTTGCAAGGCTACGTCCGAACGCCGTCGGCGTTTCGATTCCTCCGATTGACTTTGCGGGACGGGGCACTACAACATACACCACTCAGAACAAGTCTCATCCTCGAGACTTTCCTGAAGGCAAGCCATCCTACTATTTCTATGGCCAAGACTTAATCGTGCCTAGAAACAGAACTATAACAGTCGTACGAGGTACGCCATAATTTATCGTGTACACTTCGCCTACGCGTTTCTTCTATTTCGAGCCACGCTTGCACTATCATCAATCTTTTTCTTTAACATGATTCCAAGTCCTCGACACTCTTCTATTCCTCAAGTCTTGCTTGAACTCAACGTATCACTTGGTTGGATCATGCACGCATTCCAGGCATCCCCAAAATACATGCATTCAGCCAAGCCGCATGATAGAGAATTCATCATTCTTACTCGAGTCGCATCGTGCACATATTTAGGCGTCCCTGAAATATATGCATGTCAGCCGAATCTCGTGAGGGGCATTCCTATTCTTGAATCATTCGATCTATTCATACCAATCCTCAAGATCAATCTTTCGATTGCTAACTCTTGAAACAGGGCGTCTCGCCTAACCGCTAGGCTATTTCTCAAGGCTAAGTCAATGTCAGGATTGGAATCATAGTTCTCCAACAATAATGCCAATACTGACCCCAATCCTAGGGTCAAACCATAGTCGGTAGTACGGGGTTTTCTACCCAAGCTCGTACCACTCAAATTTCTAAACATCGAGCACGATCACCTAATTCGTATCGAGGCGTTCGTTGCACAGAATCCAAATCCGTTCAAATCACCAATTCTAACCAATTCATGTATTCGATCACGAGGTCGTCTAGCTTTGACAATATGTTGCACCCCAATCTCACGCGAGTCCGATTATCCATGGTGGTTCATGAATCACCATGCAACGCTTTCGTAAAATAATCATTCTCATCGGGGCGTAACTCTTGTTTGAGTCCAGACTAATTCATTTTTGATACGCGGATTGGACCTACTCAATCCCCAAGTTCAATTCATCAAGCACACCGAGTCATTCTCGAGTCCACCTTCACGTCAAACCACAAGTCAAAGCAATCAAATTGCCACGCCATGCAAGTTTGATCACCTCCGCTGTATGAATCACCATACCAGCGTTCACGCGGAGTGATCGTCCAAATCGGCGTGACGCATGTGCGAGGCTAGAGTTGCGCTCGCATAAGATAAAGACGTCAACGTTGTGGTTGTCAACGAAGCAAATCCAAACATTTTTATTTTTCATCCAAGCCAAGATCTCGGTTCGATAATCTGACCGTCATTCGTTCAACTAGAAAATCCTCGAGCCAAGTTTATCTTTTCCTCGACACATTTTAACATCCCGACTACAACATCCATCGGAACAATGACATTTGTACGATCGTCATTCGCCGAGTCAGAGTACCCCCGAGTTATCGTATATCGATCTTTGATACGCCTCAATACCATCGACGATATGCGTAACCTGACGATCTTCCTTTTGCAACTAATTTTGAGTCGTGCAACTTGATACTATTTTTCGAACTGGATTTACCACGATTCCATTCGACCAAATCCAAAATCATAAGTGCTATCCTCAAGGTTTTCTCGATCAATACATTCACTTGTGTCATCGTTCCGAATCATTTTCTAACTCGCGTTGCCCATTCACAAGTTGTCTGAATGAAATGCTCGTTCGGGACATTCGAAGTCACGACCAACTAAGCGTGACACGTTCTAAGGCTTTGCGCGATCGTATCGCCTCGCCAACATACTCGTTGTTATCTCAAATCCTCAAATTTGCTCGAATGATTTCCAAGACAAACCATACACCACTCAGGATTCGAGCCATCCGATCTAGTCCATGATCACGTTCGCATCACTCGCTAAGACATCTTTCAGATTCGTTTGACAAATCTCTAGCGTAATCGCTCATGTCATCTCGACGCACTAAGTCGTTCGCAATATTCTTCAAAATCTAGTCCAATCTTTCGAGCACGCCTAAGCGTTAGTCCGATAGCGTTCATTTCGATATACACTCTAAGTGTATCTCCGTTTTCGATCGAGCGATACTTAATATTGCTCGCGACTCGTTGCACCAAAAGTCGAGGTGCACGACACGCGGCACAACTTAGCCAAAAGATCGTGTGCATAGCTATCCCGTGCGGACTATATTCGAGTTTGTATGCTCGTTTGCTAATGTCGACGTAGGGCTGTTCGGGCACACGCACGACTTTGCTAACTTTAACATGTGTTCTCTATCGAGTCATGTTTGACACCGTTCGGCACAAAGGCCATTGTCTATCTATGCGTTCGATTGAACGCTAGTACGAGCTTTTGAAAATATTTAGACTTATTGTATGGACATGCCGCGTGACAATTGAGAGAGAGCGCACACTTCTTTATCGACGACGAGCTTTCAAAACTGAGAGATTTCGACATGAAGTCCAAGGACGTAAAGCCGTGCTCTAATACCATTATGTCACGTCCCGTTCCCGTAGGAGCGATCGTCCTTGCTAAGGCGTGATGCCGCACGAGCCTAGATTGCGCTCGTGCAAGGCAGGTTCCATAACGGCCGATTACAGCGGCGACGACGGGGTCGTCGCACAGAAGTTCCAAGCAGAAATATTAAAACATACAGCAGAAATTTAAAGGCAAAACACAAGTTATTCAAAAGAACTCTTTATTGATATTGAACAATCAGATTATAATAGGCACAAGGCCATGATTACAAGTCTCTCGTGCTCACTTTTCTTTTATTATACAAGTCACCCTGCTCTCTCTCATCTCTCGATTACAATGCTTGAGCCAGCGGAAGCTATGGAAGATAATGTCCATACATTATATCACGTATAAGTCTTTGATTCTATGCGGCCGTACGCTTCGAATCGCCAAGGAACTCCGTGCCTCGACGCATCCAAGTGAGCTCCGCGCCACGAGCTTCTACCTGTGCCTGCACATGGAAATTGTATGGGTGTCAGTACTTAACTGTACTGGTGGAGTGAGCTCCTCGTCCACCGATACAAAATCGACACGTTCATTTACTTTGTGCAGCTTAAATTCCTTTACGATTGTCTTTCTAGTCTTGTCTTAGGATCAATTTTAAGACTACGACGCCTGACCAAACCGATGTGCAACAACATGGTCGTGCTATAATGCCAACGTGTGTTCCGATTGAGACAGTGCCTCATCGCTTATGTACTTGACCGAACTTTAACTCGGGACGATAGGGTCGTGCCATACTCTAGTCATGACTTCAACACACTCTAGATAGTGCTTCGTCGAGGAGCAACTTATGCGAACTCGGCCGTGCCAAGACTTTGACTTAAACTCAAGTGCCTCTAGACCAATTCTCGTGCCAGCGACGTCAAGGGAATGACTCGTGCAGGTCGTGCCTCTAGACCTTGCTTAGACTTGTTCGTGCATCAAGATTTAGGCCGTGCCTCGCAAGTTACCAAGACTTATCCATGCTACCGCCTTGCGGTCTTCCTCTTCGACTCATAAACCAACTTAGACAAGACTTGTCAAACCTAGTGTCGATTTCATGAACATCCTGACGCCAAGTATCATGCCAAGCACGGTGCCTATGCTGCAGCCCAATCTTAGGCCCAGATATTGTGTTTACTGACTAAACCTGCATTCAAGTTCGAGACCCAATCCAATGGCATATACGCGGTTTGTCGCTATTCAGCCGACCCATCTACATGAGTGGTCACTAGTAATGTCAAGCTATCTTGGACTCGACTCGAGATATTATCTCGTCTCTCCGTGGGTAGCTAGCCCCGGAAGTGCCAAGTATCTCCCATGCGGTTATCCAGCATCCTACCGTGAGCCGCCTCGTTTCTCCCGGGCCGACATGATCCCGGTGCCCCGACGATCATTCGAGAAGACTACACCTTGTCGACAAGTTGTCCAATGACCATGCAAGACTCAACTCGATCTATCAAGTCTTTCCTTAACCATGACCATGCTTTCCCTCTTTCTATCGAGACACCCGAGTAGCGGGATCGATCTCGTGCACTTTCTTATCGAGACTTAGCGAGACTCCAAAGTAGCAGGACCGATCTCATGTGTGGGACTTATCAAGACTTAGCGGGACTCCCAAGTAGCGGGACTGATCTCGTGTGCGGGACTTATCAAGACTTAGCGAGACTCCCAAGTAGCGGGACCGATCTCGTCGACAACCAGTCGCATGGACTTCCTTTGTTCGTAGCATACTCTTTACTAAACCGACCATGGCACGTGTCTTAGACAGGCCTGGTTCTCTAGGCGACACTATCGCTCAAGTCATATACTTTATATGACGAGCCTTGTTATCGAGGGACTATGCGACTTGACAACCGCAGATAGAGCGGGACAGTGCTAGAAATGGCTTCGGTAGCCCAACACAACTCTTGTCTAACTTATTCGGGCAACGACTCGACGAGCAAAGGCTACACCGAGCTTCGCATCAAGGGGATGGGCCGTGCACGTGTTCGACTTGACACAACTAAGTTCTCGGGTGCCTAGACTTAAGCCAATAAGCCGTGCAAGACGACATAACCCACGGAACATGCGAAGGCTATGACAAGCCTTGGATAACGGGACCGTGCATGCTTTATCGAGCATTCATGCGGGCGACGCCTTTGACTTAGGCTAATTCAAGCGTTGGGGCAAAACGACGGGACCGTGCATGCTTTGTCAAGCATTCACGTAAGCGACGCCTATGACCGAGGCTAATCTGAGTGTCATGGCAACTTATCAACTTAGGCCAACTTTCTTCTCCCAAGCCAAGGGACGAAGGATCGAGTGTCATTTGAAAGCACGCTGAGCCGACTTCTAAGCAGACCGTGGGACCATTTTCCATGTTCTAAGACATTCCGACCCGTCGGAATTATTCCCTTAGCTATGTGCGTTTGTAGTTTTTATATTAGCCTACTTGCGCAAGTTGAAAACATGCGAATTATTAAGTGAATGCTAAGATGAGGCAAGTTCACCGAAACTACCCCACCTGAGCGAGGAGTCGCCTCGACCGAGCGAGCCTTCGAGCAGCCGTTGCAAGTCTATGTCCGAACGCCGTCGGCATTTCGATTCCTCCGATTGACTTTGCGGGACGGGGCACTACACAGCCCCCCTCCTCCCACGATGTCGTGCCCTTGGGGGAGAGGCGGGGGCGAGTGACCGGAGCGGAGCGGCCGGAAGCGGGAGGGGAGGCGGCCGGAAGCGGGAAGGGGGTGGGGGTGGGGAGGGGGTAATTTTAAAGTTTGACCATGGGTATTTTCGTCCAAAAAAATTCGGGTATCAACTTGTTGAAAAAAAAGTTTAGGGTATCAAGTTGAAAAAATAGAATTGTTGAGGGTATCAAAGTGCAATTAAGCCTAATTTTTTTACCAAACAATAGAGACTAAATTACAATTTGATACATTCAACTATCAAACTTTTTAGCTTGATATTCTAAATTTTGATATAACTTGATACCATCAACTATTAAAATTGTTCATGTTGATACCTTCTGTCATTTATGATTAGCTTTTTTGTTTAAAAAGAAACTAAAATACCCCCTCCATTTCCCCCCACCTATATAGCCCCCAACACCTCCTCCTTCCTTAGCCAATGTGTCCCTTAATGCCGCCCCCACCCCCTTGTTCCCCTCCTCCGAGCACGCCTGTACGACCTGCTGTCACTGTCGCGCGCTGCTGCTGTCGGATAGGGTGGTGGTGTCACGCCCCAGAACCAGAATACTGGAGAGCGGGGACAGACATAGCCAGCTACGTATATTGAAGTGCAACCACCTCGCTATACGGTCATGGCTGTCTAGATACATGAGGGTTTAACTACAATCCCTCAGTCTCTTATGATCATGAACAAGCCTAGTGTCTCAATCACAAGCAAGTAAGCAATTGTCACAAGATGTAAGATCACCAAATATACAATAGTAAGGCATACCAAATATTATATATTCAGCTGATCATGAAGCTAGTCGTTACAAAATGTGAAGACTAGCAAGAGTTTAGTTATACATGATCAACCCTAGGATCTGTCAATCATGTTATAGCCCATAGGCAGACAGTAAGTAAAGGTGCAATCGAGCTAAACAGGTGCTCGTCGGCTAAACGCCTTAAAAGAATATTTTACAATAAAATGGAAGAGCCAAAAATAACCCACTCGTTGCCCTGGTTACGCCTGGTGGTCACCATCGGGCTGGAAAGTCGGTAGATCCTCTGGAGCTGCTCCGAAATCTGGCCATACAAAACCAGCTGGGTCAGATCCCAGAAAGAACAAGTGCCACAAAGGAAGCTTCACTTAGGAACTAAAACCAGCAATTAGCATAGGAGTATAAATAAGTACGAACTGGAAATATGAAAATATCAGGATGATATACGACGAAATAACCATGGAACTATTCAGATAACCAGGTTACAACCCGTAAACCAAACAAGGACCGGGGTTGCAACCCTTCATCTGAATGGAACTTGGTTTCCCACCATTTATCGGCAAGATAATATAAGAAAATCAGGTCATGTAACAATCTGGTACAGGATCAAGACAAGACTTAGACTGATCATTCCCCATTCAACAATCACGGCCAAGTAATAAGTACGACTTGATACTTTAACTAACTAGGGTTATCACAGGCCTAGTTACTAACAAGATACAGTGAGATTATTCCACAGCCACAAGCCCTGCAGACCATCCAGGTTACCCAGGTCGAATATTAGGGGTTGAATTCAGGTGGGTACATCGTCCAGGAAACGCATGTACCCTTAGGTGACTTAGAGGGTGCAACACATGACAGTGGGCTGGAAATGTACCCGACTCGATGGCAGGCTACAGATCCCAAGCACGCCCAGGTAACGGGATTGCCTGTAGCTGGAAAATCTCTTCATGACTACTGTGTTATTCTAGTTATTAGCCTTAGTCTATTTCAGTAGGTACCCCTGACCGTGGTACTCAGGGGTCCCATCCTAAGCATGATGTAAGACAAGACTTGTTCATTTGCACAAGCACAATCGCCTACGGTGTCCAGGTTATTCATACTTATCAAGTCATGTCATGTTAGCCGTCGCAACAACATGTCAGGTTTTCTTGTCAGGAGTGCGCCACGGCGGACCACTATCATGCATTATCATGTTGTGCCCATGTATCGTGTCAGGTTCATGTATCATGTCGTGTTCATGTCACAATTATCCCACATTACACTAAGGATCAAGAGAAACAACACGGATAATGTAACAAGAATTGCCATGGCAAAACAAATGGTACAAGAGATAAAACAGCATGCACCAACAAACATCATGCGCCAGCAAAACAGCATATGCCAGCAAACAGCCAGCAACAGCATACGCCAGCAAACAGCATGCGCCAGCAAAACAGCATGCACCAGCAAACAGCCAGCAACAGCATGCGCCAGCAAACAACATGCGCCAGCAAAACAACATTGTAAAACCCCCTAATTTACTAATTTATTTAATATTAAATTTGTGTAAATTTTTTTTTGCTAAAATACATGTATGCATAATATTAGGAGTGTAATGCATAGTATGGATGTAAATTTATATGATATACTTATATATGTGTATATATGTATATATGTATGTGTGTATGTGTTGATTTATCAAGGTGTATATATTTATATATACATATATGTGGGAATATATGTACATATAAATATATCTAATTATTGTATTATTGAAAAGAGTTTTTAATTAGAAATAATAAATAAAATAGAATATAGTTATTAAATATAGTAATAAGAGAAAATAGAAAATAGTTAAAAAAGATTTTTAATAAATAAAATGAAAAAAAAAGAAATGAAAAAGAAAAGAAAAAGAATAAGAAAAGAAAAGAAAAAGAAAAGAAAAAGAATAAGAAAAGAAAAAAAAAAAAAATCAACCCACCCACGTGAGTGGGCGGGCCCACCCCACCAATTCGTGGTTGCTGCAGCAGCAACCCAATGATTCTGCGAACGTGGCCCATTAACTAATAGTATTAGTAGTAGTATAAGTATTAGGATTTTCGCCCAACTTGTTATGCATATAACTTTTTTCACAAGCCTCAAAACCCTAATCTTCCAAAACAAAAATTTTAGCAGAACATACCCTCTTCGCCTAGGAGTTCGTTTCACCAGCGACGAAGTTGTGTGCGCGATGAACGGAGCATCGAAAGTCAGCCCTTCGTCATCCACGGAGCAGTTTTTCCACTCAAGGTACCCTACTTCCCGACGACGTAACTTTTTACTCGTAGCACCGATTTTCGATCCATAAAATTTTTGGAAAGTAGACTTGACCCTCTTCGAGATCCTCCAGATGGATTTCGAAAAACAACCCATCGAATTTCTTGAAAAATCGAGACGAAGTTGAACAAAAATTTGTTTTCTGTACTACTATAAAACTGTTTTAAACCGACAACTTGTCGGCCAATTTTCTTGCTGTACAGTAAAATAATGTAGGAACTAATCCAAAACAGTAAAAGACAACATAACCGAGATCACAACGCATCTTCTGGATCGTTGTTTCGATTAACGTGTAAGAAATAAACTGATGTTGAAGTTGGAGAAAAACCTGTGTTAATTTATATAAAATTTCAGAATTTTCTCTGATACGACGTACGCCCCGACAAACCGGGCGACATGGTCGCACACTATACGCATCGAAAGGCACGTATGAACACTGCGGACGTGTGGGAACTGACGGAACTCAGTTTCGTCGCGTGTGCGTGACGACACCAACGCGTATCCGTCGAGATACCCCCGTATTGGCGTTTTGCAAACTTGCCTATAACTTCGTGTACGGTCGTCGGATCGAGACAAAACTTGTGCCAACAGGTCCGAATCAAAATTTTGGTCATGTGTGCCAAGTTTGGTTCGATTCTGAGAAGGTTGAATCGGAACCCATTTTTGGCGGGCCCGCGACCCACTCAAACGGGCAAATTTGTACACGGCTCATCGGAATCCAAAACTGGACATACCGTTGAGTTTCTCTCCTCAAACTGTAATCGTAAACATGTAGTTTGATGACTTTAGAGACCATAGACCTTGGCACGCATTTCGGTGCGAAGCGGGTCCAACGGCGGACATCGTTTTGATCCGAAATTACGATTTTGCTCCTGTTCCAGAACTTGACTTTTGGACAGGCGTTTCCTAGGTATATCTTCTACACCGAGTGTATTTTTGATGTTTGTTTCAGCATCCGGAGTTGTTTGGAGATTGTGACGTTTCTTTGCTGACATTGTGATTTCTTGGGATTGCTACTTTGTACCATCACGCAAGATACCTTGCCACCTTACTCTGTGATTATTTTACTTTATTTTTCTGTTATTTATTTTCAGTTTCATATATATTGCTCTATGTTTTACATCACTGTGCGTCCAAGTCACACTTGGGAGCAAGCGACCATATCGGTCGTTTTATTTGCTTTTACATTATTTTTGCATTGACTTAGCTTAGTGACTATCCATTGATTGTGAGGTATTGGTATATCTCATACGGCCTTAACACATACTTTACCACGTATTGTGAGTCTCATGTAGGACACGTACTCGCATAGTCGGCCGGCCACCGATACGTATGAGACGTACGGCGGATAGAAGTAAATGCCAATAGATTGCATGCTAGTAGACTTGGCAGTTACTAGAGGTACATATGAGTCATGGATGTGACTCTAATATGCATTAGGTGGGAAGAACAGTTCCTTAACGTATGGGTCATATATGTAATGTCCTGATTGTCGGTTATCTCCAGTGGGAGGTACGGTCCTGCTAGCCGGTTATCTCCAGTGGGAGGTACGGTCCTGATTGCCGGTTATCTCCAGTGGGAGATACGGTCCTGATTCCTGATATTCCTGATCCTGCCCATGCGTCAAAGGTCTGTTCTTATTGCATTATCACTGTAGACTGGTTAGGCACCCGATTGCATACATATTTCCTTCTTTATATTATATATCACAGTTATTATGGCATGGTGTTTTCTTGTATCTTGTTATGTCCCTCTGAGGACCTGGTTATCTCTCCAGGTGTGTGCTTCTATGAATTTACAGGTGTTCTAGCCAAGGTCGTGATCTTCTCCATTCTTTCAAAGACGATTGCGCTTGGTTCGTCTCGTTATTTTATCGATCACTTCTTGTATATTTTATTTGAGATAGTTGGTAGTGGACTTTGTCTCCGCCCAACGATTGTATACATAACAAATTCAAAGTTGCTTTTATATCATTTATTTATCTAGTGGATGAGATTTAGTTATTCTGGATTTACTGTATTTTACAGCTTATGTATTCATACAAGGTTTTCATATATTGGAGTATACTTCGTATGTATACAGCTGGCATGTCGATGTACCTAGTCCTACGTATTTTGGGACTGGGGCGTTACATATTTTTGTGGTGGCCCATGTAGGTCAAGATAAATTGTTTGGTTACTTTACCGTACCAAGCAAGCCTGCGAATAGGATTAGAAGTCTAGGATCTCATCCACATACTTGGCCTCTTTCCTAAGATTTTATCTACCGTTCGACTCATCGATTGCATCTTGCTTGATTCCTTCTATCATTAATCTTATCTCCCCTTCGTGCTTGCTAGAGGTTAGACAGGTGATCCCTACTAGTTAGACATGTTTTTTTTGTCACAAATACCATTAGTTTAATTCTTTAAGTTGGGTAGAATGCCTTATGACCTAGCAACCCCTTTGTCCTTGCGACCTATATTAGCAAGTCTACTTAGATTCTAGAATTTAGAGACCCTAATCCATCTAGTCAACCAAGGACTTGGACAAGAAGACTATAGGACGACTGTATAGAGACCAACACAGGATATGACTTAGAATCATTCTACTTTCTTTTCAATCTTAATCTCTCGTGCCTATGTTTTTACCATCTTGACTAATAATGCTAATGTAGTCTAGTTTTTTTTGTAAGCTTATCCTTATCGAGCTTGTTCACGACATGTGTATATTGGGGACGCCCACTAACATATTGTCTAATCAGAATCAGTGTATGATGGTCTGATCAACCTTCGTACAGTTGGTTCGCTTTTATTTGCTTATCCTACGTGGATTGGAATATATATGGCTCTAGGATCTCATCCGTAACTGCCTTGACAACTCTATTTGAAATGCCTCCGGAATCCCATATTTGTATTCGATTCTCTCTCCCTGGAACACTTATTGTTTTTACCTTTACGAATTTCAGAAAGTCAGATACTCGTATTGAGGGAAGATAGACCCGTAATATCCTCCTCAGTTTATCATACCATCTATAGACAGAAAATATATATTCATAGAGTCATTGACATCTGTTGGACTCAAAGTACGGTTCAAAACTTGACTCATATCTATCACATCTCGTATCCTAGTACACCGTGTAATATTTTTTCACAAATTGAGGTATGACCTTCCGACTTGAACATTTCTAACTCCACTAAACCATAAAGAGGTGTCTTTGTTAACTCCTAGAAATAAATTACTGTAAGATATAGATCGTAGAGCCCCAGTAGAATTTAGAATGCACTAGGATTGCCTATTGATTATAATAAGTGGTTTCTGTTAGAACGATAATTAGTGCCTCATGAACTCCCACTTTCTATTTAGAAATTTTTGGGTCCCCGACCGTGCCATTTAGATTCGGAGCACAAGACCAGCTGCCACCTTCTAATAAATTCTATCTACAAGACCTATACGAGCCCACCTTCATGTAGACATATCATGTTCCACTAAAACACGTCCCCTTGTACTCTATTTTCATGATACGATTCTTGAGCAAAAGGGCTAATTATAAACCTTACCGTAATACCGACGAACCTTTCGGTTTCAATTTGAGAACAAAACTCAACTCAAAACTTTTGACCCGATATATGGTTGTAATCTACTCGAAGTCCAATATGCACCTGCCCTAGTGTGATACTCAATTGAGACCCTATCTGCTACTTGTACACAAAAACTACGAGAGTCATATTTTTGACTTACGACACCTATCTAACCAATCCGATTCGGAACTAGCCCAACCTCTCGAGTTAGGACTTGTTCTAGACTACCATAGCCTAGCAGAGATGGTATAAGTTGATCTTACGAGATATTGCCCCACCAATATAGTTTAAATTCGAGACTTCAGCATTTAATGTTGTTGACAGGTGATGGGCTGTTTGAGTGGGCGCATCGATCGGCATTCCATTAGGCGTATGGGGATGCATGGGGGAGCATCCCTGTGAGGCGCTTGGTGTTGAAGGGCGCATCCTTGGGAGGCGCTTGGTGTTGAAGGGCACATCTGTGGGATGCACGGTCTGGCCGGCGCATCCGCTTCGTATGACATATCTTTAATGGTGTGACTGTTACGTTCTTCGAGTGCTTTAAATAGCCGTTTTTGACTTGGCTGAATTCGAAGCGTCTGGTTCATCCATTTAATACAAATTCGTTGCTCGAGATTCGGAGAGCCATCCACTTGGCGCATGGGTTTGATTTGCCCGGTCTATAAATAGTGGCATGGAGAGAGTTTGCTTCTCGTTCTCTCACGTTCTCCCGAAATGAACTTGTTTACTCGGATACATTCTGTCGATGAGATGCTTCCGAGGGTGAAGATACGATGCAATGTCTTTATTGATGCACTTGAAGGTGACTGTTACATCTAAAAGTCGGGGTCGAGGGCTTCTGAGGCAGGCAGAAGGTGCCTGTTGCATCCAAAGATCGGGATGCACGAGCCTCGTCTCCGTTATTCTGGAAGAGCCGCAGATCGAAATTGCGGTGCTGTAGCTCTGGTTGTGTTGAAAGCTGCTCCTTTAGCCGCGGTTTCGATTGCGGTCTTCCTTCGCCTTTAGAGGCTCTTTCGAAGCCTCCCCTGGCCACAGGTTGGATTGCGGTGCTCCTCTCTTCCTTGGTTTGGAGAGCTCTTCCTCCAGCTAGAGGGTTGATTGCCACCCTCGTTCTGCTCACTAAATGCTTCATTAGTCGAAGCATTTAGACGACGGTAAGCCTGGCTGGAAGAGTGGCACATAACTGGGCTGCTGAAGGGATGCACATAACTGGGGATGCACATAACTGAGCTGCTGAAAGGATACGTCCTGCTGAGGATGCATGGCGAGATGCGCCTGGTTGAGAGCGCATGGTGATTGCTGTGCCTATTTTTAGGGCGCATGGCGTCTGCTGCGCCCGGCTGTAGACCAAGGATCTTTTTTTGTAGAAATCCTCCTTTGTACAACCTTTTCTAGACATGTAATAGACTTTTATATGTAATAAAAAGTCCTCTTTCGATGTCTATATTTGTTGTTTTGCTGTGAAGTACTTTGTCCGAGCTCTCTGGCGCATGTAGTATCTGGCGCATAGGATTTCTGGTCCTGAAATTCCATGCTTCTACAAGACCCCCTTCAAAGTTTTCAAAACTTTTGGATAAGTTTTAGAATACTTTAAATAAGAAGCATGGTGATTGAGGCGCATGACAATTGGGGCGCATGTCTGTTCCGGCGTATGGATACTCCGCGCATCAGTGATGGAGCGCATGCTCCTCTCAGTTAATGCAAATGATAACGCCTCGATAACCAGAAAGATTAATGATGATCTTTTTGGTTTTATTTGCAATTATCTCCTTGCAGAGCCTGAGGCGGCGGCTGAGGTCACGCCTCATCGGTTCACGCGTGCGACTGGACCTATAAATAGGCGTGAGATGGAGAAAGAGAGAGTTCTTCCTCTCTTTGCTTTTGCTTTTTAGAGTTCTTCTTCATAAAAACCTTAACTTTCTTCTCTTAAGGAATGGCTCCCAAGACTCCTCGTAGCGGTGCTAGCAAGGGAAAGGAGCCGGCAAAGTTTGCCAAAGAGGATGCCCCTGTCACCATTGTGACTCCGGCCGATGTTCGACCCGCGGTGACGGGTGGGTGTCGTCTTTTCTATTATTTTCTTTGTTCAGAGGAGCTTTGGATCATACTGCTGAGTTGGTGTGCCCTAACTCTGCTGCCGACGCACATGGACTTCTGTCCTGGTGATGCGCCGAGGTTTTATCCCGCAGACGTGCATGGGTTTAGGCCTTTATTATGCACCGAGGTTTAACTACTGACGCACATGGGTTTACACCCTAATGATGTGCCGAAGCTTCTGCTGACGCGCATGGGTTCACGCCCTGATGATGCGCCGAAGCCTCTGCTGACGTGCATGGGTTCACACCCTGATGATGCGCCGAAGCTTCCCTCCTGACGCGCATGGGTTTATGCCCTGATGATGCGCCGAAGCCTCTCTGCTAAAGCGCATGGGTTCACACCCTGATGATGCGCCGAAGCTTTTGCTGACGCACATGGGTTTACACCCTGATGATGCGCCAGGTTGCTTGACACACTTTGTCTTTTTGCCTGACTTTTGTTTTTGTTGTGTCAGTGTTGATGACAATCCCTTTGCTGAATGAAGTCCTTCTAGATACTTCTCTTTGTCAAATGGGAGTTGATTTTGATGAGGAGGTTATCAACCCTGCGAAGAATGTTATCTTACAGAATTAACCTCCTGAGAGAATGCTGCAGATCCAGAATCAGTTGCCGATTTTTCTCCAGAGTATGATAGAGAGCGGTAAACCGAAATCTGTTGAATCCGAGGATGTGACTTTCTTAAAACCTGTCTTTTTGTTTGGTGACCGACTGATCTCTTCCGAGGCAAAGATACTGAAGATCAAAGAAGACTGGTTCTTCTCTACAAAAGGCATGGTTATGTACATACGACAACTTGACCGCCAGTTGCCGCTGACGGCCTTCTACCGTTTAGCTTCCAAGAGAAGGATGCCCTGGGAACTTACTCCTTCTCAAGGAGGGGCATTGGGAGGTACTCTTTCGATTGATGCTACTTCGAATCAAAGGGATACCTTGGCCGCTTTGCGAGCCGGTCCTTCGTTCAGTTGCCGAACTTTGCGCCATGGGAGCCTCTATAGTGAGGTCCCTAATGACATCTTTGCCTTCAGTGCTTCGACCTTTGCAAATCGGATGCTAACATCGAGGGTCATGTATCCGAAAGGTAGCTTTAGGGTTGAAGGTTGGTGTCACCACATGCCGAAGTGGGATGAGTTGACCATTTGGGTGCTTTCGAAGTTCAAGGCTGAGCTTAAGGAGATTGGGCTGACGGCCGCTATCCGTGCCATACAGGCTGGCGTGGATCTCAATAAGCCTATGTTTCTTGCACTCTTGGAATTGTTCAATGCCCAGACTGGCACCTTCTTTACTCCGGTGGGGGAGTTGGGGTTGGCTCTCCATGAGATGTACGAAGTGTCCAAGCTTCCTTCGGGCTCGAAACCGTACGAGGAATATTTTTCGTCGAATGAAGAGATCCTTGTTATGGAAAATAAGGACCCGAAGATGATGGCTGTTTTCAAAGAGGTGGAGAGCCATCATTATCTGATGCAACGGAAGGACAAAGGCAGGACTCAGCCTCATGTGACTGCTTGGAGGGATTACATCTTCAAGCAGGATTTGGCGGATTCCTCGAAGATCCGATTTATGACTCCGTAAGGGCTGAAACCCGCGGAAGTGACTTCCGAAATGAGCCGGCTAGATGAGAGGGCCCCCCGTTCAAATGAGAATGGCGAGAACGTGTATAGCTGCTTCTGGCACTGTGCGCACCGGATGTCATCTAAGGCGGCATTGACTGCGTACTTGATGATATGGCTCCGGGATTGTGTGTTTACGGGCGGATCTGGTGCTGTGGAGAGGGTACACCGGAACCTCATTTTGTCCGCCGTGAAATTAGCTTTTGGCCGCCCTTTGGTTCTCCTCCCTGCGATGGTGTGTAACCTGCTGCGGGGCTTGAGGACCTTTGCTGATGATGTGATCCATGGAAGAGGTAGGAACGACAACTTTCCCCGGGCACGGCCCATTCCATTATCTTATGGGATGGTTGATTCCGCATCATCCGAACGTGATGAGTCCAGGTCTGGAGGAGGATCACGTTGAAGGTGATACCTTTATCCGCCGCTTCTATAAGAGGAAGTGGTTGCATACTGGCGTCCCCATTTGTAGGAGAGTTTTGTCCTACCTTCAGGGGTGGAAGATTGTCAAGGTCGGTCCCATCTTTAAAGATTTCGAGGCTGACCAAGATTTTGACGACTCTGGTGAAGATGCGATTACTCTGCCGAAATAGGGTTTTCGTTGGTTGCAAAGTATTCGGCCTTCTCACTTGGTCTACCGCAACCAAAATAGGTGTTATCTGGAGCCATATCTGCCAAGTCGGTTTGCTCGCCAGTTTGGCTATACCCAGCTAATGTTACGGAATCCCAGTAACAGTCTAGGGTTTATCGGGAGTTTGCTGGATGGAACCCGGGGCTGGCAATATTACAATACCGGGTTCACTGGTGTTCATTTTACTACGCCAGTTCGCAACCTTCGGCCACAGATCCTGTATTCGGCCGTTAAGCTGTATTGCACCATTAATACTGTGTCTCCTGGTTATGATAGGGAGACTAGCTTCATCATTAGAACTCAGCTAGAGGCCACGACGAATATGTTGGTAGCGGCTCGGTCATATCGTCCACCAGAATTGGCGGGATATCGGGCTGCTGCTGCAGCATCAGTGAGAGATCCCTCTGTTGGGAAGAGACGGGCCGATGCAGAAGCTGGTTCGTCTGTACCAAAAAGGTTGAGAAAAACGACGACCCCAAAGGCTACGGGAGTGCCGCCTATAACGCCAATGGAATCAGTTCCTGCAGAGGTAAAGAGTCCTCCGTAATTTTGGCTCATCTTGTCATTTTGGTGACTTGTGCTTTTCTTCTTGTAGGGATCATCGAAGAAGAAAACCCATGTTTCGAAATCGGGTGTCAGTCAACCGAAGGAAGTGGCAAGCTCTTTTGACGAGCGCATTCCTCCGATGGTAATGTCTCCAATGGAAGAGAATCCTGAAGATATTGTTCTTACGAAGGTTTTAGTATCTCCAGACCTTGTCGGAAGAGACGCTGAGGTTGCAGCAACTTCCGGGATGGCGCAATCTGCCGTGGAGGCCTTGGACGTTGAGGGTCCTGTGGACACGAGGCTTCCTGATGATAAAGAAGAGTGGAGTTCGTCGTCTTCAGATGACGTTTCTCCAGAGTTGCATGAGTCTGTTGCGGGGGCAACAGATGTGGTTGGAACAGAGAAGAGGGTTGATTCCCCTCCTTGTCATGATGAGGGGAGGTCGGCCGAAGCGTGGCCGAGCCCTACCCCAGACTCAGCGACAGAAGCTGAGGTGGCTGCCGACCAGGAGGTGGCGATAGATCCTGTCCCTGCAGAGGGATTTGATGATGAAAATGAGATTCGTCTGCCAGTCCTGACTCTAGGGGCGAGTCAGGAGACAAGTGTTGATCCCACCATTCTGCTGGAGAGGGAATGCCCCGTACTGCCTGCTGATAGTGCGTTGGGGGCTGACGAGGTAGCTACTGACGTCGGTGGTTCTTCCGAGCTTGAGAAGGGTAAGGGTTTGGTGGAACCCTCTGTTGCTCCTTCTACTTGGGGTACTATATCGACGACTCTCTCGGCTTACTCCGTTCTTTTGGCTCCTCGGGCTAGTAGTCAAGCCCCTGCTGATGAAGAGCCTGTTGATGCCGAGGTTCCAGCCTCGCATATTGAGGTCGGCAGGCCTTCTTCCGGTCCGCTAACTAGAGCAGCTCCTCCAACTCCTGCTATGACGCTGCAGGTGCTGGCGGATGCAGATGAATATGTAAAATTCATTATCGAGGCGGTGTATAAAATGCTGCAGAAGGGTGTGTCAGCGGTGATGGACACCAATGGGAGCTTTGCGACGGCAAAAACTCTGGCACTGCCTCATATCAACCTGATCCATCTTCACCAGGACCATGATCATATGGCCGAGATCCTAGAGGCTTCGGTGGCTGAGCTGGACCAACGGCTTTTCGAATTCCAGTGTATCCAGCGGAATGATCTCTCCGCCTTGATAGACATGAAGAAGGAGAAGCTGTGAGCATCCTGAATTTCGGGTTGATTTTTTTTCATTTTATTTTATTTCCTGATTGATTGGTTTTGATAAATAATTTATTCTGTTATTTTTTCCTAAGTGTACTTTCCCGTGCCATTGATATTTGGAGTATCAGGGATGTTCAACTCTGGAAATCTTCTTCACGAGTTTTGGAGTGGACACGATTACCTTCATGACGGTATATGGTGTCCCACCCAAACTTGTTCCCTTGTGCTCTTTTTGCTTCGCCGAACTTCTGGTCGATTTAGACCGTTTGATTATTAATTGATTTTTCCACTCTTTTCCTTGATCATTTTTAGCACGTTACCGTGACTTTTAATTTGGGAGCGCAAGACCAGTCAGTTTCTTGAAACCAACTCCTCATTGATGATCTACTCGAGACGTTCGTCATCCATGACCTTCGTGTCCCACTCAGACACGCCTCCTTGTGCTCCATTTGCTTCGCACAACTTTCTCGACACGTGACCCGATTTTATTTTACCCCACGGCGTCACATTTATTTTCCAACTTGATTTGTGGGTCCCCTGTCGACCAAAACCTGTCAGCCCCAACTATGGACATGGCCCACATTGAGCCTACTATCCGTCCGCCACTTGTGTCCCATTTATTGGAATCTCCATGTGCTACTTATTCACCCATGATCATCGATTCCTAGTTTTAATTCAATTTTTGTACGATGTCCAGTTTTGACCCAATCCGGCTCCACCAAGTCCAGTCCAGCTTCGTGCTATCCTTCATCGTAGCACCCTCATATCTTCTTGCCCAAAAATATTAGTACTCTCCTACATATTTTTTTCTATATTTATTGGAATTTTCCTTGAATCAAATCCTATAGAAATTACCTATTTCTCTATATTCCATCATAGCCTTTGATTCTCCTAATTAAATCCTACCCATCAATTTCTCCCCAACACCCTACAGCCATATGTGGCCGGCCCTAATTTTAAGGAGGAGAATAACTTTTCTTCTCTCTCTTCCTCTCTCTCACATTTATTACACATCTCTTCTCTCTCTTCCTAATACTATTACTCCTACACCAACAGCATACTTTCTCTCTCCCATGCAACAACTACACACAGCTCCCTCAAACCCGTCGACCACACTCTCCTTCCCGAGCCTCCCTGGCCGAGCCCCCTGGCCGGCCATCCTCGCTGTAGGCCACCACCACCATCGGCCTACTCATCCTCCTCCTCCTTCCATACAAACCGAACCCACCACCGATCACCACACTTTGTCAAACCGCCGTCACCTTCATCCCGCCACCACCTCCTCCAAAGTGGCCGCCCGACCGTCGTCGAGGCCACACGCCCCCGCGCCCTCGCCGACGGGGCTAGGCAGCGCAGCCCTTCCGCGCGCAGCCGCAACCCACATCAGCCACGACCGGCAGCAGTGTACCCCTTGCGTGCGCGTACGAACGCTGCCGTGTCGTCGTCGGCCACGCACCGACGTGGCCATGGCCTCCCCCCACGGCGTACGAACTCCGAAGAACAGTCCCTGACGGCCACCGTCCTCCGGGACGCGCCGTCGAGGCAATTTTTGCGTTTTGAACGACGTTCCGTCGTGACGCGCGCGGGATCGAGTTCGTTTTGACGCTCCGTCGTAGCGACTTTGTGCACATTTTCCGGAGATCCGACCGTTGGATCGATGATTTCTTTGCTCCGTCGCAATCTCGGTATATCCACCTTCATCCCTGTCAATTTTCGTCCGTTAATTTTATCGTTTGATACATAAAAATCGGCCACCAAGTTGACCGTTTAAATTGTATTAAATTTGGACAGTTTCGCGGGGCCAACTTCGTCAGCTTGTATCTCCTCCACCGCAGCTCCGTTTGGCATGCTACCAGTTCCGGTGCGAACCTGGTATAACCCTCTTACTACCCCTCCAGTTTCATTTTATTGTGAGCTTGTTTGATTGGTTGAATTCGACGCCAAAGTTGATCGTCCGAATTCGTAATTTCCAACTTGTAAAATTCTATTTTTGAACACGGGACTCCAGATTTCATTTCTGACACCACCAGTAGACTTGTGGCATCGTTCTAGCATGTTTTTATATAAAATTTGTTAGATTTGGAGAAGGTGGGCCCGGGCACGCATTTCGGTGCAAAGCGGGTCCAACTTTCTGGGTCAACAGGACTTTTTGACGCCGGCTCATCGGAATCCAATTCCGGATATACCGTTGAGTTCGTATCGTCATTCTGGACTCGTTGACATATAATTTGCTAGGTTTTGGTAGACATTGGATCCAGCATGCATTTCGGTGCAAGTCGGATACCAATATCCGGGTCAACGGGTCATTTTGAGATCGGCTCATCGGAATCCAATTTCGGAGATACCGTTGAGTTCGTATCATCATTCTTGACTCGTTGACAGGTACTTTACTGAGTTTTGAGAACTTTGGCTCCGACACGCATTTTCGTGCAAACCGGAATTCCAAGTTCTGGTCAACGGGCCAAAATGAGATCGAGTCAACGGAATCCAATTCTAGAGATATCGTTGGGTTCGTATCATCATTCTGGTTTCGTGGACATATAATTTGTTATATTTTATTGACTTGTCTTCTTGCACGTTTTTCGGTGCAAAATGACTCTGACACGGACACCGTTTTGACCCAAAATTACCTTTTTTCCCTTGTGTCCAAATTGGACCGTTGGATAGGCTATCCTAGCTAATTTCACCATTCTGGACACGTTGGCGATGTTCATTTCATCGTCCGACAATGTTTGTTGATAATTTTTCTGAGTTTAACCTTTTTATAATTAATTAATAATTAATTCATATAATGTTCGTATTTCGGGATTAGTACAACGAAACTGAGATCAGCCAATTCCAGTGATCTCACATTGCTGAAATTGATAAGTTGGACACGTGGATCACTATAATAAGATTATCAACCTTACCGATAATCTCTTTATCTCGATTTGCGTGTCGTAAGTTTCGACGTACAAATAACGAAGTACACTTTATATTAGACTAGAATTGACCCTGTTTGACCAGAGTTGACCAGTTGACCCAAAGTCAACTGTAAGTCAACACTTGACCTAGTTTGACTAGATTATTGACCGGAGTCGACCTAGAGTTGTTTTGACTTAGAAGAACCTAGGATAAAATAGATTGTTTGTGGATTCATTTATTTTCAACTTGAACACCTTGTAACCTGTGTTGCTTTAAATAGGACTCTGTGGCTTCAGTGGGACCCCCTTTACTTATCAGTTGTTCAGGTTATCAAGGCGAGTACATTCTCTGATCATTTCATATCCTGCTTAGAATTATTTTCTGCAGTAGATTACTTTACTTGGACTGTCACGATGGTCACACAGATTGGTACTATATGGATCCCTTCTTGAGATATTATCCTTAGGGAGCATCGGGTACTCTATGTTCTGTGCGTTTCACTTACATAGCGTATCACTATGCTTCGTTGATTCTTCGATCACTTGTGACATATACTCTTATGATCACAGAGTCTTCCTAGAATCCTTATCCCATTTATGGGACTACTATGTATCACCTTCGGGGTCTATCACCTTCGGGGTCTATCACCTTCGGGGTCTATCATCTTCGGGGTCTACTACCCTTCGGGTGCTGTTACATAGCATCATATAACATAACTTGGCTGGATCCTTGTGTATTGATTGGGGGTACGGGAGAGTATAAATGGACATGTGAATAATATCCAAGTAGTGTAGCATCTGAATCTCTTCCATAGTGTAGCATCAGAATCTTCTATGCCATTTACATGTCTATATTGTACTCTAACTCACTAGCCACATGTTAGTTCTTTATTTATAGTAGATATTTCTATTACAGCTTTCTCTCTCTGTTTACATATTGCACTTCTTTCAGTACTTGTATCTTACTTTACTGCATGAATATATTTTCTAACCTGCTATGAACTGTTGAGATGTATTGTGCTCGCTCCAGTCCTGACTGGACATGTTAATAAATTTTACAGATAGCCTGGGATTGCCTGCTAGCCTAGAGGAGACACAGTAGAGGTTGTTTAGGTAGTTATTTCATTTTGTCTGGAGTTGTATTTACTTTGTGGATTACTGTATCTGTATTTGAGTTTTGAAATGTATTTCTGGGTTTATGTATCTTAGACACTTAGACTTCTATCTCATGTATCTCTTTTGGATTTCATGTTTTATCTATCCTTATCATGCTCTACTTTAGATGTGATTGAGTCTGTATCTGCTATGTCACCCCCATTCGGGGAGTATAACTGTTTAGTCTTATACTGTTAGATGCATTGAGACCTAGGACAGCGTTCTACCGCCGACACTGCGGCGTAGGCTGGACGTTGTTACGTTCTCGTGTCCTAACTCTAGGGCGCGGGTCGTGACACGTTTTTAGTGGTGGCCCATGCAGGTCGAGTTTATGTAGTGGTATTCGAACTTGAGTACCACTACAGCCTGCAGTAGGATTAGGATATATTTTGAAGGTACTCAATCACAGTTAGGGACCCTTGAGAGATTCCTGGAACGACCCTGGAGAATCTTATTTAACATCGATTTGAAAACTCTCTTTTTCCTTGATTTGATTTATTTTACTTTTGTTGTTAAATTTGGTTTTAATGGATTATTGTTGAATTTGAGTTTGTATTTATTAATTCTGATGGATGATTGTCAAATTTCGAATTTTGATGATAGCTATTGCATTCGAGTTTGTATTTTGATGGATTTTTGTTCATTTTTGAATTTTGATGTTCGTTGATAAATTGATTTGATTTTTGGGTATTTATTGTTGATTTAATTTAATTTTTGGCAAGATGAAATTATATGGGCTAGGTCATCTATGTTATGGAATCTAGTCTTTTATAGTCACATTAGCCAGCATGGTGAGGACATATAGTCTGACTCTGGATATATTTCTCGGGTGTGGGAATTTAAGGTTTTTGCAGCCAAGCATGCGGCACCGCAAAAATGTTAAATACCATGATTCTAGAGATATGTGCATAAGTCAAGGGCTCTGTGATTATCGTAGCCTTGCTTACTAGTATGACGAGGATTTAGAGTACCATGATTTTGGATAGACGCATATGATTATCGGATTGCACCTTAAATATTTTTGAACATGTTTTCTCTACTTTTGTTTCAGTCAAAAAAAAGGAAGAAAAGAATTATTATTTGTTGTTTTGTCTAGTTTCCTATTATTTAACTCAGGAGTAAGTTTAGTTGGTTTTATAAACCTTGTGAAATTTCTTGCTAGGAGTTTTCATAATACAATGAATCGATGATTTTGCTAGACTTTATCTTGAACTTGATATTTTAACTCTGGATTTCAAAACGATTCCTTCTTTAAACGGATAAGCCGAACAGATTTTATCGTTATTTCCTTCTTGCTATTATTCTTGTATTAAATAATAATGATAGTAAAACTGTCTTGATTTCGTCAATCACCTGCTTGTAATCTTGGTAGGAAACTAAAGGTTAGTCTTAACGTAGAATTAATTTTTTTATTGGGACATGAGAATATGTATATGAATATATATAGCAGACACCTTGCCTAACACGTATGCATGCTACACTTGATTTTTCCACATATCTAGATACATATTGATATGTTGTTGATGTCCAAATTTTTATAACCAATATTTCTGGTTCTCTGCTTTTCTATGTTTAAATTCGTAATTTAAATATAAATTTCATGTTATTAGTTTTGTCTACATAACTGTACATGTATGTTATACGTAGGGTTTCAATTCAAAAGAATTTTGGTTGAAAATTTGTGTTTAAATTTGTCAAATTTAAGACTGTGTGCATATTAACCTTAATGCTGAGTTTCCAAATGTTTAGTTGAAATTGCTGTTTTATTTTCTTAAATGGAACATTTGAGCTATATACCTTGTGGGAAGTAGGGATATAAATTTAGGTTTCATATTCTTACATGTTAGTTTGTGATAAATATTGAGTTGGTTTTAATGTTCAAATTTCTCCAAAATCCTGAAAACTAGTTACATGTTAACATTTTCACATTGATTCCATGTTTAGTTCAATTCAGATTTAACATGTAACATTGAACTGTATGCGTAGATAAATGTGTGGATAGTATGTTGGGGGTTTCATTTATATCATGATAGGACGTATTGGGAGCGTTGAGATTGGTTGTGATGTTCAAAACCCTAAAATTTTGAAATTTCATTATGTTAATATTACACTGGTTAAATGTTAGCTTATTTTCAGATATTTTTATGTAAATGCTGAACTAAAACTCGATTTAACCTTTCAATACTAAGCTATAACCCTGTACAAGGACACACACACACCCTAACTTAGTATACCCTGTCATGTAACCTAATCTTTCCTCTCTATGTTATGATTATATACCTAGATAGATATATATAGAGTTTATACGTACATGTTATAATGTATATAGATAAATAACTAAGTCTCTACCTTTTATATATATATGGTTAGCCATACATGTTATGAGTAAATAAGTTGCGTATTGTAGATTGTTAAACCATATGCCATGAGTAATGTAACTGGATAGCTATTGTTTGAAACCCAAATCCTCGTATACTCTTTTATGTATACTCACGTACACACACGCCTACTATCTAACCGTATGAACATGTCCCCATACACATGATGCTAGTTTTCCCTCTCTAACGCTCTCTCTGTATATATATTGTGATTGGATTTCAATGCAAGTGACTTTCAATTCTTCAACTTGTGATTTTGATTTTCTTGGGATAGTACTTTTTTCAGATGATTGGTAGTTACCTTCCTTTATTTTTTATGAGTACCAGTTTTCATATGGGGTGGTAGACAACCTTATAGTTTTGATGGTTGTTGTTTCTGTATCTTTCTATTTTAGCACCCTGGATTGCTTGTGTGTTTGATACCCTATGACCGTTGGTTAGCATGACTAGTAAACCTAGATGAGACTTCACTGTCACCATATGCCATGACCCTGTATGCCGTTCTTTTATTTGATGGTATGATTTGTTTAAGTTCTGGGACTTTGATTGTGGGGGTTTGACCTAGAGGGAGTAGGGACATTTTAATTTCGAGGACGAAATTTTTATAAGGTGGGTAGGATGTGAGCACCCTGAATTTCGGGTTGATTTTTTTTTATTTTATTTTATTTCCTGATTGATTGGTTTTGATAAATAATTTATTCTGTTATTTTTTCCTAAGTGTACTTTCCCGTGCGATTGATATTTGGAGTATCAGGGATGTTCAACTCTGAAAATCTTCTTCACGAGTTTTGGAGTGGACACGATTACCTTCATGATGGTATATGGTGTCCCACCCAAACTTGTTCCCTTGTGCTCTTTTTGCTTCGCCGAACTTTTGGTCGATTTAGACCGTTTGATTATTAATTGATTTTTCCACTCTTTTCCTTGATCATTTTTAGCACGTTACCGTGACTTTTAATTTGGGAGCGTAAGACCAGTCAGTTTCTTGAAACCAACTCCTCATTGATGATCTACTCGAGACGCTCGTCACCCATGACCTTCGTGTCCCACTCAGACACGCCTCCTTGTGCTCCATTTGCTTCGTACAACTTTCCCGACACGTGACCCGATTTTATTTTACCCCACGACGTCACATTTATTTTCCAACTTGATTTGTGGGTCCCCTGTCAACCAAAACCTGTCAGCCCCAACTATGGACATGGCCCACATTGAGCCTACTATCCGTCCGCCACTTCTGTCCCATTTATTGGAATCTCCATGTGCTACTTATTCACCCATGATCATCGATTCCTAATTTTAATTCAATTTTTGCACGATGTCCAGTTTTGACCCAATCCGGCTCTACCAAGTCCAGTCCAGCTTCGTGCTACCCTCCATCGTAGCACCCTCATATCTTCTTGCCCAAAAATATTAGTACTCTCCTACATATTTTTTTCTATATTTATTGGAATTTTCCTTGAATCAAATCCTATAGAAATTACCTATTTCTCTATATTCCATCATAGCCTTTGATTCTCCTAATTAAATCCTACCCATCAATTTTTCCCCAACACCCTACAGCCACATGTGGCCGGCCCTAATTCTAAGGAGGAGAATAACTTTTCTTCTCTCTCTTCCTCTCTCTCACATTTATTACACATCTCTTCTCTCTCTTCCTAATACTATTACTCCTACACCAACAGCATACTTTCTCTCTCCCATGCAACAACTACACACAGCTCCCTCAAACCCGTCGACCACACTTTCCTTCCCGAGCCTTCCTGGCCGAGCCCCCTGGCCGGCCATCCTCGCTGTAGGCCACCACCACCATCGACCTACTCATCCTCCTCCTTCCATACAAACTGAACCCACCACCGATCACCATACTTCGTCAAACCGCCGCCACCTTCATCCCGCCACCACCTCCTCCAAAGTGGCCGCCCGACCGTCGTCGAGGCCGCACGCCCTCGCACCCTCGTCGGCGGGGCTAGGCAGCGCAGCCCTTCCGCGCGCAGCCGCAACCCACAGCAGCCACGACCGGCAGCAGTGCGCCCCTTGCGCGCGCGCGAACGCTGCCGTGTCGTCGTCGACCATGCACCGACGTGGCCATGGCCTCCCCCCACGGCGTACGAACTCCGAAGAACAGTCCCTGACGGCCACCGTCCTCTGGGACGCGCCTTCGAGGCGATTTGTGCGTTTTGAACGACGTCCCGTCGTGACGCGCGCGGGATCGAGTTCGTTTTGACGCTCCGTCGTAGCGACTTTGCGCACGTTTTACCGGAGATCTGACCGTTAGATCGGTGATTTCTTCACTCCGTCGCAATCTCGGTATATCCACCTTCATCCCTGTCAATTTTCGTTCGTTAATTTTATCGTTTGATACATGAAAACCGGCCACCAAGTTGACCGTTTAAATTGTATTAAATTTGGACAGTTTCGCGGGGCCAACTTCGTCAGCTTGTATCTCCTCCACCGCAGCTCCGTTTGGTGTGCTACCAGTTTCAGTGCGAAGCTGGTATAACCCTCTTACTACCCCTCCAGTTTCGTTTCATTGTGAGCTTGTTTGATTGGTTGAATTCGACGCCAAAGTTGGTCGTCCGAATTCGTAATTTCTAACTTGTAAAATTTTATTTTTGAACACGGGACTCCAGATTTCATTTCTGACACCACCAGTAGACTTGTGGCATCGTTCTGGCATGTTTTAATATAAAATTTGTTAGATTTGGAAAACGTGGGCCCGGGCACGCATTTCGGTGCAAAGCGGGTCCCACTTTTTGGGTCAACGGGACTTTTTGACGCCGGCTCATCGAAATCCAATTTCGGATATACCGTTGAGTTCGTATCGTCATTCTGGACTCGTTGACATATAATTTGCTAGGTTTTGGTGGACATTGGATCCGGCACGTATTTTGGTGCAAGTCGGATACCAATATCCGGGTCAACGGGTCATTTTGAGATCGGCTCATCGAAATCCAATTCCGGAGATACCGTTGAGTTCGTATCATCATTCTGGACTCGTTGACAGGTAGTTTGCTGAGTTTTGAGAACTTTGGCTCCGACACACATTTTCGTGCAAACCGGAATTCCAAGTTCTGGTCAACGGGCCAAAATGAGATCGGGTCAACGGAATCCAATTCTAGAGATATCGTTGGGTTCGTATCGTCATTCTGGTTTCGTGGACATATAATTTGTTATATTTTATTGATTTGTCTTCTTGCACGTTTTTCGGTGCAAAACGGCTCCTACACGGATACTATTTTGACCCGAAATTACCTTTTTGCCCTTGTGTCCAAATTGGACCGTTGGGTAGGCTATCTTAGCTAATTTGACCATTCTGGACACGTTGGCGATGTTTATTTCATCGTCCGACAATGTTTGTTGATAATTTTTCTGAGTTTAACCTTTTTATAATTAATTAATAATTAATTCATATAATGTTCGTATTTCGGGATTAGTACAACGAAACTGAGATCAGCCAATTCCAGTGATCTCACATCGCTGAAATTGATAAGTTGGACACGTGGATCACTATAATAAGATTATCAACCTTACCGATAATCTCCTTATCTCGATTTGCGTGTCGTAAGTTTCGACGTACAAATAACGAAGTACACTTTATATTAGACTAGAATTGACCATGTTTGACCAGAGTTGACCAGTTAACCCAAAGTCAACTGTAAGTCAACACTTGACCTAGTTTGACTAGATTATTGACCGGAGTCGACCTAGAGTTATTTTGACTTAGAAGAACCTAGGATAAAATAGATTGTTTGTGGATTCATTTATTTTCAACTTGAACACCTTGTAACCTGTATTGCTTTAAATAGGACTTTGTGGCTTCAGTAGGACCCCCTTTACTTATCAGCTGTTCAGGTTATCGAGGCGAGTACATTCTCTGATCATTTCATATCCTGCTTAGAATTATTTCCTACAGTAGATTACTTTACTTGGACTGTCACGATGGTCACACGGATTGGTACTATATGGATCCCTTCTTGAAATGTTATCCTTAGGGAGCATCGGGTACTCTATGTTCTGTGTGTTTCACTTACATAGCGTATCACTATGCTTTGTTGATTCTTCGATCACTTATGACATATACTCTTATGATCACAGAGTCTTCCTAGAATCCTTATCCCATTTATGGGACTACTATGTATCACCTTCGGGGTCTATCACCTTCGGGGTCTACTACCCTTCAGGGGCTGTTACATAGCATCATATAACATAACCTGGCTGGATCCTTGTGTATTGATTGGGGATACGGGGGAGTATAAATGGACATGTGAATAATACCCAAGTAGTGTAGCATCAGAATCTCTTCTATAGTGTAGCATCAGAATCTCCTATGCCATTTACATGTCTATATTGTACTCCGACTCACTAGCCACATGTTAGTTCTTTATTTATAGTAGATATTTCTATTACAGCTTTCTCTCTCTGTTTACATACTGCACTTCTTTCGGTACTTGTATCTTACTTTACTGCATGAATATATTTTCTAACCTGCTATGAACTGTTGAGATGTATTGTGCTCGCTCCAGTCCTGACTGGACCTGTTGATAAATTTTACAGATAGCCTGGGATTGCCTGCTAGCCTAGAGGAGACACAGTAGAGGTTGTTTAGGTAATTATTTTATTTTATCTGGAGTTGTATTTACTTTATGGATTACTGTATCTGTATTTGAGTTTTGAGATGTATTTCTGGGTTTATGTATCTTAGACACTTAGACTTCTATCTCATGTATCTCTTTTGGATTTCATGTTTTATCTATCCTTATCATGCTCTACCTTAGATGTGATTGGGTCTGTATCTGCTATATCACTCCCATTCGGGGAGTATAACTGTTTAGTCTTATACTGTTAGATGCATTGAGACCTAGGACAGCGTTCTACCGCCGACACTGCGGCGTAGGCTGGGCGTTATTACGTTCTCGTACCCTAACTCTAGGGCGAAGCTGATCGCTGAGACTGAGTCCTCTTACCAGGCCACCGTGAGTGTCTGGGAACGCGAAGTAGCTGAGATTGAAGCTGCAGTGGAGCGGTTGTCTCAGTCTACGCAGGACAAGGTGGAGTCACGAGCTGCATTGGATGCTAGTATCGCGGAGGTTGATGCCCAGATCCGCCGCCTTGAGGACCAGCGGGCCCGGCTCCTACTAGATGTCGAACGTGTCTAGGCTGAACATGTAGCATTTAAGAAGGAGGAAGCAGCTTTCACCCTCCGAGCTCTTACTCTGGCTCAACAGTGACAGCAGTTGGATAAGAAGCATGAGGATGACACTTCTCCTGAGGCCATAGAGGCAATGCGTCAAGAAGCTGAACGCCGGGTCTCGGCGACCGTGGAGACTCGGGCGGCAGACTTGAGGCGTCGGATTGAAGAGCTTTCGGCCAACCCTGGGGATGTTTAGGGATTGTAGTCTCTTCTTTTTGTGTATTTTGCAACTCTTGCTGGGGGTGTAATCCTTTACTCTCTATTTAAAAATAAAGAATACAAAGTTTTTATGGTGTGTTCATTTTTTACTGTCATGAACTTGATGATTTGTGTGGACCTATTATCTTTTACGCACCTTGGTTTTTAGGTACAGATAATAAGTTTAAGAGAATCCATATGTTTGCTCAGAGGTGATGTGGACATGACAAATATGAGATTCAAATGATGGAATCTTCCTACTCAGAGGTGTTATGGACGTGGTAGGAATGATCCTGGGGGATACGCGGAACTACTCAGTGGTAATGTGGACGTAGAAGTTCTACGATCAATGTACGGCAACGCAGGGGTTGTCTGTAGGGGATGTTTACTCAGAGGTAATGTGGACGTGGTAAACATGAAGGGTAGCGTAGTCTTACGGAGTGTAAGATTCTGCTTTGTAGGGCGTAGGGGAACAACTCAGAGGTGATGTGGACGTGGTTGTTCTTCTACTGGAGGATGCCACGGAACAGCTGGGTTCCGGAAGCGTAGATTTTGTGGAAGAGGATTGTATGTGAGCCCTGATAATTGGGTCCACAGATTCCCTTGTGGAAGTACATGTCTGAAAGATGTCAAGAGTAGTACTTCTTTAGGAACTTGCCGTTGATGGACATCATGAACAAGTCCCCATTGGATTTGGCGAGGCGGTAAGCACCGTTTGAGTATACCGTCTTTATGATGAAAGGTCATTCCCACTTGGGCTCAAACTTTTCTGGTGTCTTGTGAGTCAACACCATCGGTCTCCTAACTGCCAGAACCAGGTCGCCAACTTGGAAAGTCCTCTGTTTGACCTTCTTGTTGAAAGCCTGTGATATACGGGCTTGGTAGAGGTCGATGCGTTGTTGAGCTAGGAGACGCTTTTCGTCAAGTGCCTCCAGTTCTCGTAGATGACGACGTTGATTGTCCTCTTCTGTGAGTTGATTTGTGATTGCTACGGTATCTGGATCTCGAGAGGCAGTACCGCTTCACTCCCGTAGACCAGGGAGAATGGTGTGTTGCCCGTCGGGGTCCGTACCATTGTGCGGTAGGCCCAAAGGCATTCGTCGAGCTTTTTATCCTAGTCGCGTTTGTTGGATGATACGACCTTTTTGAGTAGCCTGACGATAGTCTTGTTGAACACCTCGGCCAATCCGTTTGCTGTCGGATTGTAGGAGGTTGAGGCCACATTTTGGATGCGATTCTTGTCACAGAATCTGCTGAAAACATGGCTGATGAACTGTGGACCGTTATCGTGGATAATCCTTCGAGGTACCCCGAAATAGTAAATGACATGGTATTTGATGAAGCTGATCACCCTGGAGCTCTTCACTTCCGCCAGCGGGACTGCGTCTGCCCATTTGGAGAAGTAGTCGGTGATGGTTAGGATGAAGCGGTGTCCCCTTGATGAAGGAGGGGTGATCGGTCCTTAGACCTGTCAATGGATAGTCGAAAATTTGAATCCGATCCGATTCTGTATCCGAACTTTCAGATATTTTTCAAAATTTCGGATATCGGATTCGGATATCCGAATATTTTTCGGATATTATCCATTTCGGATACGAATTCGGATATTAGGGTATTCGAATCCGTTAATATCCTATCCGATTTTAAATTGCAAATTTTGGATATCGAATTCGTATCGGATTCGGATATAATATATTATAGTATAATGTATATATAATATATATTAATTAATAGAGAAGATTAAAGTATTTTATTCTCAACTGACTTTTACATAAATTATTTATAATATACTTTATATATAATAGTAATATATATTAATTACAATTTACAACATAAGAAGAAAGGACTCCAATATATGTAGAGAAATTGAATTTGGTTTTCGGATATTCGAATAATAACTAAATTTTTAATATTTCGGATATTCGGATATTAACTAAATTTTTAATATTTCGGATTTCAGATATTCGAATACTAGCATTCGAATTTTTTAGCTAATCGGATCGGATATTATCCAATATCCGTTAAACTAGACGGATACGAATTCGGAATGTCAAAAGAGATATCCGTTCGGATATCGAATCGGATTCGAATATTACAAAAAAAATCGGATACGAATACGGATATTGTCATGTCCGTACCGATAAGCATCCGTTGACACCCCTATCGGTCCTACAATATCCATGCCCCAGGCTTCAAAGGGCCAAGAGGCGACTGTAGGATGTAGTGGTTCTGACGGTGTATGAATGAAGTCTGCGTGAAGCTGGCACGCATGGCACTTCTTAGCATAGTCAACAGCATCAGCTGCCATGGTGGGCCAGTAGTAGGCCATGCGTCGCAGTCGATCCTGCAACTTAGGCCCAGGTTGATGAGCCTCGCAAGTTCCGTCGTGAGCTTCCCGAAGGGCTTCGGCTGCTTCTTCGTTGGACAGACATCGGAGGAGAAGTCCATCGTAGGAGCGTCGGTACAGCATTTTAGTGGCTGTATCATAATAGAATCGAAGGGAATGCCTCCTGACTGAGACGGCTTCCTTCGGGTCTTCTGGGAGAATTCCGTAGACGGCGAAGTCGATGAACGGGAACCTCCAGTCTCGGACATTAATACCAGCACTTGTCGGCATGGCGTGGGCCATGTGTGAGCATAGTTTGTTTTTAGGACAGACCAAGTCTCGACCAACTACCGTGACATAGTGTTGAGTCCCGAGGGGTGCTGCCAATGAGGCCGCGAGGCCAGCCAGAGCGTCGGCCTCCAAATTTTGTAGACGGGGTACATGTTCGATGAAGAACTTGGTGAAGGTTGAAATGATGTTCAATGCAACCCCATGGTAAGCAATCAGATCTTCATGGCGAACTTTATATTGCCCTCTGACCTGGTTAACGACGAGTTTTGAGTCGCCGTAGGCTTCCAGATGATTCACCCCCAGCTGTTGTGCCAGTTGGAGTCCCATAATGAGCGCATTGTACTCGGCAATATTGTTGGAGCACGGCTTCGAAAGGGAGTAAGCACGCTGGATGACCAGCTGATCGGGGGAGACTAAGGCTGCCCCCACTCCTGTGATGATTTGGCCTTTGGGGCCTGTTCTTGAAGCGCCATCGAAAAACATCCGCCAAACAGAGCTTTCTTCGGTGACGTTTGATTCTTGGACCTTATCCGGGATGTCTTCATAGAGTCTTGAGGACTCTGGGATGGGGTGTGCAGCTAAAAAGTCGGCCAGAGCTTGACCCTTAACAATTTTTTGTGGAATGAACACCATGTTGTATGGCGTTAGCAGGATCGCCCATGTAGCTAGCCGAGAGTTTAATAACCCTGGCTTTGTCATGAAAACTCTGAGTGGATTGACTCGGGAGATGACATGAATTGTCTGGCCCGAGACATAATGGCGGGTCTTCTGGATGGCAAATACTAAAGCCAAGCACTCCTTTTCCACGGGGTTGTACCGGTGTTCGGCCCCGATGAGTGTTCGACTGAGGTAGTAGATTGCTTGCTCATAGCCTGTATCGATATTTTGAGCCAGCAAAGCACCGAGGAAATGATCCATGGCACGGACGTAGAGGAGGAATGGTTTGCCGGCGACGGGTGCCACTAAGACTGGCGGACTCGTCAGGTAAGCCTTGATGTCATCGAAAGCTTTTTGGCATTCCTCTGTCCAGACGTAAGAGACTCCCTTCTTCATGAGCTGGGTGAAGGGTTGGTATTTTTCGGAGAGGTTTGCTATAAACCTCCGGATGTATGCCAGATGCCCCTGCAGGCCTCGAAGCTATCGGAGGTTCTTCGGAGGGTCCATGTCGAGGACGGCTTTGGTCTTCTCGGGATCGACATGAATGCCTTTCACCGTGATAATGAAGCCCAAGAACTTTCAACTAGAAACCCTCAGGAAGGATTTAGCGGGGTTCATCTTGAGTTGATGTGCTCGCATGAGATCGAAGACTGTCTTGAGGTCTTGTAGGTGATCCCTTTTTAGACGGCTCTTGACTGCGATGTCGTCAACATAGCATTCGACTGTCTTGCAAAGATGCTGACAGAAAATGGTGCTCATAGCTCGTTGGTATGTCGCACCAGCGTTCTTCAAGCCGAAGGGCATCACTGTGTAGCAGAAAACCCCCTTCGGAGTCCTGAATGACGTGTGTTTTGCGTTATCGGGGAACATCTTGATCTGGTTGTAGCCCGAATACCCGTCCATGAAAGACATGCGTTCGAAGCCACATGTGTTGTCGATCATTAAGTCGGTGATTGAAGTGGGAATTCATCCTTCGGGCAAGCAGAGTTGAGATCCCTGAAGTCGATATAGACTCGTATCTTCCCATTCTTCTTGGTGACAGGGACGACATTGGCCACCCAATCTGGGTGTTGTTCTTCACGGATGAAGCCGCTGGTCAAGAGTTTGTCCACCTCCTGATCGATGGCGTTCATGATGTCTGGACGGAAGCGTCGCTGTTGCTGTTTGATAGGCTTGGCATCAGGTAAGATGTTCAACCTATGCATCGCGATCTGGGGATCAAGTCCCGGCATATCTTCGTAGCTCCAGACGAAGACGTCGATATACTCTTTAGCCAGCTGGATTAAAGATTCTCGGTCTTCTCCTTTTAGGCTTTTGCTAATAAAGATAGATTTGGAAGAAGATCCGTCCCCAAGGTCGATCTGCTCGACTTCGTCTTCGGTGGGAGGTTCACGTAATTCAAAATAAGACTCCCATTGTTCTCCTAGGCGTTGAGCCCAGGGTTATTCTTCAAAGAATTCCGGCGCTTGGTCTTCGCCTTCATCTTTTTGAGATTGTGCTGATGTCATGTTGGCTGACAACACTTTCTTAAAGACTGATCCGATGCTGGTATCGGAATCCCAAGTCGATGCTTCGGACGAGTGAGAATGTTCTACTTCTTCTGCGTCTGAATTCTCTGGAGTTGATGGTGGCGTGACATAGCCTACCCTCCGTCGAGTTCGATTGTAGTATTCCTACGGCTTTCCTTTAGGTGTTGGAAGCCGGAGAGGGAGACGTCGACCCTTGCCGTAGTTCAGGCCTTTGTTGCTTTTGAGGTCGTAACCCATCTTTTGGATGAGGTATTTTGCCTTATCCATGTACCGATAGGTTTGTATCCTGCCGGTATCTGGTTCTGGCTCGAGTGGCGGGAGGTCTTGATGACGCTCAACTTTGCCGAAGATGATGGATTCTTCGTCTCGACTCCGTGGCGGGACTATGAAATAGACCCCTTGGGACGGGACTACTCGATTTACATGATGGACGGTCGTTATTTATGTTTTCAATGACCGTAAAGCGTTATCTAATGTATACATGGTATTCCAATGTGGAAGACTAGAATAATTAAAAGACACTCTATTATTGATGAAATACGAGATTTTATCCCGCGGAATTACATTGTCCAGAGAGGGTGCATCTACATCAGCAGAGATATATTCTCCTAGCTCTTCATCTATGAGTACTGGGGTAGGATCAGGAGAATCCACCACAGTATTGATCTTGGTGTTCGAAAGGACTATGTGGGCCTTCTCCGGCAACTTGAGTTGTGGCGGCTTGCCTTTAAGACGCACCTTCAGAGGTGGCTCCACTGTGCTTCCGGTGATTGGTGCCTTCCCCTGTAGTTTTGCCACAAGGGGAGCCGATGTTTGAGACGGCTTTCCCTTGAGCCGTATCTTCAGGGAAGCTTCAGGAGTTGGTGCTTTTCCTGGTAGCTTGATGTTCATGGGAGGCAACTTCTGAGGCGGTTTGCCTTTGAGTCGGATCTTCAAAGGAGCATCGGGAGTCATCTCATGCTCCATGTCCGGCTCTGATGCCATTTCTGCTTCGTCATCAGCATCATTGGCTTCCTCCTCGTCAGGTGACTTGTACAAGTCAGAATCGGTGAAGTAGGCTTCAATCCATTTGAAAGGGTCAATGTCTGCGAACTCCGTCCGGATGACGTCGTTGGTGGACACGTACTTCATACATTGGTGGAGCGTGGATGGCACCACCATGTACTCATGCAGGCATGGACAACCCAACAGAAGGTTGTAGTTGACTTCGTCGTCCACGACATAACAAGTGACCTCGTTTATGAGGTTACCGATATGGCACTTGAGTCGTATTTTGCCCAGCGGCTCGCTTTTGCTAGCGTTGAAGCCACTGATTGTTGTATTGGAAGGCGCCAATTGGTACATTGGGATCCCCAGTGTTGAGAGCAGCGTCTTCGGGATGATGATGAGGGAAGACCCCGGATCGATCTGAATCCGCTTCACCTTGACAGAACCGATATACCCTGTATAATACAGCGGCTTGTTGTGTCGGTTATGCTTGAGCAGCATGTCTTGTTGGATGAAGGTTATATTGGGGATAACCTCATCTGCACAATGACAGTGTGCATATGTAGTTGGAAGATCCTCAGGCTGCTTGACCTGACTGATGAAGGACTCAGCATCCTTCAGGGCTTCGCAGAGAGCTTCACGAGTGTCTTTGGAAAGACGAAGGAGCTCGAACAGAGATAGGCGGGCAGGAGTACTGGCCAGTTGTGCCAGTATGTCGAAGTTGTGGGGCTTGGCTAACCCCGAAGCATTCTCCTTTCGTAGAGGTCTGTCGAAACGAACCTCTACATGCTTCTGCTTATTGGCTGCTGAGGGCTTGGATGGGCCCTCTTCCGGGGCAGCAGGGATAGTGCAAGGAGGCACCACCTCGACGACAGCTTCATCGGGTTGGACGTTCTGATGTGAACGTGTCTGTACAGGAAGTGCCTCTTCCACAGAGGAAGAGACCATGCGGCAAGACTTGATCTTCCTGCCTTTGGATTTGGAGGCAGAGCGCACCTCCGATTGAGTGACCTCAGAGACAAGATCAGGGTGGACCCATAAGATCTCTCCCCGAGGTGTGGTGAGCGGGATGAGTCCACTCACGTTGTCATGGGTAGGTGGTAAGTTAACCACCTCCATCGTCGCCTTCGGGATGGAGATGACGCCATCTTGTGTTGTAGTTGGCGGCAAGATGCCGAACTGGAATGACACCACGTTGGCCGACACCGTCCCCATCTTTTGGTGCTCCTCTTGTCTCGTCTTGGACTCAAAGCGCTCGCGCAAGTCCCTGATTATCTCGACCACGTCTTTCGTGGAGCTGGGAGTCGGGGAAGGTGGTACCACCTGGAGTTGAGCATTTGAGGGCTCCGACGTCCGAGGTGCCTCGCGACGATCTGTGTCCGAGGATACTCGTTGAAGGGGTACACTCGATTCTCTATGGCGCCCTGGCCAAAGCTGACCGTATCTCAAACACTGCTTGAGTCAGTGTTTGTATGGAGGCATAGAGGGTTTTGAGTCCTCCCTCCAGAGTATCCATGCGCTGGACGAGGTCTGCTGGCGGCGCATCAGACTCGGTATCACCTCCAGTTATGTATACTGCCATGACGCGGCTGGAAGTGGATGGATCGGTTGAGGCTTCACTCTTGGCTTCGTTCTCCTGTAGGGGAGTTGCCTCTCCTGGAGCTTCGTCTTGGCCACCCCCAGCTATGTTCTGGAGAACATTCTCGTCGGGAGCATTTGCAAGGGCCGGATTACCCTCAGTTTTGTCTTGAAGGACTTCTTCGTCTTCGAGACTCATATCCGCAGGGTTAGGCTACCCCTAGCTATGTTTTGGGGAATACCCTCGCCTTGAAGGACTTCTTCAAGATGTAGATCTACAGGGGCTAGACGACCCCCAGCCATGTCCGGGAGGCTAATTTCGCGAAGATCCGCCCCATCTGTGCTTTGGAGGTGGAGGACGGCTTCGTCTTCGGAAGGAGACTCGACAAGGGTCTGACTACCCCCAGCTTCCTCCAAGATCTTCTTTCTCCTCCGAGTGCCTTCGAACACCCCGGAGGACGAGACAGCTGTCTTGGTTTTCCTCGGCTGGCTCTTGGACGAGGAAGAGGAATTGTCAGTCGCCTTTCGGACTGACGAGGAGTTAGAGATCACGTTGCATGAAGCAACCCTTGGCTCTTCTTTTGTTGACACATTCTTCCCGAGGCGACGTTGGAGGGGTGTCGATGATTGCAGCCGCTAGAAGACCGACTGTCTTGGTGGGACTGCTGCCTTGCAACAGCAGTTGATGGTGACTACGGCACAAGTGTTCCCCGTGAGAGGAGCATCGTACTTGTTAGTCGACTCTCCTGATCGACGCTTGTGAGTGATCACGTTACGTAAATCATTGGAGGAGAGTGCCACCTTCGTACCCCCTTCAGGTGCATGGCAAGGCCAAGCGCCGGGGTGGTCAGGTGAATGCTGCGCCCCCTGATCTAACACCAAATAGGCATCCCGATCAGTAATGTGGGAACAACATTTAAAGTGACTTGAACGGATCTCAGACGCACAACCAGAGGAGGCGCGGGAGTTCAAGACCACTGGGTTTGCCTTGCTTGACTTGGTTGTGAACGCAATAGATGCGCCCAAGTGAGACAAGGACTTTGAAGGTCAGCTCGTTTCTGGCGCAGAAGCACCTGAGTCGACCTTATACAGCTTACCATCAGCAGCGCGCATGATTGTGAGCGCATGCTTCTGGCTTGCTGCTGGCGTAGCACGTTTGGGGCGCATGGCCCGTACTGCCTTGGACTTCTTCGTACTAGCCCGCTGGGGCACGTAGTACTCAGAATCCAAATTCTCCTCGCCACTACAGCGAGTGAGTCTGTCAAAGACAGAGACCTTCTGTGGCGCATCAGAGGTGATGCGCGGGGCATTAGCTGTGCCCCTGCTCCGTCGATGCATCTTCCTCGCCTGAGAGGGAGATGGCTGGGGAATGCGGTCAGACGCACGTTTCCCCGAGAGATGTGCTGCACATGTGCTCGCATCTTTGTTGCTGAGGACGTCAGCAGGAAGGAAAGGATGGATCGGCGTATCCCCTTTAGTGGTGGTGCCAGAGGCGTCGACCTTACGTACCCAGACTCGGCGAGTCTTCTTCGACTTCGGCAGCCGCTTCGAAGGACTCGCACTGCCTTCAGAAATGAACTCCTCATACGCCTGTTGATTAAGGCGCACGACCAGTATCTTGTGGGAGGAGCCCACCTTCACGTCGTCGGATTGCGACACAGCTTTCTCGGTAGAGGAGAAAGAGGTCCCCAGCAGAGTCGCCAGCTTGTTTGCCATTAAAATCTTTTGATTGCAAATTTTAATACAAACAGAACAATGTTACAATGTAGGACTTAGATGTAGTCCTAGGAGTACACTTTTGTTTATCTGGGTCCCTTGTGCCGATGGAGCGAGTGATAATGCATTGACTCCGTTGACGATCTGACGACGGTTATCGGTTCTCTGAAGGTGTGGATTGCTCTGGGTGCTGGAGCTTGCTGAGAGGAGGAAGACGTTGAGTGTCTGTATCTGCCTCTCTGGTGATACGAAGTCTCCGTCTGTGTATGTATGTTGCTCTCTGTGTATGTAAGAAGAAAATGATCCCTCTATTTATAGTCTTGCAGGCTGGCTGCTCATGCGCGCATATGTAGGATGAGCCTGGACGCGGGAACGCCACATGGTGATTGCTGATGGAGGCGCATGGCCGATGTACCCTGATTGAGGGGTTGAATTCTTTATGCTGCTGTTGTGAGCCGGCACGTAGCAGAGGAGAAGATTTTTCTGTTGCTGAGATCTTGGGTGAGTTGAGTCAAAGGACACGTGTCATCGGCCCCTGGCTCGGAGATCTCGGATTTGGTGGGGAATGATCTAGTAGGATGCGCCTGAGATTAGGCGCATGATAAGACTTTGGCTCGTAACCTTTAGGAGTCACGAACCTGTCGGGGCACATGGCTTTTGAGGTACATACGAGGCTTCAGTAGTGACTTTACTTCTGTCTTTAGGGATCAGAGAAAAGTCTGAGGCGCATGGCTTTTGAGGCATATGCAAAGATTTGGGCGCATGGCTGCGGAGGCACATGCGAGTGGTTGGGCGGCCACGTGGCAGTAACCGTCGGAGGAAAGTAATGATGATGCTGACGTTGGCGACGCTTCGTTTTCTGAAAAAGCTGTCAACTGTTCAGTCTTCGGGAGGCGTGCTGCCAACTCTGTCAGACTTCAGCATTTAATGTTGTTGACAGGTGATGGGCTGTTTGAGTGGGCGCATCAATCGACGTTCCACTAGGCATATGGGGATGCATGAGGGCACATCCCGGTGAGGCGCTTGGTGTTGAAGGGCGCATCTGTGGGATGCGCGGTCTGGCCGACGCATCCGCTTCGTATGACATGTCTTTAATAGTACGATTGTTACGTTCTTCGAGTGCTTTAAATAGCCGTTTTTGACTTGGCTGAATTCGAAGTGTCTGGTTCATCCATTTAATACAAATTCGTTGCTCGAGATTCGGAGAGCCATCCACTTGGCGCATGGGTTTGATTTGCCCGGCCTATAAATAGTGGCATGGAGAGAGTTTGCTTCTCGTTCTCTCACGTCCTTCCGAAATGAACTTGTTTACTCGGATGCATTCTGTTGATGAGATGCTCCCGAGGGTGAAGATGCGACGCAATATCTTCATTGATGCACTTGAAGGTGACTGTTACATCCAAAAGTCGGGGTCGAGGGCTTCTGAGTCAGGCAGAATGTGCCTGTTGCATCCAAAGATCGGGATGCACGAGCCTTGTCTCCGTTATTCTGGAAGCGCCGCAGATCAGAATTGCGGTGCTGCAGCTTTGGGGGCTCTTTCTTCCTTCAAAGTGGGTGTTGCCCACTCTGGTTGTGTTAAAAACTGCTCCTTTAGCCGCGGTTTTGATTGCGGTCTTCCTTCGCCTTTGGAGGCTCTTTCGAAGCCTCCCCTGGCCACAGGTTGGCTTGCGATGCTCCTCTCTTCCTCGGTTTGGGGAGCTCTTCCTCCAGCTAGAGGGTTGATTGCCACCCTCGTTATGCTCACTAAATGCTTCATTAGTCGAAGCATTTAGACGGCGGTGAGCCTAGCTGGAAGAGTGGCACATAACTGGGCTGCTGAAGGGATGCACATAACTGAGGATACACATAACTGAGCTGCTGAAAGGATGCGCCCTGCTGAGGATGCATGGCGAGATGCGCTTGGTTGAGAGCACATGGTGATTGCTGTACCTATTTTGAGGGTGCATGGTGTCTGCTGCGCCTGGCTGTAGACATAGGATCTTTTCTTTGTAGAAATCCTTATTTGTACAACCTTTTCTAGACATGTAATAGACTTTTATATGTAATAAAAAGTCCTCTTTCGATGTCTATATTTGTTGTTTTGCTGTGAAGTACTTTGTCCGAGCTCTCTGACGCATGTAGTGTCTGGCGCATAGGATTTTTGGTCCTAAAATTCCATGCTTCCACAAGGCATTACAACTCTACCCACCTTAAAAGAATTCTATCCTTAGAATTTAATTAAGTGGCTAGAGAGACAAGGACAAGCTATACTAATCACAAGCAAGCTATACTAGGCGATCAATCAATCATGCAAGCAAGGAATCGAAGGCATGAGGTATAAGGAGGACATTATACCTCACGAGTCAAACAGGTCGGGATATCGCGATCGGATATCATCCTCACGCTCCTACGTTGACTCACCCAAAAAGTGATGACCCCAAGCAACTCGAACCAACTTGATAGTCTTGTTCTTGAGTATCTTCTCTCTCCGGTCCAATATAGACACGGGCCTCTCCTCATCCGAAAGGTTGGTACCAACAACCAATTTCGAATGATCTAGGATGTGGCTCGGGTCTGGAATATACCGTCGTAATTGGGATACATGGAATACGTCATGCACTTTATGTAACGACGACGGGAGAGCGAGACGATAGGATACATCACCTACTCGCTCCAGAATATCGAACGGCCCTATAAACCTAGGACTAAGCTTTCTCCGTACGCCGAAACGAATGACGCCACGGTTAGGCAAAATCCTCAGGAATACATGGTCGCCGACCGAAAACTCAAAAGGGCGCCGATGAAAATCGATCCAATGGCGCTGGCGATCTTGGGCAACTCGAAGATAATCCTTGACCCTTCTGACCACCTCAATAGTCCGAGTAATCATTTCCGGACCGAGCATCTGCCTCTTTCCAACATCATCCTATGCTAACGGAGATCTGCACTTCCTACCGTACAGTGCCTCGAACGGTGCCATCTGGATACTAGCTTGGAAACTGTTGTTGTACGAGAACTCCACCAGGTGCAGGTGATCTTACTACGAATCACCGAAGTTAAGTATACAGGACCGTAACATATTTTTAAGAGTCTGGATCGTGCGTTCTGACTGACCATCTGTCTGCGGATGATATGCTGAGCTGAACTGGAGGTGAGTCCCCAAGCGCTCTTGCAGGCTACGCCAAAAGTGCGACGTAAATCTTGAATCTCGGTCCGAGGTGATACTGACTGGTACTTCATGCATCCTGACTATCTGCCTAAGGTATATCTCTACCAGCTGAGCTGTCGACTGACCAATTCTGAATGGGAGAAAGTGAGCCACCTTCGTGAGCCTATCAACTATAACCCATATAACATCTCTACCAGCTGGAGACCTAGGTAATCCAGTCACAAAATCTATGGTTACATGCTCCCACTTCCATTCTGGAATCGGCAAGGGCTGAAGAAGTCCAGCTGGCATCTGATATTCAGTCCTAACCTGTTGGCAAACCAAACACCGAGAGACAAACCGAGCTATCTCCCTCTTCATGCCATTCCACCAAAAGTGCTGCCGAATATCACGGTACATCTTCGTACCACCGGAATGAATCGAATACTGAGAACTGTGAGCTTCCGCCATGACCTCCTGCCTGATATCCCTACTGGGTACACAAAGACGCTTACCATGTCGAAGTGTACCATCTTCATAAATACATAGCTCCGGTCTTCGTCCCGTCTTACACTCTGCTCTGAGTCGCTGAAGCTTGGAATCTGCTGACTGAGCCATCTTGATCCTCTCAACTATGCTGGACTGAACTTGCATACTGGCCATCAATGCCACATTGGTTGGAAGGACAACTTCTATACCCATCTTCTGAAGATCTTCTAATAACTCTGGTTGTGCTGTCAGAAAATAGAATCCGGCTCTCCTGCTCAATGCATCTGCAACAACGTTGGCCTTCCCTGGGTGATACTGCAGGTTGACATCATAATCCACAAGTAGCTCTAGCCATCTCCTCCGACGCATGTTAAGATCCTTCTGAGTGAAAACATACTTCAGGCTCTTGTGGTCAGTAAAAATCTCCACCCTATCTCCATACAAGTAATGTCTCCAAAGCTTAAGTGCAAACACTACTGCGGCCAGCTCCAAGTCATAGGTGGGGTAATTCCTCTCATGATCACGAAGTTATCGTGACGCACAAGCTATTACCTTCCCATGCTGCATCAGAACACATCTTAGGCCTCTACCTGAAGCATCACAATATACTGAGAATCCTCCGGTTCCATCTGGAAGCGTGAGAATGGGAGCCGTCATCAAGCCTCGCTTTAACTGCTCAAAAGAACTCTGACACTCTGCTGTCCAAGCAAACTGCGCATCCTTGGGGGTTAACTGGGTCAATGGCGCTAAAATCCGAGCAAAGTTCAAAATAAATCGCCGGTAGTAGCCGGCCAAACCAAGAAAACTACGGACTTCTGCAACTGTGCTGGGTACTGGCCACGACTCAATGGCCACGATCTTCTGGAGATCCACTTCCATCCCTCCTCTGATGATGATATGACCCAAATATGAAAGGCGATCGAGCCAGAAGTCGTATTTACCGAACTTGGCATACAATTGGTGCTCACGAAGAATCTGGAGGATAACTCTGAGATGCTGCTCATGCTCTGCTTCACTCTTGCTGTAGACCAGGATGTCATCTAGGAACACTATCACGAACTGATCTAAATAAGGCATAAAGATACGATTTATGAGGTCCATGAATACAGTCGGCGCATTAGTCGCTCCAAATGGCGTAACAAGGAACTCCCAATGTCCATATCTGGATTTGAAAGCTGTCTTCGGAATATCCTGCTCTCTGACTCTGATCTGATGATATCCTGAGCGCAAGTCGATCTTCGAAAATACTGCTGCCCCTTGAGTTGATCAAACAAGTCATCTATCCTCGGAAGAGGGTATCTGTTCTTGATTGTCACTGAGTTCAAGGTACGATAATCAATACATAACCTGGACGTACCATCCTTCTTTTTTACAAGAAGCATCGGGGCTCCCAAAGGCGATCCACTAGCACGAATGAATTCCTTGGTTCTGATTTCTTCAATCATCTTGTACAATATCTCCAACTCTGACGGCGCCATTCTGTAGACTCTCTCCGACACTGGGGCTGTTCCAGGAATCAAGTCTATGGTGAACTCGATCTTCCGTTCTGGCGGCATCCCTGGAAGCTCTTCTGGGAAAACATCTGGAAACTTTTCGACTATCCGGGGGAACTGTACTGCTGCCACGGCCATCCGCAATACCGGAGGAGAAGGTTCAACTTTGCCTCGGGAAAAGAAAAACTCCGGCTTGCCTGGAATGCTAAAAATAATCCTGCCAATATGGCAGTCTATTCTAGCATAGTGGTCCCTCAACCAATCCATCCCTAAGACCACATCATAATCGGCCATCGGGAACTCTATCAATCTACCAAAAAATTATCTACCGCTAACTACGATCCGACACGAGAAAAATACTCTATCTACTCCCATGAGTCCGTTACCAGTAAGTATATTGAGCCTTACTGATAATGACTCGGGCTCCAATCCTATCCGTATCACGAATCGTGCAGACATAAATGAATGTGATGCACCAGAATCAAATAAAACTGAAGCAGGAAAGGAGTTGACGAGAATAGTACATGCCACTACCTCTCCTGGTGCCAATCCTTCCTCTACGGTCATTACCATAGCCTGACCATGCCCTCGGGGTGCTGGTCCCCTCTGCTAAAATCCTCGCTGCCTGTTCTGGATCTGGGCTTGGGCTTGGGCTTGTGCATACTGCTGGGGGTGTTGTTGCTGGAATACTTGGGACTGAGGCGGCAAGGGCCTCTAAGGCTGATACTACTGCTGTTGCTGGACTTGTACAGGGGCTGGTCCCCTAACCGAAGGACTAGAAAAGGTTGATGAAGAGAAACTCCTCCTATTCAGGCAGTCCCCAACCCTGTGGTCCGATGCTCCACAAGCCAGGCACAATCCCTGTGCCCTGTGACACTCTGCCACTACATGCCCTGGCTTTCCACAATGAGTGCAACCCACTGCGGAAGCCTGCTTCTACCTCTGCTGCTGCTGGGGATACGCCGGGGTTGAATGCTGAACCGACGTAACTGAAGCCGCTCGCCTCGGAGTCCCAATGGTCAAAGCCCTGGCTGCCGGGGCTGGTGCTGAAGATTGGTTCATCTGGCTGTGAGATCGCTTCCGACCTCCGATCCTGTCCATAATCCGCTGGAAGGTATACTCATTCCTCCTAGCTGCTCTCAAGACTGCATCAAAATTCTGATGCTCAAACTGCTCCACTGCCAATAAGATCTCGAGATGGAGCCCCTGCTGGAATCGCTGGGCTCTATCATACTTGGTTGCCACCAAGGTGGGAGCAAACCGACTGAGTCTGGAAAACTCGGTCGTATATCCGTCGACCATCCTGCCCATCTGCTTTAGATTGGTGAACCTCGTCTGTAGATCGTACCGAGCTCAGCATCAAAATACTTGGTCTGGAATCTCTCTCTAAATATTGTCCAAGCAATGGGTGCTGCTAATCCCACGGCCTGCACCGCCCACTAGCTGCGGGCAAGATCTAACAACTACAGGCGCACTACGGCCATCTTCTCATTCTCTGGGGTCCTGGCGGCTTCTAGAATCGCCTCTGTGTCCTGAAGCCAAGCATCTGCGGTGATAGCATCTTCGCTACCATCAAAGAAAGGAGGGTTCAAGCGCTTGAAGCTGTTGGCCGTGCTGCTACCCTGATGACCTCCTCTGGTCAGAGCATCCGCCACCGCCTGGTGCAAGGCATCTCCTCGACGATCCTGGGAGGCTAATAGTGACCTGATGAGATCCACCAAAGTGCCATCATCAGGCTCTGCAGGTTGGAAGGGATGAACTGGTGGCTCTCCTCTAGTAGGCATGACTCTGGAGGCTACTCCTGAATGCTGGGCTTGACCTCCAGGTTGCTGCTGGTCCACGGAAGGTGCAACGCCTTGCTGATCGGCAGGGCCAGGTACAATGTCGCTGAAGACGAGGACACGGGGAACAATAAGGAAGGACCAAGACAAATCAATGATACAAGCATGTGATCAGGTCAAGAATTTAGGGATTCAGAGGATACGAACAGAGATCAAGGGCGAGTAATGATTGAGACATCTATTCGGTAAACCCTCACATATCTTGATTTACAAGACCTGCATTGGCCACCACTTAAACCATGTCACGCCCCAGAACCAGAATACTGGAGAGCGGGGGCAGACATAGCCAGCTACGTATATTGAAGTGTAACCACCTCCACTACACCAAAATAAGCAATTTGTAACACTTTTTTTTCCAATTCGTAACGCTTAATACCGTTGCAACTTAGTAACAGTAATTACTGTGACAATAGTTAAATAACCGTTAGAATTTTATTTTTTATTTTATTTTTTATTTAGTTTATTTTTTTCACGGCTAAAAGTGTCACATAGAAAGTAAAAAAAAAGTGTTCTAAACATTTCATATTCCCTCCTTTGATTTCACATCCCCTATATTTCCCCTGTCTTCTAATAAAAATGTTACGAAACTATGAAGTCATCCTGAGCCAGAGTTAGGGATACTCTTCTTTCACTCCCATAACCTCCTTGCAGCCATCTCAAGCCAGGCCTCCGCTACCACCACCCTCACCGGCGCCATCTCTACTGCAATGGAGGAGAAGCAGTCAGACGTGTGGTACAAAATCTCTCTCAAATCTGCCAAAATTTCTCTTTTTTCCCTCGATTTCATTAGGGTTCCTTGGTCGATTCGATGGACTTCTAGGGTTTCAGTGATCAAAACATTATCTTCTAATTTATTGATGTTTGTAGGTTTGTGATCGTTGGCTTCGAAGCGGATTTTGAAGGATTTGATACAACGTAGGTCTAAGCCTATGAATCAAATTTATGAATCATTCATAATTCAATTTTTGTTTATTAAGTTTTGTTGTTGTGATCTATTTTTGTCATATGCATCGGTTTTCATTTGACGGAGGCAGGACGAAGAGAACATGATTTTTGATCTATACATCCTAAGGAAATGGTATAATTTCTCTATTTTTTTCTTATTCTGCTTGATTTTGTTTAGAAAAAACTTTTTTGGCTTCTATACAAGTGATATGCTCGGAAGATTCCGGAGAGGCAATGAAGCCTTTGCAATGATTCAAATCTCCTTGATTGTATTAGGGTTCCTTGGTCGATTCGATCGACTTATAGGGTTTCAGTGGGTTTAATGTTATCATCTTTGTCATAGTCACACACATATTGGACAGCTTAATTTCACCACCAAAGTTGAACCACTGAATAAAAAAATAGGTCTTCCCCCTCCCTTTTTCCAGTAAAGCTAGCTTGTTATTGTCACCAACCTATACCGGGGAAATGGATATTTTTCAGTTTATTTTTTATGCAGAAAATTCATTGAACCAATTAGTTTCAATGGAATGCTTGTTTGCACAATGGATATTATTAGTTTAGCGTCTGGAACTTATAAAGAATTGTTAAAGGGGAAAGTAAAAGTAGTTACGATGCCATTGTAGTTTTGAATTATCAGTACAATTATTTGGATATAATTTAAGCATGAAGTATTTCTAGCCAATTAAATGATTTATCGAAAGCAAATTCTACTGTAGAGTTTGAAAGTGTATCCCATGATAATTGAACCAGTCAAGAACCAGGTCAAATCAGCAACTTAAATTTTCTAATTGAACTATATATCATTTTGCAAGTAACCTTTATCCAGTACCTCAGAGTATGTTCTTCTTGTCATAGTAACTTGGCAGTGATTAGTTTCAAGATATCTGCTTTTGAAGTTCTCATGAAGTTTTCTTGTTCTGGGAAGTTACACTGGAAGAAAGATTAAGCAGTTCCATTTATATAGTTCTCTCATAAAGTGGCTCTACATGAATGTCCATATTTGGTATTTAATAATACATGTATACCAAACTTATAGATGTTGATTAGATGTCATTATTTGAATATTGTAGTTCATATGTGCTTTCCAACTTTGAGCCGATTCCTGATATTTTTGTTTGTATTTCTTAGCAAAATTTCTGATTTGAAGTTGCTGGTAGAAGTCCTTTGGGCCACTTGCCACTCTTATTTCATTGACACCCTTTTCTCTGATTTTCTATTTGTCAACCATCTTGCTCTGACATTGACTGATGGAGGTATCTATTCTAAATTATTAAACTTTCTGGTGTACCACTTCATCATTCCTAGAGTTAATCGCAATTCCTGCATTTTAGTTCATATTCTTCCTTTAAATTTTAATGGACATCAGATAGTTAAATTTAGAAAGATGGAGTTTACACATGACACTGGTAGATTTACATGGGTTATATTAATGTTAGAATTGCAATTTATAGTGTTTTTGCTTGGCTCGAGATTTAAAAAGTCGATTTTGCCAAATTTATAATGCTTTGGTATGACTTCTGTTGTTTGAAGAGGCGGAAGTTATGACTGTTTATTTTTTACCGTTTTGATGATTCTTAGGTTGGTTTATTTCTGAATTGTTATTGTGTTGGCCATCAATTTGAACTTTATACATGACACAAATATTTATCTGTCAAATTTTAGCCTTTAACAATTGTTCTTTAGATAAGACAACAAATGTCTTTAACATGTTCTATAGATTGGTTACTTTCTGAGTAGTTGGGATATGTTCTTACGTTTTGTTTTATTTATAATGTTTGCATAAGCTCGATTTAGTTAATTCATATTTTGTTCTTGTAGGTATTCTGGGAACGGAGTGGAAGAATGACCCGTTTACTAGTACAGTGCTTGGAGTCTACTGAATACATGGAGATCCGAAATGCCCTTATCATATTGACAAAAATATCTAATGTCTTCCACATTACTCGAAAGAGTGGAATCAATCTTGAAAAAGGGGTAAAGAGAGAACCCTTCATCTTTCATTGATTAGCACTTGCATGTTATATGAAATTTCTTTTTCATTTAGGTGGCTAAAATCAATGGGGATGAAAGGGAGGATCTCAAGGTTTTAGCTACTGGTGTAGCTGCTGCTCTGGCTTCTCACAAGGTTTGATTGAGAAATTAAACTGGTTGTTTCTCTATGTTATATATGAACTTTAAGTTGTTATTACAATATCTATTTTCTATTTGAAATGTAGAATTCTTGGGTTTCTGAAGAAGAGTTTGGCATGGGCTATGTTGATTGCTCAATCTGAATTGCACAAGCAACAGAGATTAGAGACGATGTACCGTACATTCTTACGTATAATGTTTCTCGATGTTTCAACCTATTGTCATGCGTCTAAGATGTCATTTTTATTCTCTCCTATTATATACAGTACAAAGTTTATGTTATATCTACATTTTAATTCATGGAGTTATATAATCCGAATTTCTATTACCTTCTGGATTTTCAGGGACGTCCAAAGGGTGTTACACCAAAATTCAGTTTGATTCCTCTTGTGCCTAGGCTATCTAAACTTCTGGGCACCACGGTATGCTTTTATCATTCATGTAAATACGATACATAATGATGTTATATTTCTGACCACTTAACATTTGGCTATCATGTTATTTCTCTGCGGGCACCAAATAGGTTGTGACAGCTGATGGCTGTATTGGCCCTGAGGTTGAAGAAAAGGTTGCTGCACTTCGTGAAGCGGTGTTCTTCTTCTTGAAAATGTGAGGCTTTTACATTATGCTATATTTGGTGAGAGATGCTGCACTTCTGAAAGCTGATTTCTCTTTTTTTTCTCTTCTTGGTGCATTTTGGTGCATCTGTGTCAGAATATAATACATTTTCATATGATTCTATGTTTTCTTGGTGTATCTTGGTGCATGTGTCAGAATATCTGATTTTTTCCCCTTCTCTTTTCTATAATTTGAATATATTTACCATGAACGTGTATTCAAACAACTTTTTAATGACAAGTAATTAAAAAGTCAGAGCTTTTTACCATGAAGTGGCCAGCTGATTTTTTTCCTTCTCTTTCTATAATTTTAATATATTATACCCTGTTCTACTCATATACAGCTCAAGTATACTAGCTTTTAATGTCATGTTAAAGTACGATCAATATAGGAATGTGATATAGTATGTGGAACACCTTGTAAACGTAGGGTATCTCCTAGATAGAGAAAAATAAATACATAAAACTCTTTGTAGAATTTCAAGTAAAAGAAGTGTCAAAGTACAAAATCAAACGCAAAGAATTCTTTGAATATTAGAACTATATTATGATTATGGTCGCATTTGGTTCTAGTTCTTCCTCTGCATTTTTGTATATGCATTTGAAACTCAATTTACAGATCCTTCTATGGCTTCTAAGTATGTTGTTGGAAATTGTCACATACTTTCTAAGTTATGACAGTGTCAATCTCCTCCTCGAAGCTCTGACTTGAGAACAAATATTGTAAGCTAACAAATTTTGGAGTTTGTGTCATGTCCGGTACTTGTCAGACACGATAAGACAGACAATGTTCCAATTTTTTAGAGTTTTGTGCTTGCTATTTCTCGTGCCTTTCACGTCCTCATCTATTTGACCAAAACTATTTTCTAATGCAGTCTTAACTGATAACAAAATTTTTGTTTACTGATTTTTTTGTTCTCTACTCAGGTCATGATAACTTTGATAACTTGAGGCTTACGGATCAGTTCCAGAAGCAAGCACCTGGTGCTGCTACAACTCAAGAGGATGACGATGATGATGGTCCCTGAGCTTGTTTTTGAAGAGACATTTAAAGCAACTGTGGGGGAGAAGGGTGATTCTTTAGAGTCCTTTTTTTGTGTAGTATTTCCTCTTAAGTAACCAACCAACTTTCTTCATTCCATTTTTTTTTTCGGAAGTCTCTTTGTTGAGATAACTCATCCTATTTATTTTAATTATGTTATGGAAGGAGCTTTTCCGATATTTTTTGTACCAGTTTTGTTTGTTTTATTCAGTCATGGCAAGGATAGTAAAGTATCTACTTACAGAGCTTAAAGTCATGAGTTATACGAGTTCATATGCAATGAACAGATTGTAGCAAAGTATTTTTTCGACTTCGGTTCACCACTATGTTCTTTTATATATGTTAGATTAGATTGGTAGAAGGACATTGTTGCTTATAATGCAATTTATTTACTTGTATAATTAATTACTTGTCATTGGGAACAAATTATATATTTTTTTCAAAAAAATATATTTTTGTAACGGTTATAATCGTTACAAAAGTGAAAAATAGTAACGAAAGAATGCATTTTCGTAACGGTTATAACTGTTAGGAAAGTAAATTTAATCACAGTTATAACTGTGATGAAAACTGTGACGAAATTTATTTTCGTAACGGTAATAACCGTGACGAAAACCGTTACGAATATTTGTCACGCCTGATTCGTCACGGCTATTGCCGTGACGAAAATTATTTGTCACGGTAATAACCGTTGGTAATTGCCTATATTGGTGTAGTGCTCGCTATACCGTCACGGCTGTCTAGATACATGAGGGTTTAACTGCAATCTATCAGTCTCTTATGGTCATAAACAAGCCTAGTGTCTCAATCACAAGCAAGTAAGCAATTGTCACAAGATGTAAGATCACCAAATATACAATAGTAAGGCATCCTAAGCATTACATATTCAGCTGATCATGAAGCTAGCCGTTATAAAATGTGAAGACTAGCAAGAGTTTAGTTATACATGATCAACCCTAGGATCTGTCAATCATGTTACAGCCCGTAGGTAGACAGTAAGTAAAGGTACAATCGAGCTAAACAGGTGCTCATCGGCTAAACGTCTCAAAAGAATATTTTTATAATAAAGTGGAAGAGCCAAAAATAACCCACTCGTTGCCCTGGTTACGCCTGGTGGTCACCATCGGGCTAAAAAGTCGTTAGATCCTCTAGAGCTGCTCCGAAATCTGGCCATACAAAACCAGCTGGATCAGATCCCAGAAAGAGTAAGTGCCACAAAGGAAGCTTCACTTAGGAACTAAAACCAGCAATTAGCATAGGAGTATAAATAAGTAAGAATTGGAAATATGAAAATATCAGGATGATATACGACGAGATAACCATGGAACTATTCAGATAACCATGTTACAACCCGTAAACCAAACAAGGACCGGGGTTGTAACCCTTCATCTGAATGGAACTTGGTTTTCCACTATTTATCGGCAAGATAATATAAGAAAATTAGGTCATGTAACAATCTGGTACATGATCAAGACAAGACTTAGACTGATCATTCTCCATTCAACAATCACGTCCAAGTAATAAGTACGGCTTGATACTTTAACTAACTAGGGTTATTACAGGCCTAGTTACTAACAAGATGCAGTGAGATTATTCTACAGCCACAAGCCCTGTAGACCATCCAGGTTACCCAGGTCGAATATTAGGGGTTGAATTCAGGTGGGTATATCGTCCAGGAAACGCATGTACCCTCAGGTGACTTAGAGGGTACAATACACGACAGTGGACTGGAAATATGCCCTACTCGACTGCAGGCTACAGATCCCAAGCGCGCCCAGGTAACGGGATTGCCTGTAGCTGAGAAATCTCTTCATGACTACTGTGTTATTCTAGTTATTAGCCTTAGTCCATTTCAGTAGGTACCCCTGACCGTGGTACTCAGGGGTCCCATCCTAAGCATGATGTAAGACAAGATTGGTTCATTTGCACAAGCACAAACGCCCACGATGTCCAGGTTATTCATACTTATCAAGTCATGTCATGTTAGTCGTCGTAACAGCATGTCAGGTTTTCTTGTCAGGAATACGCCACGACGGGCCACTATCATGCATTATCATGTTGTGCCCATGTATCGTGTCAGGTTCATGTATCATGTCGTGTTCATGTCACAATTATCCCATATTACACTAAGGATCAAGAGAAACAACACGGATAAGGTAACAAGAATTGTCATTGTTTGCCATTAAAATTCTTTGATTGCAAATTTTAATACAAACAGAACAGTGTTATAATATAGGACTTAGATGTAGTCCTAGGAGTACACTTTTGTTTATTTGGGTCCCTTGTACCGATGGAGCGAGTGGTAATGCGTTGACTCCGTTGACGATCTGACGACGGTTATCGGTTCTCTGAAGGTTTGGATTGCTCTGGGTGCTGGAGCTTGCTGAGAGGAGGAAGACGTTGAGTGCCTGTATCTACCTCTCTGGTGGTGCAAAGTCTCTGTCTGCAGATGTATCTTTATCTCTGTGTGTATTCGTCGGTGAAAAAGAAATGATCCCTCTATTTATAGCTTTGCAGGCTGGCTGCTCATGCGCACATGTGTAGGATGCGTCTGGACGTGGGGACGCCACGTGGTGATTGCTGATGGAGGCGCATGGACGATGAGCCCTGATTGGGGGGTTGAATTCTTCATGCTGCTGTTGTGAGCCGGCACGTAGCAGAGGAGAAGATCTTTCTGTTGCTGAGATCTTGGGTGAGTTGAGTCAAAGGACACGTGTCATCGACCCATGGCTCGGAGATCTCGGATTTGATAGAGAATAATCTGGTAGGATGCGCCTAGGATTGGACGCATGAGGAGACTTTGGCTCGTAACCTTTAGGAGTCACGAACCATTCGAGGCGCATAGCTTTTGAGGCGCATGCGAGGCTTCAGTAGTGACTTTACTCCTGTCTTTTGGGATCAGAGAGAAGTCTGGGGCGCATGGCTTTTGAGGCGCATGCAGAGCTTCAATGGAGACTTTTCTTCTGTCTTTAGGGATCAGTAAAAAGTCTGAGGCGCATGGCTTTTGAGGCGCATGCAGATTTGGGTGCATGGCTGCGGAGGTGCATGCGAGATGATTGGGTAGCCACGTGGCAGTAGCCGTCGGAGGAAAAGTAATGATGATGCTGATATTGGCGACGCTTCGTCTTCTGAAAAAGCTATCAACTATTCAGACTTCGAAAGGCGTGCTGCCAACTCTGTCAGTTCAGCATTTAATGTTTTTGACATTCGATGGACAGTTGAGTGGGCGCATCGATCGGCGTTCTACTAGGCGTATGGGGATGCATGGGGGCGCATCCCCTGTGAGGTGCTTGGTGTGTGCGTGTGTGTGATGCGCTTGACGTTGAAGGGCGCATCTTATGCGATGCACTTGATGTTGAAGGGCGCGTCTTGTGTGATGCGCTTGATGTTGAAGGGCGCGTCTGTGTGATGCGCTTGATGTTGAAGGGCGCATCTGTGTGATGCGCTATCTGGCCGGCGCATCTGCTTCGTGACACGTCTTTAATGGTACGGCTGTTACGTTCTTCGAGTGCTTTAAATAGCCGTTTTGACTTGGCTGAATTCGAAGCGTCTGGTTCATTCATTTAATGCAAATTTATTGCACGGAATTCGGAGAGCCATCCACTTGGCACATAGGTTTGATTTGTCCGGCCTATAAATAGTGGCATGGAGAGAGTTTGCTTCTCGTTCTCTCACGTTCTTCCGAAATAAACTTGTTTACTCGGATGCATTATGTTGATGAGATGCTCCCGAGGGTGAAGATGCGACGTAATGTCTTCATTGATGCACTTGAAGGTGACTGTTACATCCAAAAGTCGGAGTCGAGGGCTTCCGAGGTAGACGGAAGGTGCCAGTTGCATCCAAAGATCGGGATGTTCGGGCCTCGTCTCCGTTATTCTGGAAGAGCCGCAGATCGGAATTATGGTGCTGCGGCTTTGGGGGCTCTTTCTTCCTTCAAAGTGGGTGTTGCCCACTCTGGTTGTGTTGAAAGCTGCTCCTTTAGCCGCGGTTTCGATTGCGGTCTTCCTTCGCCTTTGGAGGCTCTTTCGAAACCTCCTGTAGCTCCCCTTCCCAGAAAATGTTAAAATATTTTTTTATTTTATTTATTAGATTTAAATGGGGATTTTTGGATTTTATTAAATAATTATTTAGTTAATCATTACGGTAGGTGACTTAGCCATAGTTGAGTTTTGGAGCACCAGACGACTAGGAATCATGGCATGGATAGTGCAGTGGCGTACCTTGACTAGTGTATTAGTCATGCCAAGGAAGGCCGGGCCATAGTGACGTCCTAAATAGGAAAACCAGGCCAAGTTGCGACTTAACCCTTACCGAAGATTTTATTTATTATTTAATTATATTATTGAGTTTCAGGGAACCCGGTTGTATCGAACCAGTCCAGATTGGGCCCAAGTCAAATCAAAGCCCATGTAGTCATGTAGTATGACCAAATATGACCTTATAGACATGTTTGGTAAAGGCATTTACTTTCATATATATTTTTAGGAATTGGCAATTATTTGCTAAATATTTGTTATAGGTAAAATATGTATATTAAATATTGATAGGTTATATATTAATATTGATATATTGATATAGGTAAAATATATATTTATATTTATATTGATATGTTATATATATTATTATTGATATATTGATATATGTAATATTTATATATTGGAATATTGATATGTTATATATATTAATATTGATGTATTGATATGGGTAGTATATATATTTATATTGATATAGGTAATATTTATATATAGGAGTATTGATATGTTATATATATTATTATTGATATATTGATATGGGTAATATTTATATATAGGAGTATTGATATGTTATATATATTAATATTGATGTATTGATATGGGTAGTATATATATTTATATTGATATAGGAAATATTTATATATAGGAGTATTGATATGTTATATATATTAATATAGATATATATATATATATTGGTATGAAAATTAGTGTACACATATAGGAGCTCAGGCCGAGCCCAGCCCGAGCAACACCCAGGCCCGTTGACCAATTTTCTGTAGACAGCTGCACTATTAATATAAGGGGCAGTAGCCAACTCGGCTAATTCATTGAACCCGAGACTCCCAACCCAGCCACAGTGAGCCCAGCCCCTCTCGGGCTGCACCCCAAACAACCCACAGCCTAATTTAGCCCCAGGCCGAGTTCTGCTCCACGAGCAAAACCCCCATAACCGATCCTCCCCGGTAACAACATAAAACCTACCTATACCAAACGAGGAGAACAACAGAAGGACCCCACGAAACCCTACTCCTCGACACAAACCCTAGCCGTGCCTCCCTAGACCTTTGGGCGGCCACCTCGACGCCGGAGCGCCGTCGGAAGACCGTCGGAGCAGGCCAGAAGCTCTCGCGCGCGCGTGTACAGCGCAGCGAGCAACAGCAGTACGCATTGGAGACACCAATTTCGACGTAAGTTTTCTTCCCCCTCGTTCGATGGTTTTTCGAATTTCAAGCTCCTACACGTAGACGATCTATAGGACTATACCCTTCAAGAAGATTTTGTTATCACCCATTAGGTTGATCAAAAATCGAAACGAAACTTCGACAAAAACCTGCCCAAAGACAGGGCACGTATCAGCCCAAACACCCAAGTTGGAAGGAAGTTTCTGAACGCAATAGCTAATATTCCTAAATTCTGTTTGAAGACGATTATGGACAACATATACGAGATTAAACCCCTTTTTGTAGTTCCTGATTTCATCAGGTATTTGCAGAGTTATTCGAACCCAAAAATCAGAAAAAAAAAACCTAGGAAAACAGTTTTGAAAATCTAGAAAATCTCTCGATACGACGTGCGTCCCGCCAATCTGGGTGACATGGTCGCAAACTGGATGCATCGAAAGCTGCATAACGGCTTCGTGGTCGTGTGGGCTTTGACGGAATTCAAATTGGTCGCGTGTGCGCGACGAATTTGATACGTATCCGTCGAAATTCACCGTATCGCCCACTTTGCACAAACTCTAATTACTTTGTGCACGCTCGTCAAATCGAGACAAAACTTGCGCCAGCAGGACCGTATCATTTTTCTGGTCCTGTATGCCAAGTTTGGTCCGATTCTGAGACAGTTGGCAAAATCGCCGTTTTGCGGGCCCCACGGTCCGACTCAACGGGTGATTTTGTGCACGGCCTGCCGGAATCCAACTCTGGACATACAGTTGGGTTCGTATCAAAAAACTGGATTCGTAGACATATAGTTTGATGACTTTAGAGACCATTGACTCTGGCACGCTTTTCGGTACAAAGCGGGCCCTACGGCGGACACCGTTTTTGCCCGAAATTACTGTTTTGCCCTGTGTCCAAAATTGGACTTAAGGACAAGCAATCCTAGCTAATTTGACTATTTTGAGACTGTTGGCATTGTCTGTTACAGCTTTCGGAGACAGTTGTGAGGACTTGGACTGCATGGCTTGACAGTTGACTGTATTTTGTTGGATCTGCGTGCAACCTCCAGGCAAGTATACCTTACCTTTCTACACAGCTTTATTTACATGCACTGTCTTTATTTACTATCCAGTTTTTCTCATATTATCAATATGTATCGTTCATATCCTGTTCATATATTGGTATCATTGATTTGTAGACCGTGTTCACAGTTAGCCTTGTGTCTTATTGGTCGTGCCTTGATTGAGTCGTACCTCCGTGTCTTGAACCTTGAAGCTAACCTGTGAGTCCATGATAGGGACGAGGGTTAGTAGTTATTGGTCCACACCTGCGAGTCCACACTAGGGACGAGGGTGATGCTAGCCTGCGAGTCCACACTAGGGACGAGGGTTAGTAGTAGATGCTAACCTGCGAGTCCACACTAGGGATGAGGGTTAGTGGCATAGGGTTTACACCTGCGAGTCCACACTAGGGACGAGGGTGATGCTAGCCTGCGAGTCCACACTAGGGACGAGGGTTAGTAGTAGATGCTAACCTGCGAGTCCACACTAGGGACGAGGGTTAGTGGCATAGGATTTACGCCTGTAAGTCCACACTAGGGACGAGGGTGATGCTAATCTACGAGTCTACACTAGGGACGAGGATTAGTAGTTCAAACCTGCGAGTCCACACTAGGGACGAGGGTTTGAGTATTCGTTTCGGTTATCCGTTGATACCTTGACATGAGTTCTATCGTCCTCGTTCAGCAGTTCATTTTCGTGTAGACAGTGTATAGATTCGTGTTTTATTCATTGCTCAGTTTACTTGTTTATTCTGTATTTTCTCCATGCATAATAAACTGTTAGAAAGGCTCATTTTTATGTATCTTGCTATGTCCCCTGAGGACCTGATGATCTCTTCAGGTTTAGTGAGTGCATGGAGATAGCTATTAGTTCTGGGTGATGGATGGGATGATGCGCTTGCGGGATTCAGGTATCGTATTGCATTTATTATCAGATCGTGCTTTCATACCTTATCATGAGATATCATGTTTCTGATTCAGTTTAGACTCTTGTTACTTTATTAGAGTCTTATCGGACATATATGCTAGTGGGCTGCAGACCACGACCCATAGTGTTCATTCTTGTTTATTATTCTTATTGTGGATTGAGATATAGTTTTGCCTTGCCTTGATTAGGCCCATTGCCATAGCCGTGACAGCGTTTACGTATTTGAGTCGGGCTGGAGTCCGCTTGATGTGTAGCTGGCTTGCTCACGCTCTCGCGTCCGAAAAGCGGGTGCGGGTCGTGACAAGTTTTTTTGGTGGCCCATGCAGGTCAGAGCATATCGTACCAGTTACGTAACTGTATTGGTACGAGCCTGCGATAATGACTAAACCTTAGGAATCTCAATCCACTCTGCCTTGAAAATTCTCCTAGAAATTCTCTGCATCCTTGAAAATTCAATATTTGCTCTCAATTACACTCCCTTGTTTTCCGTATCATTGAATTCTCGTCCCTTCCTATTTTGAGGTGACAAATGAATCGTGCTATCTAGGATTTATCAGAAATTCTTAATTTATGGTATAATATTGCTTGACTATTGAATATTGGTTGTTTATATATATGAGGGATTATATGTACCATATGTCCTAGATAGTCTTGGTAGAATTTTTAGTTACTAGTTAGAAGATTATATGATTTTAGTGACCCGTGTTTCAAAGGAGTAGTGTGACCAAAGGTGGGTAGAAGTCCTCAAATATTCTTGGTTATAGAATATTTGTGAGAAATTAAATTTGAGGATATTAATGTTAAGGTAGACTTTCTTCTTGAATTTTAAGAATAGCTACGAACTAGAATTTTAAGGACGAAATTACTTTTAAGGTGGGTAGATTTGTAGCTCCCCTTCCCGGAAAATGTTGAAATATTTTTTTATTTTATTTATTAGATTTAAATGGGGATTTTTGGATTTTATTAAATAATTATTTAGTTAATCATTACGGTAGGTGACTTAGCCATAGTTGAGTTTTGGAGCACCAGACGACTAGGAATCATGACATGGATAGTGCAGTGGCGTGCCTTGACTAGTGTATTAGCCATGCCAGGGAAGGCCGAGCCATAGTGACGTCCTAAATAGGAAAACAAGGCCAAGTTGCGACTTAACCCTTACCGAAGATTTTATTTATTATTTAATTATATTATTGAGTTTTAGGGAACCCGGTTGTACCGAACCAGTCCAGATTGGGCCCAAGTCAAATCAAAGCCCATGTAGTCATGTAGTGGGACCAAATACGACCTTGTAGACATATTTGGTAAAGGCATTTACTTTCGTATATATTTTTAGGAATTTACAATTATTTGCTAAATATTTGTTATAGGTAAAATATGTATATTAAATATTGATAGGTTATATATTAATATTGATATATTGATATAGGTAAAATATATATATTTATATTTATATTGATATGTTATATATATTATTATTGATATATTGATATAGGTAATATTTATATATAGGAATATTGATATGTTATATATATTAATATTGATGTATTGATATGGGTAGTATATATATTTATATTGATATAGGTAATATTTATATATGGGAGTATTGATATGTTATATATATTATTATTGATATATTGATATGGGTAATATTTATATATAGGAGTATTGATATGTTATATATATTAATATTGATGTATTGATATGGGTAGTATATATATTTATATTGATATAGGAAATATTTATATATAGGAGTATTGATATGTTATATATATTAATATAGATATATATATATATATATATATATATTGGTATGAAAATTAGTGTACACATATAGGAGCTCAGGCCAGGCCCGGCCCAGCCGAGCCCAGCCCGAGCAACACCCAGGCCCGTTGACCAATTTCCTGTAGACAGCTGCACTATTAATATAAGGGGCAGTAGCCAACTCGGCTAATTCATTGAACCCTAGACTCCCAACCCAGCCACAGTGAGCCCAGTCCCTCTCGGGCTGTACCCCAAACAACCCACAGCCTAATTTAGCCCCAGGCCGAGTTCTGCTCCACGAGCAAAACCCCCATAACCGATCCTCCCCTGTAACAACATAAAACCTACCTATACCGAACGAGGAGAACAACAGAAGAACCCCACGAAACCCTACTCCTCGATACAAACCCTAGCCGCGCCTTCCTAGACCTTTGGGCGGCCACCTCGACGCCGGAGCACCGCCGGAAGACCGCCGGAGCAGGCCAGGAGCTCTCGCGCGTGCGTGTACAGCGCAACGAGCAACAACAGTACGCATTGGAGACACCAATTTCGACGTAAGTTTTCTTCCCCCTCGTTCGATGGTTTTTCGAATTTTAAGCTCCTACACGTAGACTATCTATAGGACTATAACCCCCTTCAAGGAGATTTTGTTATCACCCATTAGGTTGATCAAAAATCGAAACGAAACTTCGACAAAAACCTGCCCAAAAACAGGGCACGTATCAGTCCAAACACCCAAGTTGGAAGGAAGTTTCTGAACACAATAGCTAATATTCCAAAATTCTGTTTGAAGACGATTATGGACAACATATACAAGATTAAACTCCTTTTTGTAGTTCCTGATTTCATCAGGTATTTGCAGAGTTATTCGAACCCAAAAATCAGAAAAAACCTAGGAAAACAGTTTTGAAAATCTAGAAAATCTCTCGATACGACGTGCGTCCCGCCAATCCGGGCGACGTGGTCGTGAACCAAATGCATCGAAAGCTGCGTAACGACTTCGTGGTCGTGTGGGCTTTTACGGAATTCAAATTGGTCACGTGTGCGCGACGAATTTGATGCGTATCCGTCAAAATTTACCGTATCGCCCACTTTGCACAAACTCCAATTACTTTGTGCACGCTCGTCAGATCAAGACGAAACTTATGGCAGTAGGACCGTATCGTTTTTCTAGTCATGTATGCCAAGTTTGGTCCGATTCTGAGACAGTTGGCAAAATTGCCGTTTTGCGGGCCCCACGGTCCGACTCAACGGGTGATTTTGTGCACGGCCCGTCGGAATCCAACTCTGGACATACGGTTGGGTTCGTATCGAAAAACTGGATCCATAGACATATAGTTTGATGACTTTAGAGACCATTGACTCTGACACGCTTTTCGGTGCAAAGCGGGCCCTACGACGGATATCGTTTTTGCCCGAAATTACTGTTTTGTTCCTGTGTCCAGAATTGGACTTAAGGACAGGCAATCCTAGCTAATTTGACTATTCTGAGACTGTTGGCATTGTCTGTTATAGCTTTCGGAGACAGTTGTGAGGACTTGGACTGCATGGCTTGGCAGTTGACTGTATTTTGTTGGATCTGCGTGCAACCTCCAGGCAAGTATACCTTGTCTTTCTACACAGCTTTATTTACTTGTACTGTCTTTATTTACTATCCAATTTTTCTCATATTATCAATATGTATCGTTCATATCCTGTTCATATATTGGTATCATTGATTTGTAGACCGTGTTCACAGTTAGCCTTGTGTCTTATTGGTCGTGCCTTGATTGAGTCGTGCCTCCGTGTCTTGAACCTTGAAGCTAACTTGTGAGTCCACGATAGGGACAAGGGTTAGTAGTTATTGGTCCACACCTGCGAGTCCATACTAGGGATGAGGGTGATGCTAGCCTGCGAGTCCACACTAGGGACAAGGGTTAGTAGTAGATGCTAACCTGTAAGTCCACACTAGGGACGAGGGTTAGTGGCATAGGGTTTACACCTACGAGTCCACACTAGGGATGAGGGTGATGCTAGCCTGCGAGTCCACACTAGGGACGAGGTTTAGTAGTAGATGCTAACCTGCGAGTCCACATTAGGGATGAGGGTTAGTGGCATAGGGTTTATGCCTGTGAGTCTACACTAGTGACGAGGGTGATGCTAATCTGCGAGTCCACACTAGGGATGAGAATTAGTAGTTCAAACCTGCGAGTCCACGCTAGGGACAAGGGTTTGAGTATTCGTTTCGGTTATCCGTTGACACCTTGACATGAGTTCTATCGTCCTCGTTCAACAGTTCATTTTCGTGTAGACAGTGTATAGATTCGTGTTTTATTCATTGCTCAGTTTACTTATTTATTCTGTATTTTTTCCATGCATAATAAACTGTTAGAAAGGCTCATTTTTATGTATCTTGCTATGTCCCCTGAGGACCTGATGATCTCTTCAGGTTTAGTGAGTGCATGTAGATAGCTATTAGTTCTGGGTGACGGATGGGATGATGCGCTTGCGGGATTCAGGTATCGTATTGCATTTATTATCAGATCGTGCTTTCATACCTTATCATGAGATATCCTATTTCTGATTCAGTTTAGACTCTTGTTACTTTATTAGAGTCTTATCGGACATATATGCTAGTGGGCTGCAGACCACGACCCATAGTGTTCATTCTTGTTTATTATTCTTATTGCAGATTGAGATATAGTTTTGCCTTGTCTTGATTAGGCCCATTACCATAGCCGTGACAGCGTTTACGTATTCGAGTCGGGCTAGAGTCCGCTTGATGCGTAGCTGGCTTGCTCACGCTCTCGCATCCGAAAAGCGGGTACGGGTCGTGACACCTCCCCTGGCCACAGGTCGGCTTGCGGTGCTCCTCTCTTCCTCGATTTGGGGAGCTCTTCCTCCAGCTAGAGGGTTGATTGTCACCCTTGTTCTGCTAAATAAATGCTTCATTAGTCGAAGCATTTAGACGGTGGTGAGCCTGGCTGGAAGAGTGGCACATAACTGTGCTGCTGAAGGGATGCACATAACTGAGGATGCACATAACTGATCTACTAAAATGATGCGCCCTGCTGAGGGCGCATGGCGAGATGCACCTGGTTGAGGGTGCATGGTGGTTGCTGTGCCTATTTGAGGGCGCATGGTGGCTGCTGGCTGTAGACTTAGGATCTTTTCTTTGTAGAAATTCTCCTTTATACGATCTTTTCTAGACATGTAATAGACTTTTATATGTAAAATAAAAATTTCTCTTTCAATGTCTATATTTGTTGTTTTGCTGTGAAGTACTTTGTCTGAGCTCTGGCGCTTGTAGTGTCTGGCGCATAGGTTTTCTGGTTCTGAAATTCTATGCTTCTACAAGACCCCCTTCAAAGTTTTTAAAACTTTTAGATAAGTTTTGGAATACTTTGAATAAGAAGCATGGTGGTAGAGGCGCATGACTGTCGGGGAGCATGACTGTTCGGGTGCATCCGCGTATCAGTGATGGACGCATACTCCTCTCAGTTAATGCAAATGATAACGCCTCGGTAACCGAAAAGATTAATGATGATCTTTTTGGTTTTATTTGCAGTTATCTCCTCACAGAACCCGAGGCGACGGCTGAGGTCACACTTCATCGGTTCACGCGTGCGACCGTGCCTATAAATAGGCGTGAGGTGGAGAGAGAGAGTTCTTCCTCTCTTTGCTTTTGCCTTTTAGAGTTCTTTTTCTCAAAAACCCTAACTTTCTTCTCTCAAGGAATGGCTTCCAAGACTCCTCGCAGCGGTGCTGGCAAGGGAAGAGGCAAAGGGAAAGAGCCTTTAGAGGCTACCGCGGCTGATGTTTCCCGTCTGCCTGTCGACGTTCGGCCGGCGGTGGTTGGTGAGTTTCATCATCTTCACATACGCCAACGCACATGAACCCTGAGTCCTGATAATGTGCTGAGATTTTTGCCGCCGACGCGCATGGGTTTAAACCCTGAAGATGCGTCGAGGCTCTACCGCTGACGCGCATGGGTTTAGACCCTGATGATGTGCTGAGGTACTACCGCTGACACGCATGGGTTTAGACCCTGATGATGCGCTAAGGCTCTACTGCTGATGCGTATGGGTTTACAACCTGATGATACGCCGAGGCTCTACTGCTGATGCGCATGGGTTTACACCCTGATGATGCGCCGAAGCTTCTTTTTCAGATGTGCTATACACTTTTGATGAGGTTCAGATTCTTTTGTTGTTTCTAACATTCTTGAACCTTTGCTAGTGTCGATGAATGTCCCACTCTTAAATGAAGTACTTCTGGACGCTGCTCTCTGCCAGATGGGAGTAGATTATGATGAGGAAGTGATAAACCCTGCTCAAGCTGCTATTATGCTGGATCAGCATCCCGAAAGAATGACTCAAATTCGGGAACAACCGTATGGGTTCCTCAAATGGATGATGGAGCGTGGTGTTTTGAAATCTGCCACATCTGATAAAGTGACCTTCTTGAAGCCTGAGTTCCTGTTTGGGGACCACCTTACCTCTATTGAAGCAAAGGTGTTGAAGGTCAAGGAAGACTGGTTCTTTACAGCAAGGGGAGTGCATATGACTGTTAAGCAACTCGAACGTCAATGGCCCTTAACAGCTTTCTGTCATCTTGCTTCCAAGAGGAGGATGTCTTGGGATCTAACCCCATCTCAGGGGGAAGCAGTGGCAGGCGTCATCAAAATCGATTCTACCTTCGATCAAAGGGATACTCTGGTCGCCGTACGGTCTGGGCCTTCTTTCACCTGGCGGACTCTACGTCCTGGGAGCATTTATAGTGATGTTCCCATCGATACATTTGCCTTTAGTTCCTCGATTTTTACAAATCTCATGCTGCTGATGGAGCGATCATACCCGAAAGGAGAATTTCGGGTAGAGGGCTGGTGTCATTACGTTTCCAAATGGAATAAACTGACACTCTGGATCTTGTCGCGGTTTCAGACTGAGCTCCGAGAGATTGGGTTGACTGCCGCGATCCGTGCTACTCAGGCAGGTGTTGACATTAACAGGCATATGTTTCTCGTGCTCCTGGAGATGTTTGACACCCATACTGGGACCTTCTTTACTCCGGTGGGGGAGCTAGGGATCGCACTTCATGAGATGTACGAGGTATCAAAGCTCCCTTGGGGATCAGAACCCTATGAGGAGTACTTTCCAACCAACAAGGAGTTCCAAGTCCTGGGGGACAAAGCTGAGCAGATGATGGCTGTCTTTAAGAAAGTGGCGATCATCATTATTATATGCAGAAGAAGGATAAGAGCGGGTCACAGCCTCATGTGATTGCTTGGAGAGATTACGTCTTTAAACAAGACAAGGAGGATCCCTCCCAGTTTTCCACTCCGTCAGCGCTTTTCCGTAGCGAGGTGCTCTCCGAAATGAGCAGCTTAGGTGAGAAGAATCCCCGGGACAACGAGGACCGACAGTCGGATGAATGCTCCTATAGCTGTTTCTGGCATCTCACTCATCGGATGTTGTCAAAAGCAGTATTAGTCGTGTATCTTATGGTTTGGCTTTGGGATTATGTCTTCTCGGGCGGATCCGGCTCTGTAGAGAGGGTGACCCAAAACTTAATCCTGCCAGATGTGAAGTTGGTCTTTGGTCGGCGCCTGGCTCTACTCCCCGCAATGGTGTGTAACCTGCTGCGAGGTTTACGAGAGTTTGCGGGCAATGTGGTTCATGACCGAGGTAGGAATAACAACTTCCCGCGCGCCGAACTGCCGTTTCATTATTTGATAGGGTGGTTAATTTTACACCATCCCAATGTGATGAGTCCGGGTTCGAAAGAAGACTACAGGGCTGCAGATGCATTCCTCCGCCGTTTCCACCAGAGGAGCTGGTCGCACACTGGCGTCCCTATTTGCAGGAAAGTTTTATCCCACCTGCAGGGATAGGAGATCACCAAAGTTGGTCCAATCTTCTTGGGTTTTGAGGCCAATGAAGACTTAAGGGATTCGGGTGAAGATGCCACCACTCTGCCTCCATGGGGATTCCGCTGGTTGCAAAGTATCTGGCCGTCCCATCTGGTGTACCGGAATAGGAACCAGTGTTATCTGGAACCATATTTGCCGAGCCGTTTTGCACGACAATTCGGCTATGCTCAATTGATGTTGGATAACCCCAGTATTAACCTGGGGTATACCGGAAGTTTGCTAGATGGCGCGCGAGCTTGACATTACTACAATGTCGGATGTACCGGAGCTCGCTTTACGCTGCCTGTCCAGAATTCGCGGCCGTCCATTCTTTACTCGGCCGCCAAATTTTACTGTGCCATAGCTGCCGTGCCTCCCAGATATAATAGGGAGACCAGTCTTATCGCAGGCACCCAGTTAGCGGTAGCCGGGAACATGTTGGCGAAGGCTCGATCGTACCGTCCGCCAGAGGCGGGTTATCGAGGTGCCCCTGCCGTATCCACAGGGGGTCAGGCAGAACCCTCAGTCGATCAATCGAAAAGGCGTGCAGATACAGAGGCTGGCTCTCCTGCGTCGAAGAAGCAGAAGAAGGCATCATCACCGACAGTGTCCTCGGACTCAGCATCTACAGAGGTAAGGATGTCCTACATAGTCTGCTTTAGGTTCAACATTTCATGTGACCAATGCTTCTTTTTTGTAGGAGCCGCTAAAAAGGTGGCCCCGTACTCCAAAATTTGGTGGAAACAGGCCAAAGGAGGTGGCGGGCTCGTCTGAAGTGCGCATCCCGCCGATTGTGATGTCTCCCATGGAGGTGAACCCAGATGATGTTGTTATCATGGAGATTCCAGCATCCCCAGATTACGTCAGAAGGGCAGCTGAGGATGTAGCAGCTTCCGAGATGATGAAGGCCACAGCGGGGGCCTTGGATACCGAGGGTCCAGCAGACACGGGGCTTCCTGGTGATGAAGCGGGGTGGAGTTCGTCGTCTTTCGATGACGTTGCTCCAGAGTTGCATGAGTCTGTTGCGGGGGCAACAGATGTGATTGGAACAGAGGAGAGGGTTGATTCCCCTCCTTATCATGATGAGGGGAGGTCGGTTGTAGCGTTGCCGAGTCCTACCCCAAACTGAGCAGCGGCGGCTGAGGTGGCTGCCGATCAGGAGGTAGCGACAGATCCTGTCCATGTAGAGGGATTTGATGACAAAAGTGAGTTTCGTCTGCCGGTCCTGACTCTAGGGGCGAGTCAGGAGACAAGTGTTGATCTCACCATTCCGTCGGAGTGGGAATGCCCCGTACTGCCTGCTGATAGTGCGTTGGGGGCTGATAAGGTAGCCACTGGCGTCGGTGGTTCTTCTGAGCCTGAGAAGGGTAAGGGTTTGGTGGAACCCTCTGTTGCTCCTTCTACTTGGGGTACTATATCGACGCCTATCTCGGCTCCCTCCGTTCTTTCGGCTTCTCGGGCTAGTAGTCAGGCCCCTGTTGATGAAGGGCCTGTTGATGCCGAGGTTCCAGCCTCGCAGGTTGAGGTCGACATGCCTTCTTCCAGTCCGTTAACTAGAGTAGCTCCTCCGACTCCTGCTATGACGCCACAGGTACTGGCGGATGCAGATGAATATGTGAAATTCATCATCGAGGCAGTGTATAAAATGCTGCAGAGGGGTGTGTCAGCGGTGATGGACGCCAATGGGAGCTTTGCGACGGCAAAAACTCTGGCACTACCTCATATCAACCTGATCCGTCTTCACCAAAGCCATGATCATATGGCCGAGATCCTGGAGGCTTCGGTGGCTGAGCTGGACCAACGGCTTTTCGAATTCCAGTATATCCAGCGAAATGACCTCTCCATCCTGATAGATGCGGAGAAGGAGAAGCTAATCGCTGAGGCTGAGTCTTCTTACCAGGCCATGGTGAGTGTCTGGGAACGTAAAGTGACTGAGACTGAAGCTGCGGTGGAGCGGTTATCTCAGTCTACACGGAAGACGGTGGAGACGCGAGCTTCGTTGGACGCTAGTATCGCGGAGATTGATGTCCAGATCTGCCGCCTTGAGGGCCAGCGGGCCCGACTCTTATTAGACGCCGAACGTGTCCAGGCTGAGCATGTAGCTTTCAAGAAGGAGGAAGCAGCTTTAACCCACTGGGCTCTTGTCCTAGCTCAGCAGCGGCAGCAGCTGGATGAGAAGCATGAGAAGGACACTTCTTCTGAGGCTATTAAAGCGATGCGTCAAGAAGCTGAACGTCGAGTCTTGGCGACTGTGGAGACTCGGACGACAGACTTGAGGCGTCGGATTAAAGAGCTTTCAGCCAACCCTGGGGATGTTTAGGGATTGTAGTCTCTTCTTTTTTGTATATTTTTGCAACTCTTGCTGGGGATGTAAACTTTTACTCTCTATTTGAAAATAAAGAATACAAAGTTTTGTGGTGTGTTCATTTTTGCTGTCATGAACTTGATGATTTGTGTGGACCTATTATCTTTTGCGCACCTTGGTTTTTAGGTACAGATAATAAGTTTGAGAGAACCCACATGTTTGTTCAGAGGTGATGTGGACATGGCAAATATAGGATTCAAGTGATGGAATCTTCCTACTCAGAGGTGTTATGGACGTGGTAGGAATGATCCTGGAGGATACGCGGAACTACTCAGAGGTAATGTGGACGTAGAAGTTCTGCGATCAATGTACGACAACGCAGGGGTTGTCTGTACGGGATGTTTACTCAGAGGTAATGTGGACGTGGTAAACATGAAGGATAGCGTAGTCTTACGGAGTGTAAGATTCTACTTTGTAGGGCACAGGAGAACAACTCAGAGGTGATGTGGATGTGGTTGTTCTTCTACTGGAGAATAGAATGCCCCGGAACAGCTGGGTTCCGAAGGCGTCTGATTTTGTGGAAGGGACTTGTATACGAGCCCTGATGATTGGGTCTACAGATCTCCTTGTGGAAGTACATGTCTGAAAGATGTCAAGAGTAGTACTTCTTCAGGAACTTGCCGTTGATGGGCATCATGAACAAGTCCCCATTAGGTTTGGCGAGGCGGTAAGCACCGTTTGAGTATACCGTCTCTATGATGAAAGGTCCTTCCCACTTGGGCTCGAACTTTCCTGGTGTTTTGTGAGTCAACACCATCGGCCTCCTGACTGCCAGAACCAAGTCGCCAACTTGGAAAGTCCTCTGCTTGACCTTCTTGTTGAAAGCCTGTAATATACGGACTTGGTAGAGTTCGATGCGCTGTTGAGCTAGGAGACGCTTTTCGTCAAGTGCCTCCAGTTTTCGCAGACGACGACGTTGATTGTCCTCTTCTGTGAGTTGGTTTATGATTGCTACGCGGAGTGAGGGTATCTGGATCTCGAGAGATAATACCGCTTCGCTTTCGTAGACCAGGGAGAATGGTGTATTGCCCGTCGGGGTCCGTACCGTTGTACGGTAGGCCCAAAGGCATTCGTCGAGCTTTTCGTCCCAGTCGTGTTTGTTGGATGATACAACCTTTTTGAGTAGCCTGACGATAGTCTTGTTGAATGCCTCGGCCAATCCGTTTGCTGCCGGATTGTAGGCGGTTGAGGCCACGTTTTGAATGCGATTCTTGTCATAGAATCTGCTGAAAATATGACTGATGAATTAAGGACCATTATCGTGGATGATCCTCCGGGGTACCCCGAAACGGTAGATAACATGGTGTTTGATGAAGCTGATCACTCTGGAGCTTTTTACTTCTGCCACTGGAACTGCTTCTGCCCACTTGGAGAAGTAGTCGGTGATGGCTAGGATAAAGCGATGTCCTCTCGATGAAGGAGGGGTGATCGGTCCTACAATGTCTATGCCCCAGGCTTCAAAGGGCCAGGAGACGACTGTAGGATGTAGTGGTTCTGACGGTGTATGAATGAAGTCTGCGTGAAGCTGGCACGCATGGCACTTCTTAGCATAGTCGACAGCGTCAGCGGCCATGGTTGGCCAGTAGTAGCCCATGCGTCGCAGTCGATCCTGCAACTTAGGGCCAGGTTGATGAGCCCCGCAAGTTTCGTCATGAGCTTCTCGAAGGGCTTCGGCTGCTTCCTCGTTGGACAGGCATCGAAGGAGAAGTCCATCGTAGGAGCGTTGATACAGCATTTTAGTGGTTGTATCGTAATAGAATCGAAGGGAACGTCTCCTGACTGAGACGGCTTCCTTTGGGTCCTCTGGGAGAATTTTGTGGATAGCGAAGTCGATGAACGAGAATCTCCAATCTCGGACATTAATACCAGTACTTGTCGGCATGGCGTGGGCCATGTGTGAGCATAGGTTATTTTTAGGATAGACCAAGTCTCTACCGACTACCGTGACATAGTGTCGAGTCCCGAGGGGTGCTGCCAATGAGGCCGCGAGGCCAGCTAGAGCGTAGGCCTCCAAATTTTGTAGACGGGGTACATGTTCGATGAAGAACCCGGTGAAGGTTGAAATGATGTTCAATACAACTTTATGGTAAGGGATCAGATCTTTATGACGAACTTCGTATTGCCCTCTGACCTGGTTAACGACGAGTTTTGAGTCGCCGTAAGCTTCCAGATGATTTACCCCCAGCTGTTATGCCAACTGGAGTCCCATAATGAGTGCGTTATACTCGACAACATTGTTGGAGCACGGCTTTGAAAGGGAGTAAGCATGCTGGATGACCAGCTGATCGGGGGAGACTAAGACTACCCCCACTCCTGCGATGATTTGGCCTTTGGGGCCTGTTCTTGAAGCGCCATCGAAAAACGTCTGCCAGACGGAGCTTTCTTCGGTGACGTTTGATTCTTGGATCTCACCCGGGATGTCTTCGTAGAGTTTTGAGGACTCTGGGATGGGGTGTGCTGCTAAAAAGTCGGCCAGAGCTTGACCCTTAACAGCTTTTTATGGAACGAATACCATGTTGTATGGCGTTAGCAGAATCGCCCATGTGGCTAGCCGAGAGTTTAATGACCCTGGCTTTGTCATGAGGACTCTGAGCGGATTGACTCGGGAGATGACATGAATCGTCTGGCCCGAGACATAATGGCGAGTCTTCTGGATGGCAAATACTAAAGCCAAGCACTCCTTTTCAACGGGGTTGTACCGGTGTTCGGCCCCAATGAGTGTTCGACTGAGGTAGTAGATTGCTTGCTCATAGCCTGTATCGTTGTTCTGAGCCAGCAAAGTGTCACGCCCCGACCCGGGAAATCGCTCGTCCTCGCTAGATTTTACCCGAATCATCGTCCTCGCTGGGGCGTGATGCCGCACAAGCCTGGAGTTGCGCTCGTGCAAGGCAAGATAACGGTTCATATAGTGATTATCTCAAATTCATAACATAAGCAGCGGAAGAAAACAAGAATAACATAAGAATCTCTTTTGTTGATTATGAACTGAAGGTTACAAAGGCTCTGAATAGCCCAACATATATGCCAATTGGCTACAACGCTCATGATCTCTCTAGCTCACAAAGGATTACATTGTTCCATACATTATGCCTCTTTATAGCCACCATGTAGTCTACGGCTGAACATCTCCATGTCGCAAGTCCGAACGCCTATGCGGTAGCTTCTCTTGAACGCCAAGGACTCCATGCCTCGGCACGTCCAAGCCAAGCCAAGCCCCGCCCCGAGCCGATCATAACCTGAGCCTGTACATAAACTAGTAGGGGATTAGTGCTTTCGTCCTCGCTTCGCACTGATCAAGACCCGCTCGCACCCAAACCAAACACTAAATCATTTAGTGAACATGCATCTTAATTTGTGATCTTTCTATTTAGCCTTAGGATCGATTTCATGGCAACACTTAAACATAACACATTATCATAAATGTGACCCATACCGTGTTCCTGCAGCAGATACAGTTAGACATAATCTGAAACATAAATATAGTGATTCGTGCTCATCTCCGTCCCATATTCCTTAGCCTGCAGTGGTTAGAACTTAACATAAGCAAACATACGATTCTCGCAACCAACCAATCATAAACGTAAACATATGCATAATGGGTGGCAGGCCCTGTGCCTGCACCCAGCTCTCATCTCAGCCCACCGGCCCTATCTATATGAAGGTCACGGTGTTTCGCACCGTAATGGACTTGGCATCTCATATGTGTAAGCCTACAATCGCTTCGATACGGGTTGCTAGCCCAGTATCCGAAGGATCCAAAACTTACGGATATCATAGCTTATCACAGCACTGGACGGTCGCAATCCGTCCGAATATTGTGCACCATAAATACTACACATAATTCCTTCCTAGGCCGAACGGTCCCGGCGTCCCGGCGTAACCGTTCGAGGGAAGCCGTACCCGTGCACGGGCCATCCGAGTCCATTGACCATGCAATACGTTCCATATCATATGATCCATAACATACCAACCAATCTCGTATTCCATAAACATAGTCTCGCACATAAACGGTTTCCCGTGCCATAAACGGTTTTCCGTGTCATAAACATAATCCACCATTCATATGGGGAGCTCCGTCGGCGTTATGCCCCAACACATCCATATTGATGCACGACGCCCAATGGCTTAGTCATCTCATACTCGTATTCACGCGTCCCGTACATAATGTTATTCGCATAGCCTACCTCCGTATTTACTTAGTCATTTCGTAGCTTAAGTGCACAAAGGCACGCTCAGCACCATAACCAATATTCTACGCCTAGAGTTCAATATTCTCGGAGCCGTGCACATGATGCACATCTCATTATCATCTTTCAATGTTCTACCATCATTGCCCTACTGCGACTCGTACACTCGATGTACGTCGCTTCAATTGTTCGATTGTTCAATGTTCTATCTTAGTGTTCGACACATACTTAGACCTTTCGTCGCCGAGCCATGCTCGCTAACTCAATAACATCTTACGCATACATGATACATTTTATTAGACGTGAAGAAATAGGGAGAGAGAGTCAAGAACCCGCCCACCTTAAGCCGATACGCCTTGCCGTTTCGCCGATTGAAGCGTCTCGCCTCCATAACTCGATCGCATAGCTAACTCTTAGACTTAGCCATTCCTTTGCTCTACTCGGTCGATTTGGCCTATCGTGCCCATGTTACAATCCGTTGTAAGGCCTCGATTTGGTTTTGCGGACACTTCATTGCATAAGGCAAAATGCCGACCTCTTATCTTCCAGCGTAAAAGCATAACCTGCACACCAGATCAACTAAAATTAGCACTTGCTCAAACGAGACTTATCCTTTGCATCGATTCGATTCATAGATTCCAACCGACTCAAAGCTTACCTTTGGCTAACGTAACACTTGCATCGATTCATATCGATACCTCAACGGGTCAACGCAACTCTTCGAGTCAACGACTCATCATAATGCACCGATGCAGAGCGGGGCATTACACAAAGCACCGAGGGAATAATCCATGGCACGGACGTAGAGGACGAATGGTTTGCCGACGACTGGTGCCACCAGGACTGGCGGGCTCGTCAGATAAGCCTTGATGTCGTCGAAAGCCTTTTGGCATTCCTCTATCCAGACGTAAGAGACTCCCTTCTTCATGAGCTGAGTAAAGGGTTGACATTTGCCAAAAAATTTTGCTATGAACCTCCGGATGTATGCTAGATGCCCCTGTAGGCCTCGAAGTTCTCGAAGGTTCTTCGGAGGATCTATGTCGAGGATGGCTTTGGTTTTCTCGAGATCGACATGAATGCCTTTCGCCGTGATAATGAAGCCCAAGAACTTTCCGCTAGAAACCTCCAGGAAGGATTTAGCGGGGTTCATCTTTGAGTTGATGTGCTCGCATGAGATCGAAGACTGTCTTGAGGTCTTGTAGGTGATCCCCTTTGAGACGGCTCTTGACTGCAATGTCGTCAACATAGCATTCGACTGTCTTGCGAAGATACTGACGGAAAATGGTGCTCATAGCTCTTTGTTATGTCGCACCAGCGTTCTTCAAGTCGAAGGGCATCACTGTGTAGCATAAAACACCCCTTGGAGTCCTAAATGATGTGTGTTTTACGTCATCGGGGAACATCTTGATTTGATTGTAGTCCGAATACCCGTCCACGAAAGACATGCGTTCAAAGCCATATGTGTTGTCGATCCTCACGTCGGTGATTGGAAGTGGGAATTCGTCTTTTGGGCAAGCAGTATTGAGATCCCTGAAGTCGATACAAACTCGTATCTTCCCATTCTTCTTGGTGACAGGGACGATGTTGGCTACCCAATCTGGGTATTGTTCTTTACGGATGAAGCCGCTGGTCAAGAGTTTGTCCACCTCCTGATCGATGGCGTTCATGATGTCCGAACGGAAGTGCCGCTGTTATTGTTTGATAGGCTTGGCATCAGGTAAGATGTTCAGCCTATGCATCGCGATCTGGGGATCAAGTCCCGACATATCTTCGTAGCTCCAGACGAAGACATCGATATACTTTTTAGCCAACTGGATTAAAGATTCTCGGTCTTCTCCTTTTAGGCTTTTGCTGACGAAGATGGGTTTGGAAGAAGATCCATCCCCAAGGTCGATCTGCTCGACTTCGTCTTCGATGGAAGGTTCACGTAATTCAAAATGAGACTCCCACTGTTCTCTCAGACGTTGAGCCCAGGGTTCTTCTTCGAAGAATTCTGGCACTTGGTCTTCGCCTTCATCTTCTTGAGGTTGTGCAGATGTCGTGTTGGCTGACAGCACTTTTTTGAAGATTGAACCGATACTGGTATCAGAATCCCAAGTTGATGCTTCAGACGAGTGAGAATGTTCTACTTCTTCTGCGTCTGAACTCTCTGGAGTTGATGGTGGCGTGACATAGCCTACCCCCCGTCGAGTTTGATTGTAGTAGTCCTGCGGCTTACCCTTAGGTGTTGGAAGCCGGAGAGGGAGACATCGACCTTTGCCGTAGTTCAGGCCTTTGTTGCTATTTAGGTCTTAACCCATCTTTTGGATAAGGTACTTTGCCTTATTCGTGTACCGATAGACTTGTATTCTGCCGGTATCTGGTTCTGGCTCTAGTGGCGGGAGGTCTTAATGACGCTCAACTTTGTCAAAGATGATGGATTCTTCGTCTCGACTTCGTGGCGGGACTATGTAACAGACCCCTTGGGATGGGACTACTTGATATTGTCCAGAGAGGGTACATCTACATCAGCAGAGATATATTCCCCTAGCTCCTCACTGTAAGTACTGGGGTTAGATCAGGAGAGTCCACCACAGCTTTGATTTTGGGGTCCGAGAGGGTTATGTGGGCCTTCTCCGGCATCTTGGATGATTGCGGCGGCTTGTCCTTAAGACGCACCTTCAGAGGTGCCTCAACTGCGCCTCCGGTGATTGGTGCCTTCCCCTGTAGTTTTGCCACAAAGGGAGCCGATGTTTGAGGCGGCTTTCCCTTAAGCCGTATCTTCAGGGGAGTTTCAGGAGTTGGTACTTTTTCTGGTAGCTTGATGTTCATGGGAGGTAACTTCTGAGGTGGTTTGCCTTTGAGTCAGATCTTCAAAGGAGCATCGGGAGTCATCTCAGGCTCCATATTCGGCTCTGCTGCCGTTTCTGCCTCATCATCAGCATCATTGGCTTCCTCCTCGTTAGGTGACTTGTACAAGTTAGAATCGGTGAAGTAGGCTTCAACTTCTTTGAAAGGGTCAATGTCCGCGAACTCCGTCCGGATGACGTCGTTGGTGGACACGTACTTCATACATTGGTGGAGCGTGGATGGCACCACCATGTACTCATGCAGCCATGGTCGACCCAACAAGAGGTTGTAGTTGACGTCAGCGTCCACAACATAGCAAGTCACCTCGGTTCTGAGGTTATCGATATGGCACTTTAGTCGTATTTTGCCCAGCGGCTCGCTTTTGCTAGCGTTGAAGCCACTGATAGTTGTATTGGAAGGCGCCAATCGGTACATTGGGATCTCCAGTGTTGAGAGCAGCGTCTTCGAAATGATGCCGAGGGAAGACCCCGGATCGATCTGAATCCGCTTCACATTGACTGAACCGATATATCCTGTATAGTACAGCGGCCTGTTGTGTCGGTTGTGTTTGAGCAGCATGTCTTGTTGGGTGAAGGTTATATTGGGGATAACTTCATTCGCACAATGACAGTACGCACATACAGTCGGGAGATCTTCAGGCTGCTTGACCTGACTGATGAAGGACTCAGCATCCTTCAGGGCTTCGCAGAGAGCTTCACGAGTGTCCTTGGAAAGACGAAGGAGCTCGAACAGAGATAGGCGGGCAGGAGTACTGGCCAGTTGTGCCAGTATGTGGAAGTTGTGGGGCTTGGCTAGCCCCGAAGCATTCTCCTTTCGTAGAGGTCTGTCGAAACGAGCCTCTACATGCTTTTGCTTATGTCACTTTCCGTTCCCAGAATGCATATTCTAAATACATGTACTGCTGGAATATATTCATTTAATATTTATCATGTATTATTCTGTATTTAAATTCCTTTAATTTTTTGCTAATTATTTTTCTGTATTTTATTTATGTATTTTACTTTATGCTTTTATACTCTGCTTTAGCTTTATTTTGGGTTCGGCTTGAATTGGTTTAATTATGTTGGTTCAATATGAACCCAAACCCCCACCTACCACCACCCCCATTTAAAGCCCCAAACCCTTTCTCTCTCTTCATTACTTCTTCTCATTACTCTTCTTCTTCCTTATAACTCTCCTACCAACCTAGAAGAGATAGGCAAGTGCCAACTTGCTTCTTGATGGATCTCTATTTTTGTTATTCCATTGTCTTCCTCTCAACATTCTAAGACACTTTAGTGCTTGGCATTTTCAATTTCTATGGCTAAATTCTTCTAGATCTAAGTTTATAGTATTTTCGGATTTCTTGGGTTTTGATCTATTTAACATTATTATTTCCAAGTTTTGATGGTTCCATGTTGTAGGGAATTTCGTTCTATCCCATTTTGACCTATGGAAGTCCAAATTTGGACTTACGGTGAAGGTTTTATGGAGCTTGGAAGCCAAGGGTTCCATGACCATCCTTCTCAGGTTTTCTGAGAAGATAGGTCCCCACTTTCTCAGCCGCATGAGATTTTATTTTTCAGCCGCGTGAAATCTTTATTTTCCAACCGCATGAAATCTTTATTTTCCAACCGCATGAAATCTTTATTTCTCAGCCGCATGAGATTTTATTTCTCAGCCGCGTGAAATCTTTATTTCCCAACCGCATGAAATCTTTATTTTCCAACCGCATGAAATCTTTATTTTCCAGCCGCATGAAATCTTTATTTCTTAGTCACGTGAAATCTTTATTTTCCACAGCCGCATGAAATCTTTATTTTCCAACCGCATGAAAAATCTTTATTTCTCAGCCGTATGAAATCTTTATTTTCCAACCGCATGAGAAATCTTTATTTCTCAGCCGCATGAAATTTTATTTTCCACAACCGCATGAAATTTTTATTTTCCAACCGCTTGAAATCTTTATTTCCCACAGCCGTATGAAATCTTTATTTCTCAACCGCATGAAATCTTTATTTCCCACAGCCGCATGAAATCTTTATTTCTCAGCCGCATGAAATCCTTATTTCCCAACCGCATGAAATCTTTATTTTCCACAGCCGCATGAAATCTTTATTTCTCAGCCACGTGAAATCTTTATTTTCCAACCGCATAAAATATTTACTTTCCAACCGCATAAAATATTTATTTTTCAGCCGCATGAAATATTTATTTTCCAGCCGGCATGAGATATTTATTTTCCAGCCGCATGAGATTTTTATTTCCCAGCTGCATGAGATTTTATTTTCCAGCCGCATGAGATTTTTTCCAACCGCATGAGATTTTTATTTCCCAGCCGCATGAGATTTTTATTTTCCAGCCGCATGAGATTTTTATTTCAATAATTGATCATGAGATTAATAATTTATCATGCGTTCCTAGATGGAACTAAGAGACTGGCTAGTCGTCTTATTGAATTAAATGGAATAAGACACGTTCATATTTGCAATCGATTGACCAATCCCGAATATTGACATATAGATACATGCATGCTACAATTTATTTATTTATTTTACGAAAACAACATGTGTACTTTATGGTCAAGGCATGATTATTCCGTGGTTAGTTTTTATTGTTGTATTACGCTATGTAAGACCTACAACCTAACCGTATGGGTATCGTTGTAGAGTTGGGCATATCGTACCTTGTACGGAAGTACTCATTCTGAAATGACCATGATCTACGGTATGGGATTTCACTTAACATAGAGGCTACTAAGTTAAATAAAATAATAATTGCATGGAGAGAATGGATTTCCGAGTTCTTACATGGCAGCCCTCTTTGGGACTATTAGCGCCCAACAGGCCGGCTGGTTCCTACAGATACTGCAAATCTGTCACATGGACAGGGAGCGGTATCTGCTTATATTATTGAATATTGTATATTGATGACGGGCGTCCCGCTGGGACTCGTCTAATTCATGATTGGCGTAATTGATTGATTGGATAGACTAGCCTTGCTTGCCCATAGTAAGAACTGAGAAATCCTTATTGCATAATTCCAGGATAACTTGGGACTCACAGTAGTAAGCCGTAGGAGTTGGATGGCCGTTTAAGTTGATTTGTTTGTGTACTGCACCTACTCTGTTGCCTAACTGAGATGATCAGAGCGTCAGGACATGACGGGCCAACTTCTGTCCTTGTTTGGTTGGGAGGTTGGTTCGAAGTGTCGTGATGTTACGTGAATCCCAGTAGCAAGCAGAGATCTATTATTATATTCTCTTATTTACTGGTTTAATTCCTCATATCGTGCTTCCTTGCGGTACTTGCTATTAGAGGTCTAACCTCTCTGGTTTTGCATGGCCAGATTTAGAGTCGGTTCCCGAGGACTCAGCTTACCTCTACCTCCAAGATGGTCAATACTAGAGGAATGATCGCAGGAGGACTCAAATGGGTTCCTTACTTCCCCACTCATTTTGTTAATTACTTTATATTTTGCCGCTTGGTACCGACATGTTAGTCGGATAGTCTTGCACTTACTTTTACATAATTGTAATTAAGTCAGACTGCAGCTGATAACAATTGTGTATACGTTGCTATATCATCTGGCTATGTTTTGTAAAGCCAGATCTCAGGAACATTTTGACTAAGCGTTTGGGACGCCTTATTGCTTTATCTTAAATGTTCTCTGTTATTGCTTCTTGTTTGAATGATTGAGACATTAGATGTGAAGTGACCATAGCGAGACTTTCATGTAGCATGTACCCCTTGTCTTTTAGACAGTATTGATCGTATTATACGGTATTTATCTACCCGTAATACGTAGCTGGCTGAGTCATTCTCCCGCTCTCCAGTATTCTGGTTCTGGGGCGTGACAGCTTATTGGCTGCTGAGGGCTTGGATGGGCCCTCTTCCGGGGCAGCGGGGATGGTGCAAAGAGGCACCACCTCGACGGCAGCTTCGTCGGATTGGACGTTCTGATGTGAACGTGTTTGTACAGGAAGTGCCTCTTCCACAAAGGAAGAGACCATGCGGCAAGACTTGATCTTCCTGCCTTTGGATTTGGAGGTAGGGCGTACCTCCGGTTGAGTAACCTCGGAGACAAGATCAGGGTGAACCCATAAGATCTCTCCCCGAGATGTGGTGAGTGGGATGAGTCCACTTACGTTGTCACGGGTGGGTGGTAAGTTAACCACCTCCATTGTGGCCTTCGGGATGGGGACGACGCCATCTTGTGTTGTAGTTGGCGGCAAGGTGCAGAACTGGAGTGACACCACGTTGGCCGACACCGTCTTCTCCTCGTAGTCGACGGAGATTACATCCGCATTGATCATGCGCTGGATGTAATTCTTGAGGACGTAGCAGTCCTTGGTTGGGTGTCCGACAAACCGATGGTAGTGACAGTACCTCGGGTTGTCCACTTTTCTAATCTCGTCGGGACGCTTCGGGTCCGGCAGCTTGATCTTGTCACCCTACTTTAGTATCTCAAAGAGTTGCAGGGTGTCTTCGTCGTTGAACGAATAAACCTCCTTTGGCCTTGGTGCAAGTGGAGGCTTCTGAGTAGGTGCCGACGCACCTTTTGAGGCATTGACAGTCAATGCCTGTTTCTCCTTTGTCTCTCGTCCGGGGTTGTTGGCTGCATGCCGTTTCCCCTTGTCCTCAAAGGCAGGGAAACTGACTCCCAGAAGACGAGCGTTGGCCGCCTTCTTTTCTGCGGCTTCTGCTTCGACGATCAAGGAGCTCCAGTCGGGAGGAGGAGTAGAGTTGAGCTAGAGTTTGACTGCAGGCAGCATGTTCATGCTGCAGGAGGAGATGAGTGCATGTTCTGGCATGCCCGGGGGCAGTCTGAAGCAGGCCTGTCAGAAGCGTTCGATGAACACTCGAACTGTTTTCTTTTCCTTCTGGCGTATCTCTATAAGGGACGCCATTGTCATGTCCTTTCCGCCGTCGTAGAAACGGTCGAGAAAAAGGCACGTCAAGTCGTCGAAGGAAGATATAGAATTGTCGGGGAGGCTGCAGTACCAGTCGTACGCCACTCCCTTCAGTGCCCCGACAAATATGCTAGTAAATAGCGCGTCCTCCTTCGGAAGATGTCCCGTTTGAGACTGGAAGTACGTCAGATAACGACGCGGAGAGTCCTTCCCGTCGTATGGCGTCAGTGTTTGTGGTTTATACTTAGGAGGATAAACCACTTTGTTCCACTCGAGGGGATAAGGTTGGGGAATCCCCATCTTTTGGCGCTCCTCTTGTCTCGTCTTGGACTCAAAGCGCTCGCACAAATCCCTGATCATCTCGACCACGTCTTTCGTGGAGCTGGGAGTCGGGGAAGGTGGTACCACCTGAAGTTGAGCATTTGAGGGCTCCGATGTCCGAGGTGCTTCTCGGTGATCCGTATCCAAGGATACCCGTTGAAGGGGTACACTTGACTCTCCGTTGGCCCCCAGGTCGGGACTGGTAGAAGGTGTCCTGGCCAAAGCTGACCGTATCTCAAACACTGCTTGAGTCAGTGTTTGCATAGAGGCAGAGAGGGTTTTGAGCCCTCCCTCCAGAGTATCCATGCGTTGGACGAGGTCTGGTGGCGGCGCATCAGACTTGGAATCACCCCCAGCCATGTATACTGTCATGACACGGCTGGAAGTGGATGGATCGGTTAAGGCTTCACTCTCGGCCTCACTCTCTTGTAAGGGAGTTGCCTCTCCTGGAGCTTCGTCTTGGCCACCCCCAGCTATGTTCTGGAGAACATTCTCGTCGGGAGCATCTGCAAGGGCCGGATTACCCTCAGTCTTGTCTTGAAGGACTTGTTCGTCTTTGAGACTCAGATCCGCAGGGGCTAGACTACCCCCAGCTATGTCCGGGAGGCTGACTTCGAGAAGATCCGCCCCAGCTGTGCTTTGGAAGACAGCTTCATCTTCGGAAGGAGGCTCGACAAGGGTCTGACTACCCCCAGCTTCCTCCAAGATCTTCTTCCTCCCCCGAGTGCCTTCGAACACTCCGGAGGACGAGACGGCTGTCTTGGTTTTCCTCGACTGGCTTTTGGACGAGGAAGAAGAATTGCCAGTCGCCTTTCGGACTGACGAAGAGTTAGAGATCACGTTGCATGAAGCAACCCTTGGCTCTTCTTTTGTTGACACCTTCTTTCCGAGGCGACGTTGGAGGGGTGTCGATGATTGCAGCCGCTGGAATACCGACTGCCTTGGTGGGACTTGCCGCCTTGCAACAGCAGTTGATGGTGACCACAGCACAAGTATGCCCCGTGAGAGGTGCATCGTGCTTGTTAGTCGACTCTTCTGATCGGCGCTTGTGAGTGATCACGTTACGCAGATCGTTGGAGGAGAGTGCCACCTTCGTACCCCCTTCAGGCGCATGGCAAGGCCAAGCACCGGGGTGGTCAAGTGAATGTTGCGCCCCCTGATCTAACACCAAACAGGCATCCCGATCAGTAGTGGGGGAATAACATTTGAAGTGACTTGAACGGACCTCAGATGCACAACCAGAGGAGGCGCAGGGAGTTCAAGACCACTGGGTTTGCCTTACTCGACTTGGCTGTGAACGCAATAGATGCGCCCAAGTGAGACAAAGACTTTGAAGGTCGGCTCGTCTCTAGCGCAGAAGCACCTGAGTCGACCTTATACAGCTTACCATCAGCCGCGCGCATGATTGTGAGCGCATGCTTCTGGCTTGCTGCTGGCATAGCACGTTTGGGGCGTATGGCCTGTGCTGTCTTGGACTTCTTCGTACCAGTCCGCTGGGGCGCATAGTACTCAGAATCCAAATTCTCCTTGCCATTACAGCGAGTGAGTCTGTCAAAGACAGAGACCTTCTGCGGTGCATCAGAGGTGATGCGTGGGGCATTGGCTGCGTCCCTGCTCCGTCGACGCATCTTTCTCGCCTGAGAGGGAGATGGCTGGAGAATGTGGTCAGCCGCACGTTTTCCCGAGAGATGCGCTGTACCAGTGGGCGCATCTTGGTTGCTGAGGACGTCAGCAGGAAGGAAAGACTGGATTGGCGCATCTCCTTCGGTGTTGGTGCCAGAGGCGTCGACCTTGCACATCCAGACTCGGCGGGTCTTCTTCGGCTTCGGCAGCCGCTTCGAAGGGCTCGCACTGCCTTCAGAGATGAACTCCTCATACGCCTGTTGATTGAGGCGTACGACCAGCGTCTTGTGGGAGGAGCCCACCTTCACGTCGTCGGATTGCGACACAGCTTTCTCGGTGGAGGAGAAAGAGGTCCCCAGCAGAGTCGCCAGCTTGTTTGCCATTAAAATTCTTTGATTGCAAATTTCAATACAAACAGAACAGTGTTACAATATAGGACTTAGAAGTAGTCCTAGGAGTACACTTTTGTTTATCTGGGTCCCTTGTGCCGATGGAGCGAGTGGTAATGCGTTGACTCCGTTGACAATCTGACGACGGTTATCGATTCTCTGAAGGTTTAGATTGCTCTGGGTGCTGGAGCTTGCTGAGAGAAGGAAGACGTTGAGTGTCTGTATCTACCTCTCTGGTGGTGCAAAGTCTATGTCTGCAGATGTATCTTCGTCTCTGTATGTGTTCGTCGGTGAGAAGGAAATGATCCCTCTATTTATAGCTTTGCAGGCTGGCTGCTCATGCGCGCATGTGTAGGATACGCCTTGACGTGGGGACGCCACGTGGTGATTGCTGATGGAGGCGTATGGACGATGCGCCCTGATTGGGGGGTTAAATTCTTCATGCTGCTGTTGTGAGCCAGCACGTAGCAGAGGAGAAGATCTTTCTGTTGCTGAGATCTTGGATGAGTTGAGTCAAAGGACACGTGTCGTCGACCCATGGCTCGGAGATCTCGGATTTGATGGGGAATGATCTGGTAGGATGCGCCTAGGATTGGATGCATGAGGAGACTTTGGCTCGTAACCTTTAGGAGTCACGAACCATTCGAGGCGCATAGCTTTTGAGGCGCATGCGAGGCTTCAGTAGTGACTTTACTCCTGTCTTTTGGGATCAGAGAGAAGTATGGGACGCATGGCTTTTGAGGCGCATGCAGAGCTTCAATAGAGACTTTCTTTCGGTCTTTAGGGATCAGTGAAAAGTCTGAGGCGCATGGCTTTTGAGGCGCATGCAGATTTGGGCGCATGGCTGCGGAGGCGCATGCGAGATGATTGGGTGGCCACGTGGAAGTAGCCCTTGGAGGAAAAGTAATAATGATGCTGATGTTGGCGACGCTTCGTCTTCTGAAAAAGCTGTCAACTGTTCAGACTTCGGAAGACGTGCTGCCAACTCTGTCAATTCAGCATTTAATGTTTTTGACATTCGATGGACAGTTGAGTGGGCACATCAATCGGCGTTCCACTAGGCGTATGGAGACGCATGGGGGCGCATCCCCTGTGAGGCGCTTGGTGTGCGCGTCTGTGTGATGCGCTTGACGTTGAAGGGCGCGTCTTGTGTGATGCGCTTGATGTTGAAGGGCGCGTCTTGTGTGATACGCTTGATGTTGAAGGGCGCGTCTGTGTGATGTGCTTGATGTTGAAGGGCGCGTCTGTGTGATGCGCTATCTGGCCGGCGCATCCGCTTCGTGACACGTCTTTAATGGTGCGGCTGTTACGTTCTTCGAGTGCTTTAAATAGCCATTTTGACTTGGCTGAATTCGAAACATCTGGTTCATCCATTTAATGCAAATTCATTGCACGGAATTCGGAGAGCCATCCACTTGGCGCATGGGTTTGATTTGCCCGGCCTATAAATAGTGGCATGGAGAGAGTTTGCTTCTCGTTCTCTCACGTTCTTCCGAAATGAACTTGTTTACTCGGATGCATTCTGTTGATGAGATCCTCCCGAGGGTGAAGATGCGACGCAATGTCTTCATTGATGCACTTGAAGGTGACTGTTACATCCAAAAGTCGGAGTCGAGGGCTTCCGAGGCAGGCGGAAGGTGCCTGTTGCATCCAAAGATCGGGATGTTCGGGCCTCGTCTCCGTTATTCTGGAAGAGCCGCAGATCGGAATTGCGGTGCTGCGGCTTTGGGGGCTCTTTCTTCCTTCAAAGTGGGTGTTGCCCACTCTGGTTGTGTTGAAAGCTGTTCCTTTAGCCGCGGTTTCGATTGCGGTCTTCCTTCGCCTTTGGAGGCTCTTTCGAAACCTCCCATGGCCACAGGTCGGCTTGCGATGCTCCTCTCTTCCTCGGTTTGGGGAGCTCTTCCTCCAGCTAGAGGGTTGATTGCCACCCTTGTTCTGCTCAATAAATGCTTCATTAGTCGAAGCATTTAGACGGCGGTGAGCCTGGCTGGAAGAGTGGCACATAACTGTGCTGCTGAAGGGATGCACATAACTGAGGATGCACATAACTGAGCTGCTGAAAGGATGCGCCCTGCTGAGGGCGCATGGCGAGATGCACCTGGTTGAGGGCGCATGGTGATTGCTGCGCCTATTTGAGGGCGCATGGTGGCTGCTGGCTGTAGACTTAGGATATTTTCTTTGTAGAAATTCTCCTTTGTACAATCTTTTCTAGACATGTAATAGACTTTTATATGTAAAATAAAAAGTTCTCTTTCAATGTCTATATTTGTTGTTTTGCTGTGAAGTACTTTGTCCGAGCTCTGGCGCATGTAGTATCTGGTGCATAGGTTTTCTGGTTCTGAAATTCCATGCTTCTACAGTCATGGCAAAACAAATGATACAAGAGATAAAACAGCATGCGCCAGCAAACAGCATGCGTCAGTAAAACAACATGCGCCAGCAAACAGCCAGCAACAGCATGCGCCAGCAAAACAGCATGCGCCAGCAAACAGCCAGCGACAGCATGCGCCAGCAAACAGCATGCGCCAGCAAAATAGTATGCGCCAGCAAACAGTCAGCAACAGCATGCGCCAGGACAGCATGCGCCACAAAACGGCATACGCCAGCAAACAGCATGGCAACAGCTTTTTGCCAGCAAACAACATGCGCCAGGAAACAGCATGCGCCATGACAGCATGCGCCAGCAAACAGCATGGCAACAACTTTTTGCCAGCAAACAGCATGCGCCAGGACACAGCATGCACCAGCAAAAAGCATGCGCCAGCAAACAGCATGGCAACAGCTTTTTGCCATCAACAGCATGCGTTGCTCATCTTCTCCAACTAGCCTCCAATGGCTATGAAAACCCATGAACCAAAAGATCATAAATCACTCAAAATAAGTCGAAATCAGGACTTCCAACGGTCTAAATTGGGTAGAATCAAATTTCCTACAACATGGAACCATCAAAACTTGAAAACAAGAAGGTTTGATAGATCAAAACCATAAAAATCTAAAAATGGCTAAAACCTAGATCTACAATAAAATATACAAGAAAATATAAAATGCCAAGAACTAAGGTGGATTATAAAGTTGCATAGAAGAGTTTAGAACAATAAAAAATGGTGGGTTCCTTCATGAAGCAAGTTGCACTTGCCTAGGCTAGGGTTCTCTTGGTTGGTGATGGAGAGTAAATGAAGAAGGAATGAAGTAATGAGGAGAGAGAAAGGAAAGGGGTTAAAAATAAGGAGGGTGGTGGTAGGTAGGAGGGTTCACCTTTGGTTCATGATGAACCAAAGCAAACCAAGCCAAGCCGAACCAACCCAAGAATAAACCAATAAATGAAATGCTAGAATAAATCAAGCAGGGAGACATGCAATACGGGTCAAATTACGTATACGTATACCAAGATACGCAATACGAACCACAAGCATTACAGGTGGGGGGGGGGGGGGGGGGGGGTTCCTAGAGAAGGGGGATATTTTTTATCTTTTATAATTTTTTTAAACATCAGTAGAATACTGAGTCGTAAAATTATAGTTGGGATATCAAGTCGATGTCTATTAAAATTTATGATAGCAAATTGAATTTCTTTCAATAGTTAGGATATCAAATTGTAATTTAACCAACAATAGATCTGTATTCCAAAATCTAAAATTCAAGTAACCAAATATGGTTGTCCAAAAAAATAAATACTTTCAATAATAAGAAAGCATATATTTTATGTGTATTTGCACTCGTGCATCTGAATTTAGTTTATGGTTTCCAAATAGGCTATTATTAATCAAAGAATTTGAACAACATTTTAAGATAAAAATCTAAAAATAAATAAAGTAAATAACAAAGCTTTGGATTATCTAAGCCTTTATTTTATCACTTATGTCACATTACGCCTAGTTTAAGCTTTGCTATGCCTAGAGCCAAATGCTTACAATCTTCTTACAACCGTCACGTATCGGACTTCGATTGAAGGAGAGGAAAAAATGGTGGGATCGAGTGAAGTCCATGTAGTAAGAGAGTGAGAGAGAAGGTGGGATCCGGTGAGACTTATGTGTAAGCGATGGAAGAGAGAGATTGTAAGAAGGTTGTAGACTTAGCATTTTTCCACCTAATTTATATTAAGTATCCATACATACAAAATAATATGCCATGAATATTCCTTTGTATCATTTTTTAAGACTGAAGGTGCTACATGTAAATACTAAAATTTAGTGGCTCTTGATGCTTGGTTGTGACCTAAGAAAATTGAGAGTCAAATGCGAGGGGGGCTTTCTGCAAAATACTAAGCTACAGCCCTCTGACGTCAGACCTACTCCTCACGTGAGCCGCATCACGTGTATGGCTTCGTATTCTCTATGTACATACACTGCAGAAGCACAAAGCTTCTGATCTGCAGCCGTCCGATCAAGTCCAGGTCACCGATCCGAGTAGTCTCGTCCAAACCGACGGTTCGGATTTCATCTGGGAAGAACACAGGATTGAATACGAACCAGCTCACTCTTCCTCCTCTCCTTTCCCTTCTTCTTCTTCAAAAAATTCCGATTTTGATTTCTTTAATTAAATTAAAATAAATTCCCTTTTTTTCTAGAGAGAAAATTTTTTTCTACAGAGGGAGATGAAGGGAGCGATGGACGAGAGGGAGATGGAGATGGCGAAGAAGGAGGAGATCAAGGCGGCGATGAATGGCAAAGGAGCGATCGACGTCGACGTCGACGACGACGACGACGACGACGATGACGATGACGTGGAGGAGATGGTGGATCTCAAGGGCGATGGCGACGACGATGACGACGATGAGGACGACGACGATGAGGATGACGGTGACGATGACGATGACGTGGAGGAGGTGCCGGGACCGCAGGTCCACACCGTGGATGATGATGACGAGGAGGAAGAGGATGATGATGATGGAGTGGAGGGAGGTGATGATGACGACGACGACGACGACGATGATGATGAGGATGACGAAGAAGAAGAGGTAAAAAAAAAAAATTATTTTATCATTATTTTCTGTAATATTTTGTTTATTTGTTAAATAGCAATTTTAGGGTTGTGTTAGATCTATATGTTTGCTATCAAATTCTAGCTAATTTTATATTTGTACAGAATTTTACGATAATATTTTAGCACAAATTATCGTTTAGAGCTGCTCCAGTCATATGTTTTTTTTTTCTGGCATATTTATTAATTTTTGTTTTCCTGCATATAGGATTTACTCTTATGTAGCTTTGTTCCCGCCATAAGTTCAGTACCTCCTTAATAATTGCAGCTAGATCTAGGGTTTGTGTGTTTGTATTTATTTAATGGTGACATAACTTTAGTTAAATTAAATGATTTTTCTAGCTGTTATGTAATTCTGATTGTATTTATAGATCTAATTTTACTATAATATTTGTAATTTATAGGTAGGATTTAAATCTATGTATATGGTGAAAAATAATAGTTTTATTGGATGAGGCATACTGCTGAATATGCTACAACACGATAAAGGACACGGTGACACAGAGGGGACACATATTTTGGAGAAACTATTCAGTGGGGCGGGACGATGGTGATGTCTTAAATCCTTTCCAATAGTGCCATGAAACACCACTAAGACTAAATTAGAAAAAAAAATCAAAAAAATTGGTGTGTCATGGTACTATTGGAGTACTCAAGGCTCACTACTGTCCCGTGGTGAGCCTGTACCACTGAATAATTTTTCCATATTTTGGCATGTCCTTGGACAACTTTTTCTCTCCGGCGGCTGTTTCAATGTGAAACAAATACGGCACCATCATTGGCACGTCCGGTGTGATTGCACTAGAATATGCTTCATGTCTAATAAAGGAGATATTTTTTAGTGCTAATTAGTGTTTAGATTCTGAATTTTGTACAGTTTAGAGTTTAAGTTCCGACATGTTCAATGGAAAAGTTTGGATACTGGCTTTTTTTTTTCCTTTTTTTTCCCATTATACTCCCTCATTTCCAAGTCCAACATAGGTTGGTTGTTGCCCTTGTACTCATGTTTATAGGACAATTGGAAAAAAGAAACCAAAAATAAAAATGAATGGTCTAAACTTTTCAATTGGACATTTAAGAGTTTAAACTAAACTGGTATAAAATCTAGGGTCTAAACATTAGTTAGCCCTTTTTTATGGTGTTTTGTTTTTTGGGTACTGATCCTAATTGATGGTCCTGGCCTTTGGATTGGATGTTCATGGACATGGACAATGTACGTTTCAAATGGGTATATGAACTAGGAGTACTGTCACTCTGTTCGGAACTTTTTTTTTGTTGTTGTTGTTGTTGTTGTTGTTGTTTGTTTGTGTACTTGCATATGATGATTGGTTCAATTGGTAGTCATGGCAATTTTCTGATTCTATTCATTTCCAGCTGTTGCGCTGTAGTCTTATTTTTTACCTGATTTTATTTGATTATTTAACAACCTATTCTTTTTTCAGTTAAGTTTGCTATATACACAAGTAAGATCTGTGTGCTCTAAAATCCAGTGCAGCATCCTTGGTTTTTGAATTCTTTGTTTAGTATGTTTTAGTACCTTCTGCAAAGAGAACAATGTGCTTCTCTTACTTTTCTGCTATTTAGCACATTCCGAGCAAGTTGCATGCTCAACAACCTTGGTTTTCTTTGATTCCTTATCAGAAACTTGGAAAATAACATGTTGCAGATTAACATGGATTTTGTTGCGGACCCGGGTCTATCACATGACCATGTCCATCACATGACCTCATGTGCTGCCTCACCCTAACAAAGAGAAAATTAGGGATAATTTAGCAAATACCCCCATTCCAAATGTTAAAACTAGCATATACCCTCAATAATTTTTTTTTGGTCTAGCAAATACTCCCACTCTTATGTAAAACAGAAGAAAAGAAATTTAAAAAGTGGGGATATATCTTAAATTTTTTACTATTCTATACTAAAAATGGGAGCATTTGCTAGATATTTGGGGTATATGCTACTTTCAATATTTGGAATGGTGGTATTTGCTAAATTATCCCAAAAATTTAAATGACAAAAATACTCTCCTCGTTTGTGGTCACTTCAAATACCACTGGAGGAGGAGGAGGGGGGGGGGGGGGGGGGGGGGGGCAATTTGGTCAAATAATTATTATTTATTTTTGTTGAAATGGAAAATTTAATCTCTGATTGACGGAAATATTTAAATAATTGATGGTAGTAATTGATATGATATTAAAATTTAGTGTATTAAATTGAAAATTTTGAATAGTGGAGTGTATCAAGTTGAAATTAAGCCCTTTTTTTTGCATTTGTAGGACTTAGTATAACTAGTTTTGAGTCATATGAGATAATAATTAAAACTCATCTCTAAAGACTTAATTGTTCTATTGGGCCTTCAAGCTATATATTGTAATTAATATCCTTTATTTTGGATTGTGATGCATGTTCTTTCTTGAAGGATATGGGGACGGAATACCTTGTTAAACCAGTAGCCCGTGCAGAAGACGAGGAAGATGCAAGTGACTTTGAGCCAGGTGAGGAGAATGGTGAAGACGAGGACATCGATGAAGAAGATGGTGCCCCGGGAAAGGACGGAGGCTCCACAAAGAGGAAGAGGCCAAATGAAGATGACGACTCGGACGATGACGACGACGACGGTGACGACGACGATGAGAGGCCATCGAAACGATAGGATATAAGAAAGTAACCCGATGCCGCTACCCACTGGCTCAATGTGTCCCTGATAATATGTTGTTGTAGGTAGCAGGACTTTGTTATTTATGATGTTTTTGTAGGGGCGTGTCTGTCTTTGTACAAGGTAGGATGTTTAAACAAAATATGTCGGTGAAGGATGGTAGTATCCCTCCCCAGGAGAAGCACATTAGATTTTCCTTCATGTTTACTATGTTTTTATTTGAGTTTGTAATGCAACAACTATTATGGTTTATATCATGCCCTTTGAATTTTACTGGTTACTTTTTTATTTTTTTGTGTGATGTCCGTGTGTAACATTTTGTGCACACACACTGTGTTGTATGTCACTTGGGTTTACTGTTCGCAATTTTTACAGACTTCCGTCTCCTCTACGGTTCGATCCTGAAACCGTCTGTCTAGCTAAGAAGGTTATACCTTTTTCTCACTGACTACAAGAATGGTATTTTACTGGTTTATTTGAAACTGGTTTATTAGACGATTTCCGTTATGCTCATTCACTTCACAGTAGTAGTACACAAATGTAATACATGGATACGCGGCCGAAATACTTTCACGGATGGTGTCAGAAATCGAACGATCATCTTCCCAGGATGGATAATCAAGTTTTACGACTCAAACTTCGAACTTCGATTTTATGATCAATAATATATTGATACGATGATTAAAACCTTGAAATGTTACCGTTCAGTTTTATGTCCTTTGTAATGTTGACAAAAGCCACATATTTTTTTAAGAACTTTAAATCATGTTAAACTAGATTTAGCTTCTATGGACCACCACTCCCGTTAACTTATATAATTGTACTCACGAAAGTAAAAGAACAAAGTCACACAAAATAACATTACAATGCAAAAGCATATACACAAGTAATAATACTACAGTCAGGCATGTAAAAAAAAAAAAAATTGTTTCAGAAAATAAAAGAAACTAGGATAATGCGTCTGCCGGGAATCGAACCCGGGTCTATTGCTTGGAAGGCAATTATCCTAACCGTTGGACTACAAACGCTTTGTGAACTACATTCAACTATCTAATATAGGTTATATAACTAAAGAACGTCATCTATGTAGGCTAAACCTAAAGACTTTTTGGGTTTCTCTCTTCAACAAATCATCAACTCCAAGCCAAAACAATTATGATCCAGATTACTGGACATGACATTATTATTACTTAAACATGCTCAGCTCTAGAAGTCGAGAAAATCTGGGCAGCTTGCTCGCTGCAGAGAGACTGGTCTCTTTATTCAGACTGGTTTATTAGACTATTTCTGTTATGCTCATTCATTTCTCCACAGTAGTAGTACCCAAATGTAATGCTTGAGTACGACGAAATACTTTCATGAATGGTGTCATAAATCCAAAGATCATCTTCCCATGACTGAAATCGCTCTTTGTTGAAAAGTACTCATACTCAAACTTGCAACTTCGATTTTTATGATCAGTATGATATTGATATGATGATTAGAACCTTTGTAATATTGACGAAAGCCATATATTTTTTACTTAAATTTTAGATTATGTTCATCTGGATTTAGCTTCTGTGGACCACCGCTCCGTTAACTTATATAATTGCATTCACGAAAATAAAAGAACGAAGTCACATTAGATAACATTACAATGCCCAGTATATACATAAAAAGCAATAATAGTAGGGTTTTGTTAAGAGTTGAAACTTCCCCCCAATTTTATTTTAATTAGTGTTACCCCCAATCTTTGGGTAAAGTGCAAATAAACTCTCCTTAGATTTACGTTTTTGCATTTGAAGACCCCTTGTTTAAAAAAATTCACATTTTAATTTTTGCTTAATTTGCACCCATATCATTAACAGGCATTAAAATACGTCTAAAAATACGATTTTACCCCTCCCACTACTCTCTCCTCCCTCTCTCTCCGATGGTGGGGACTTGTCAATCGGGACCGACTAAAGGAGAGGGGAGGGTGGCCAGCCAGCGGAGGGAGGAGGGGACATGTCGAGGTAGGGTTGAGCATTCGGTTAATTCGGTTCAAAACGAACCAAAAATCGAATAAGCAAAATCAAAATCGAACCGAATTGGCCCATAACCGAATCAAACCGAACCAAATTAAATTGGTTCGATTGTTTTTTATTCGGTTTATTTGCACTTTTTGTTAATATATATAGTACCTAAATATACCTAAATTTATTTAGTATATATCTGTAATACACACACACACACACACACACACACACACACACACACATATATATATATATATATATATATATATATATATATATATATAAACTAAATTTTTTTATTCGGTTTTCGGTTTTGGACCAAAACCGAAAACCAAAATCGAAACTGAAACCGAATAAGAAAATTTAGTATTTTCAAAACCGAAATCGAACCGAGTCTTTTTTTAATCGAACCGAATCTTTTATTCGGTTTTGTTCGGTTTTTTCTTATTCGGCCCACTCGACCACCCCTCCTCCCTCTGCTAGCCGGCCCCCTCAACCCGTCCCCCACCTCCCTCCGCTAGCCAGCCCTCCCAACCCCCTCCTCCCTCCGCTGGCCGACCCCCTCCACTGGTCGGCCATGCTCGACCTAAGGGTGAGCATTATTCGGTTTTGACCCAAAAACCGAACCGAACCGAATAAGAGATTCGGCTCGGTTTAAAAAAAATTCTTATTCTGTTTCGGTTTTGAAAATACTAAATTTTCTTATTCTGTTTCGGTCTTAGGTTTAGGTTTCGGTCCAAACCAAAAACAGAATAAGAAAATTTAGTTACGATATATATATATATATATATATATATTTTATATATATATATATATATATATATATATATATATATATATATATATATATATATTTACGTACTATATATATTAACAAAAAAGTGCAAATAAACCGTAAATCGAACCGATTTAATTCGGTTCCGTTTGATTCGGTTATGGGCCAATTCGGTTCGGTTTCGGTTTTGCTTATTCGGTTTTGGTTCAATTCGATTTTCGGTTCGGTTTGAACCGAATTAACCGAATGCTCACCCCTAGGTCGACCCGCCCCCTCCTCCCTCCGCTGGCCGGCCACCCTCCCCTCTCCTCTGGTCGGTCCCGCTTGACAAACTCCCACCACCAGAGAGAGAGAGAGAGAGAGAGGAGGGGGGGGAGGGATAAAATTGTATTTTTAGACGTATTTTAACGTCTGTTAATGGCATGGGTGCAAACTGAACAAAACTTAAAATGTGGGATCTTTTTTTTAAATAAGGGATCTTCAAATGCAAAAAACGCAAATTTTAGGAGGGTTTATTTGCACTTTACCCAAAGATTGGGGGGGGGGTAACACTAATTAAAATAAAATTGGAGGGAAAGTAGAAATAGAATTAGCAATTGGGGGGAGGGAGGGGGGAGGTAAATACAAATAACTCTTTTGTTAAATATACATAAAAAGCAATAATAGTAGAGTTTTGTTAATATAAGTGTCATAAGAATACATGTTAATACATCGATAAATGCGTAATTTACATGGATAACACCAACATTAAATTTATTGTGAAACCTAGTTTTTGTATATGAAATACTATTATTATTATTATTATTTATTGGCTTGGAAATTAATTTCAAAATTTATTATGGTTTTGGATAGCTGACCCGACCCGTACCCAGACCAATTCCCGAAACCCCGACCCGGTCCTAACCCCCTCTTTTGGATTCTAAATCTGATTCTTATCTATTATAATATATATATATATATATATATATATATATATATATATATATATATATATATATATATAGGAATACGTGGGTGAGGGTATGTGCTGGTCTAATATGGACCAGTTCCAAGTGTGTGTGTATATATATATATATCCCTCACCCACGTATTCCTATATATATATATATATATATATATATATATATATATATATATATATATATATATATATATACACTTGGAACTGGTCCATATTGGACCAGCACATACCCTCACCCACGTATTCCTACTCCCCCCTCTCTCCTTACTTTTCTCCCCACGAACACTCACAGCCACAACCATTCTCCTCTATTCTCCACTTAAGAACCCACACCATCCCACAATCACCACTAATCACTCCTTTTCCAACTTCCCCATTTCTTTTTCTCATTACAGAGAATAAAACCAAACTCTCCCCCCAAACTTCCATCTCTCTCTCCCTCTCACTCCAGACAACCCTCCCGCGCGCCTCGGCCTCCCAGCGCGACCCCGACCCCTTCGCCGCGCCCCTCCCAGCGTCTCCCCGGCTCCCCTTCCAGCCGTCGGCCGCCGTCCCGAGCCGCCCAGCGGCGCCACCCGCGCCCGACGCCGGCGCCCCGACCCCTGGCGCCTTCTCCCGCAGTCCCCGGCGCCCCACCGCCGCCGGCCATCGCAACCCCCCGCGGCTTCCCGTGCCCTAGCACGCGGACGCTGTTCTCCCCGGCGCACCCCGATCACCTGTCCGCTGTTCTGGAGAGCTCCTGTCCAGCACTCTTCGCTGGATTTCGAGTCCGATACGTGGATTTGCGCGTCCCGAGTCCGAGGCAACCCTTCGGATTCCGTCATTTTGGGTAATCCCTGATTAATCACAGTAGTTCGTCTCTCCCCGTGTCAATGATGATATTTTGGTCCGCAAATTTCTTCGGAAATTCGGCTTTCGGTTACGTGTTTGGTTCCAGAAATTTTTCAGAACCATTGTTGGATTTATTCTGTGGTTTTGGTTTAGTTCTGTTCGTTTCGAGATTTCCCGAGAACCTTCGGGAAAGCTTCTGTTGGGTTGTTTTGCTTTCCGAAACTTTCCGGAAATGAATTTCTAGATAATTTAGTCTTCGGATCTTTCCGATTTTGCTGTGATGTTTGGGTTGGTTTCGGATTCCCGAATTCTTTTCGGGTTGTTCCGAATTAATATTGGGAATGTTTGTGGTTATTTATATATATATATTTTGGGATTCCCTGGTTTGGAATTTGCAGAAAAATGTTGGCATATTTCCCAGTTTTTGGGTTGACCAAAAATAGAAAAAATGCTGCCGGATTTTCCCGTAAAATTTAATTATATTTTAAAAATGATTTTTAAATGAATTTCGAAAAAATAATTAGTATTTTGGGATTTTTTGGGCGACGACCGTATCGGTCAATGGGCCCTGGCTAAGTGCAAACGAAACCGGCTTCGCCCGGACGTTATATGATGATTGGACCTGTAGTGCCCCGTCCCGCTCAGTCAATCGGAGGAATCGAAACGCCGACGGCGTTCGGACTTAGCCTTACAACGGCGACTCGAAGACATCTCGGTCAAGGCGACCGCTTGCTCAGGTGGGATAGTTTCGGTGAACTTGCCTCATCTTTGCCTTCACATAATAAATCGTGTTTTCAACTTGCACAAGTAGGCTTAATAATAAAAGAGATGAATCCACATAGCGAAGGGAATAATCCTAATGGGTCAAAATGAGTTAGAACATGGAAAACGTCCCACGGTCGGCTTAGAGTTGGTGCACGGCGTGCTTTGAAAATGACACTCGGTCCTTCGTCCCGTGGCTTGGGAGAAGGGAAGTTGGTCTTCGACACAAAGTTATGAAATAGCCTAAGTCATAGGCGTCGTCTGCGTGAATGCTTGCTAAAGCATGCACGGTCCCGTCGAATTGTCCCGGCACTTGAGTTGGCCTAAGTCATAGGCATTGCCCACGTAAATGCCCGACAAAGCATGCACGTTTCCATAACGCAAGGCTTGGTATAGCCTTTGCTCGTCCCTTAAGTCAAGTTATAGGCTCGATTAAGTTAGGCAAAGTTATGCCGATCGACCTAAGTCATTTCTAGTGCTGTCCCGCTCTTTCTGCGGCTGTCAACTTAAATAGTTCCACGATCCCACGGCCCGTCATATAAAGTATGACTTGGGCGATAGCGCCGCGTAGAGCGGAAGTCGAGTTGAGGCACGATTGCACGATCCTAGAGTTTTTAAAGGCACGGGCCACAATTGATTAGTTGAGTTTTGGAAAGTGTCTAAATAAGTTGTTGTCTTGAGTTAAAAGAAAGGAAGAAAGAAAGAAATGCTCACGACTGGGTCGTTGAGGCAAGAAAGAACAATGCTCGCGACTACGGGTCGTCGAGGCAAGATCTCAGATGTGAGAAATGGCACTAAAAGAGAGGAATGGCACTAAAAGAGATGGTAACACCAGAAGTGAATGACTATGTGAGACGTCAGTTTGAGTCGGTCTTGCATGGTCATAGACAACTTGTCGACAAGGTAGAGTTTCCCCGAATCGGCAACCTGTGGCGCCACGGGACCGATTGCGGCCTAAGGAAACATAAAGGCTCTGGGAGCCAAGCTGCGCCTGGGGCAAAGTATTCGGTGGACGCGGAATAGGGCTAGCTACCCAAAGAAGGTCCATCCTATACTCAGCAAAAAGGAGTCCACTATGGCTCTCGGAGTCAGTGACCAAATCATATAGATGAGTCGGCATAGCGGCAGATCCGCGGGTATGCCTTTGGATTGAGTTGAGTTGTCGAAGGTGTATACAAGCTAGAATACAAGTATTGGACTTAAAGAATGGCTACAACATAGGCGACGTGCTTCGGCACGAGATGTGGCATTGAGTCTTGAGTTGTCGGCATATAGTTGCATAAGTTGGTTGAGTTGTTTGAGTGTAACTCGGGAAACCGCCGCAAGGCAAAGTCAGTCGTGTGACACTATACCCACAAGTCTTGATTGGGTCAGTTGGCGATCAAAGTAACAAAGGGGCCGCGAGACGGCGATATGGTTGAGTCGCACTGAGTTGCGAGGCACGGCACGAAGGAGTTATAGCACGGTCGTAAGGAAATTGGGTACTACCGCGTAGTTGCGTCTCTGATTCTGGCCGAAAGGCAAGTACGACCTGATAGGTTAACGTTGTGGCACGAGAAGTGATCTAGAGGCAAAGTATGAGTAACGTTGACATTGCAAGCACGGGATGGTTTTGACACACAAGTTGCGCCAAGGCGCCGGTCCTAAAACTGAACCTAAAGCAAGAGTAGAAAGACAATCGAAAAGGGATTTAAGCTGCACAAAGTAAATGAACGTGCAGGTTTTGTATGGGTGGGCGACAAGCTCACTCCACCAGTACAGTTGAGTACTGACACCCACACAGTGTTCATGTGCAGGCACAGGTAGAAGCTCGTGGCGCGGAGCCCGCTTGGATGCGTCGAGGCACAGGAGTTCCTTGGCGATTCGAAGCGTGCGGCCGCATGGATTGAAGACTTATACAGGACATAATGTATGGACATCGCCTTCCGAAGCTTCCGCTGGATCGACAAATATTGAGAGATGAGAGAGAGAGAGAGAGAGCAGAGTGATCTTGTAATGAGAGAAAAGTGAGCTTGAGTGAGCTTGAGAGACTTGTAACATTGGCCTTGCGCCCCATTGTAATCTTTGTTTCAATATCAATAAAGATCATCTTTTGAGAAACTTGTGTTTGTTCTAAATTCCGCTGCTATTATTTAACGTCTCTGCTTGGGACTTCTGTGCGATGACCCCGTCGCAGCCGCTGAAATCGGCCGTTATGGAACCCGCCTTGCACGAGCGCAATCTAGGCTCGTGCGGCATCACGTCTTAGCGAGGACGATCGCTCCTACGGGAGCGGGGCGTGACATAGTGGTATCAGAGCACGGCTTTACGTCCTTGGACTATCGATTGAATTCTTTAACTCCGTTGTTTCCGCAAACTCTGAATCGTTGCTTCCGCAAAGTTGAAATCGTTGGTGTGCTCTCTCTCAAATGTCCTACGGGATGTCCATATAATAAGTCTATCTATTTTGCAAAATGTAGGAGAACAGTCTTTGACAACAAAACAAAAGATGGTTTGCGTAAGCACGGTTGGCTAAGTCGGGTTGGGCATATACACTAAAGTTGCGTCGACCTTAGAAAAGTCGAGTGCGGGATTCAAATTATGTCGGACGAGAATGAGTTGAACTCGATTGGGTAAAAGTGAGATGACTATCGACAGGGGTACTATCGAGCGACGATATCGTCGGTGCGATATAGATAAGCGTGCTTGGGTTTTGAGGAATGGTTCGAACGGGATTCGAAGAAGTCGATTTTGAATCAAATAATAAGTTGAGGATTGGTTGAATGACTTCATTCCTGAGTGGTGTATGCGATAGGCTCAGGGATGTCGAACGATGCGAATTGAGGAAAATAAGTTGATCGATGACTTAAGATGGACGGATGAAGAATACGTGAAATTGGTTGGAGGAAATTGATATCGTAAATGATTCGAGGGAAAATGATCGGAATTGGTGTTATGAATGTCGAGGAGACTATCCAGTTGGACGATAACATCATTCGCACGACTCGAAATTGGTTGCAAAGGAAGATCGTCAGGTTACGTATATCGTCGATGGTATTGAGGCGTATCAAAGATCGATATGCGATAACTCGGGGGTACTCTGACTCGGCGAAGGACGATCGTGCAAGTGTTATGGTTCGGTTGGATGCAATACTTAGGACTTTGGTTGAGATGAATGTTAGATGCAAATGAAGGTGTCTTGATGGTTACGCGAATAACCACAACGTCGACATTCTTGTCTTGCGCGAGCACAACTTTAGCCTCACACATGCGTTGCGTCAGATTTGAGGCGATCGTTCTGCGTGAGCGCTGACATGGTGATTCATGTCGCGGGAACAATCGGACTCGGAAGATCAGGACGCGACAACTTTGATTGTCTCGACTTGTCGGTTTGATGCGAAGGAAGATTCGAGGATGTTTTGACTTGTGATCGATGAATGAAATGAACTTGAGGATTGAGTAGGTCCAATCCGCGCATCGAGAATGAATTAGTCTAGACCCAAAACAAGAGTTACGTCCCGATGAGAATGACTATCTCGCGGGAGCGTGCATGGTGATTCATGCCCACCGCGGTTAATCTGACTCGCGTGAGATCGGGGCGCAACACGTTGTTAAGCTAGACGACCTTGTGATCGGTTTCGTGAATTGGAATAGACGACTTCGGAAATATAAAATGTGGATTATGGTTTAGCGACGAATTACGTAGTAACGTGCTTGACTTGGAAGGATTTGATAGGCAGATTATGTTGAACGTGTTCGAAGAGATAGACTATGCGAGATGGCTTGTTGAACGGGCAATATTGATACGTCGGAGAATTTAGTTGAACGTGAGTTGTAGGATGGCTTTGCTAAATGACACAGGCCCCGTACGACGAATGTTGGGATGTGCGTAGGAAATCGATGCTCGATGTTTAGAAATCGGAGTGATGCGAGCTTGGGTAGAAAAACCCGTACTATCAACTTGGTTTGACCTTAGGAGGGGGTCAGTGTTGATATTGTTGTTTGGGAACTATGATTCTAATACTGACGAATGACTTTAGCCAAAAGATATAGCCTAGCGATTAGGCAGACGTCCCGACGAAAAGTGATAGGAGTTATGGTGGCACCACTCGTGAGCTCGGTTGAGATGCATGTATATCAGGGACGCTTGAATACGTGCACGAATCCGACTCGAGTGGCGATGGCGGATTCTATATCACAAGGCTTGGCTGAAATGCATGTATTTTGGGGACGCCTAGAATATGTGTACGATCCAACCAAGTGATATGTTGAATCAAGTGAGACTTGAGGAATGGAAAGTGTTGAGGATTTCGAAATAGAGATTCGAAGAAAAGATTGAGGGTAGTGCGAGTGTGGCTCGGATTGAGGAAACGCATAGGCGTAGTGTATGCGAGAGTTCCTGAATGTTGAGTAAGGTGATAAGTCAATAAGTAAGTACTCAGTAAGTCTCGAGGACGAGACTTGTTCTGAGTGGTGTATGTTGTAGTGCCCCGTCCCGCTCAGTCAATCGGAGGAATCGAAACGTCGACGGCGTTCGGACTTAGCCTTACAACGGCGACTCGAAGACATCTCGGTCAAGGCGACCGCTCGCTCAGGTGGGGTAGTTTCGGTGAACTTGTCTCATCTTTGCCTTCACATAATAAATTGTGTTTTCAACTTGCACAAGTAGGCTTAATAATAAAAAAGATGAATCCACATAGCTAAGGGAATAATCCCAATGGGTCAAAATGAGTTAGAACATGGAAAACGTCCCACGGTCGGCTTAGAGTTGGTGCACGGCGTGCTTTGAAAATGACACTCGGTCCTTCGTCCCGTGGCTTGGAAGAAGGGAAGTTGGTCTTCGACACAAAGTTATGAAATAGCCTAAGTCATAGGCGTCGTCTGCGTGAATGCTTGCTAAAGCATGCACGGTCCCGTCGAATTGTCCCGGCACTTGAGTTGGCCTAAGTCATAGGCATTGCCCACGTAAATGCTCGACAAAGCATGCACGTTTCCATAACGCAAGGCTTGGCATAGCCTTTGCTCGTCCCTTAAGTCAAGTTATAGGCTCGATTAAGTTAGGCAAAGTTATGCCGATCGACCTAAGTCATTTCTAGTACTGTCCCGCTCTTTCTGCGGCTGTCAACTTAAATAGTTCCACGATCCCACGGCCCGTCATATAAAGTATGACTTGGGCGATAGCGCCGCGTACAGCGGAAGTCGAGTTGAGGTACGATTGCACAATCCTAGAGTTTTTAAAGGCACGGGCCATAATTGATTAGTTGAGTTTTGGAAAGTGTCTAAATAAGTTGTTGTCTTGAGTTAAAAGAAAGGAAGAAAGAAAGAAATGCTCACGACTGGGTCGTTGAGGCAAGAAAGAACAATGCTCGCGACTACGGGTCGTCGAGACAAGATCTCAGATGTGAGAAATGGCACTAAAAGAGAGGAATGACACTAAAAGAGATGGTAACACCAGAAGTGAATGACTATGTGAGACGTCAGTTTGAGTCGGTCTTGCATGGTCATGGACAACTTGTCGACAAGGTAGAGTTTCCCCGAATCGGCAACCTGTGGCGCCACGGGACCGATTGTGGCCTAAGGAAACATAAAGGCTCTGGGAGCCAAGCTGCGCCTGGGGCAAAGTATTCGGTGGACGCGGAATAGGGCTAGCTACCCAAAGAAGGTCCATCATATACTCAGCAAAAAGGAGTCCATTATGGCTCTCGGAGTCAGTGACCAAATCATATAGATGAGTCGGCATAGCGGCAGATCCGCGGGTATGCCTTTGGATTGAGTTGAGTTGTCGAAGGTGTATACAAGCTAGAATACAAGTATTGGACTTAAAGAATGGCTACAACATAGGCGACGTGCTTCGGCACGAGATGTGGCATTGAGTCTTGAGTTGTCGGCATATAGTTGCATAAGTTGGTTGAGTTGTTTGAGTGTAACTCGGGAAACCGCCGCAAGGCAAAGTCAGTCGTGTGACACTAAACCCACAAGTCTTGATTGGGTCAGTTGGCGATCAAAGTAACAAAGGGGCCGCGAGGCGGCGATATGGTTGAGTCGCACTGAGTTGCGAGGCACGGCACGAAGGAGTTATAGCACGGTCGTAAGGAAATTGGGTACTACCGCGTAGTTGCGTCTCTGATTCTGGCCGAAAGGCAAGCACGACCTGATAGGTTAACGTTGTGGCACGAGAAGTGGTCTAGAGGCAAAGTATGAGTAACGTTGACATTGCAAGCACGGGATGGTTTTGACACACAAGTTGCGCCAAGGCGCCGGTCCTAAAACTGAACCTAAGGCAAGAGTAGAAAGACAATCGAAAAGGGATTTAAGCTGCACAAAGTAAATGAACGTGTAGGTTTTGTATGGGTGGGCGAGAAGCTCACTCCACCAGTACAGTTGAGTACTGACACCCACACAGTGTTCATGTGCAGGCACAGGTAGAAGCTCGTGGCGCGGAGCCCGCTTGGATGCGTCGAGGCACAGGAGTTCCTTGGCGATTCGAAGCGTGCGGCCGCATGGATTGAAGACTTATACAGGACATAATGTATGGACAGCGCCTTCCGAAGCTTCCGCTGGATCGACAAATATTGAGAGATGAGAGAGAGAGAGAGAGAGAGCAGAGTGAACTTGTAATGAGAGAAAAGTGAGCTTGAGTGAGCTTGAGAGACTTGTAACATTGGCCTTGCGCCCCATTGTAATCTTTGTTTCAATATCAATAAAGATCATCTTTTGAGAAACTTGTGTTTGTTCTAAATTCCGCTGCTATTATTTAACGTCTCTGCTTGGGACTTCTGTGCGACGACCCCGTCGCAGCCGCTGAAATCGGCCGTTATGGAATCCGCCTTGCACGAGCGCAATCTAGTCTCGTGCGACATTACGCCTTAGCGAGGACGATCGCTCCTACGGGAGCGGGGCGTGACATAGTGGTATCAGAGCACGGCTTTACGTCCTTGGACTATCGATTGAATTCTTTAACTCCGTTGTTTCCGCAAACTCTGAATCGTTGCTTCCGTAAAGTTGAAATCGTTGGTGCGCTCTCTCTCAAAAGTCCTACGGGATGTCCATACAATAAGTCTATCTATTTTGCAAAACGTAGGAGAACAGTCTTTGACAACAAAACAAAAGATGGTTTGCGTAAGCACGGTTGGCTAAGTCGGGCTGGGCATATACACTAAAGTTGCGTCGACCTTAGAAAAGTCGAGTGCGGGATTCAAATTATGTCGGACGAGAATAAGTTGAACTCGATTGGGTAAAAGTGAGATGACTATCGACAAGGGTACTATCGAGCGACGATATCGTCGGTGCGATATAGATAAGCGTGCTTGGGTTTTGAGGAATGGTTCGAACGGGATTCGAAGAAGTCGATTTTGAATCAAATAATAAGTTGAGGATTGGTTGAATGACTTCATTCCTGAGTGGTGTATGCGATAGGCTCAGGGATGTCGAACGATGCGAATTGAGGAAAATAAGTTGATCGATGACTTAAGATGGACGGATGAAGAATACGTGAAATTGGTTGGAGGAAATTGATATCGTAAATGATTCGAGGGAAAATGATCGAAATTGGTGTTATGAATGTCGAGGAGACTATCCAGTTGGACGATAACATCATTCGCACGACTCGAAATTGGTTGCAAAGGAAGATCGTCAGGTTACGTATATCGTCGATGGTATTGAGGCGTATCAAAGATCGATATGCGATAACTCGGGGGTACTCTGACTCGGCGAAGGACGATCGTGCAAGTGCTATGGTTCGGTTGGATGCAATACTTAGGACTTTGGTTGAGATGAATGTTAGATGCAAATGAAGGTGTCTTGATGGTTACGCGAATAACCACAACGTCGACATTCTTGTCTTGCGCGAGCACAACTTTATCCTCGCACATGCGTTGCGTCGAATTTGAGGCAATCGTTCCGCGTGAGCGCTGACATGGTGACTTGTAATTTGGTAGCATAGGATTTTCTGTTATTTGCTGGTTTTGCGAGTTTTTGTAGCGTACGCGTAAATCGAAATAGATAGTTATTTTCATATAAAAATTAATTAAACTTTTTCACATTAAAATTTATAAGTTTCAATAATTAACAACGATCATGTATTTCTCATTAAAATAAGAAATTTAGTTTTATATATAATTACGAAAAATACAAAGTTTTAATCAATTAATTTGGTGACGACGAATTTTTCCAAAATACCAGTTTAAAACGATCTTTCCCTCGTTATTAATTCAACGCACCAATAATTGCGTTTTTGTTCGTGTTTAATAAATAAAGATTAAAATTGATTAGAACACAATTAGAGATTTCAACTAGTATAGTTAGCTTGGTAACCCTGGTTTCTGAGTCAATTTCTCGAATGTAGGAATTCGAGGACGATCCTAATTCCCATCTCGAAGTCTCTAACTTTTTCCGTCATGTCCATTCTGAGGCAAGTACAGTTTGTGTTAGTTTACAGTTATTTTAATAATCGTTTTACTGCAAGTTTAAACCACGATGCAAACACGAAACTCTCTCTGAGAGCACTGACTGATTGACTGTTGGGTACTGGGGGAATAGAGTAATGTTTATGACCACATCCACTGTAACTTAGAACTGTATTAGCTTACCCCTCTCTCACACGGGGATAAGCCATATCGTATCAATAGGATACTACTGTAAAGCCGGTCATATTCATTGCCTATTCAAATCACACTGTTTTACTGCTAGAAAACTGTTTACTTCAAACTGTTTAAAAGTGCATGATTCTATTATTTATTTTAACTGTTTAAATTAGCATGAATTGTACTTTGCTCTCTCCTGACTGGAGATACATTTTTAGGGGACATTGAGGATGCTGAGCTGTTATACAGCAGCTACTACGACCCTGTTCTGTACCCCGTAGTGCTGCCAGAGTCTCCACTGGAGGACGCAGGAACCGAGGCCGATGAGCCAAATGCTTAAATAGATTTTCTTTTCCCAGTTTTGTTGTTCTTTGAAAACTCTGTTTATTTGAATCCAGCAATTTATTTCAGTACTTTTAAATTCCAGTTGTATTTATTTCAAATGTTTAATAAAGTTTTATTTCCCAAATAAAGAGTTGTGACAAATATAAATGTTATTGTTATAGTTACCTGCTAATGGAACAGCTTACTGCCGCTGTCTCAACAACGGTGCAGGCTGGACATGATCCGGTTCGACCCAATTATTTGGGATCGGATCGTGACATTTATTAAAACATCTTTTACTAAAGTAGTGTATTGATAAATATAAAATGAGTATTGATAAAAATACAGATAGAAATATTCATATAAAATAATATTTATCAATATATTAACATGTATCCTTGGACGTAATACATTGATAATGTGTAATTTACATGGATAATTCCACCATCATATTTATCAATACATCTGTCACTAAAAAAAATGTATATTGATAAGTGCAAAATGTGTATTGATAAATATGGAAAGAAATATTCATATAAAATATACATATACACTATATTAATATGTATCCTTACAACATATGTTAACAAAATCTATAATACAAGTAGCGTTAATGGGAAGAGAAAAAAATTGTTTTCACTTATTCAAGGAAGGAAAATAATACTAATAAAAAAGCTTGTAAAATTAGTTCTGCGTCTGCCGGGAGTCGAACCCGGGTCTATTGCTTGGAAGGCAATTATCCTAACCGTTGGACTACAAACGCTCCACGTGAATAAATTTATTATTACTAATGTGAACCTCATCTACGTAAGCCAAGCACAAAGAATTCTTTTCTTAAACTAAAGACTTTTGCGGTTTCTCCAACAGATCATTAACTCCAAGCCAAAACTATTATGACCAGATTACTGGACATTATTATTACTTAAACCTGCTCAGTTCTAGCTGACAGGAATCTGGGCAGCGTGCTCGCTGCAAAGAGAAATTTGTTTACATAATGCAAAGATGAGATGAGACGAGACCCCTCGAATCCTTTTAACATATGAAAGTTCAATACCATCTGTCTACGCATTGTAGTCCAAACCGGACTTGATCCATGAGGCGCGATATTAAATTGGACCCATATGCCTTAAAAAGAATTCTCATGTAAAGCCTAAATCAATCCCAATTATTTACACCTCATGATCCCACCTCCTAACCGATGTGAGACTAAATTACAAACTCCATTGTCACCAAGGGCGGAGCCAGAAAAAAAATTTAGGGGAGGCCAAGTGATAAAAAAAAATCCTATTCGATAACTCAAAAATTAGAAAATCTAAAAAAAAACATAACAAAGACCTATAGGAATCGAACCAATGTCCTTCACTACAAATACCCAATGACTCAACCAACTATGCTAGGCTTACATGCAATTTTGTAATGGTAACTACTGGTATTTATTTATTTTTAAGTCCGAGCTACAGCCCATGACAGCCCAGCTTATGCTCCGCCACTCATTGTTACTCCCATTTGAGCACTCACCGAAAACGAGATACAATCCAACAGCTCAACCGTGCAGCAGCCAGTATGCTTGGGAGATATGATACTGTGATATATATAAGTCCCAAGTGTTAATCTTTCCAACCCATCTGATCTAGATGAGAACAGGACACATGATAGGATTCACTTTCGCCAAATTCTGAATTTTTCCAATGAATCAGAAGAGGGTCGGCGTGAAGCTTCAGAACTGTTGGGTAAGCGCCAGCAGATGTAGACACTGCAATTTCCAAAGTAAATATATATATCAGCATGTGAAATTTTATGTTTAACACATCAATGGCACAATTACGTATGAGAAAATGCGTACATACAGTAGAAACTCTATAAATTAATACTCGATTATTTAATAAACTCTCTAAGATAATATTTTTGGCCGGTCCCGACTCGGGGATAGGGTGCTAAATTAATAATTCGCTAAAATTATAAGATAATACATTTTTGATAATTTCTTCAGACCCCATATAAAATATAAATTAATAATTCCTTATATATAGCATATTACATGAATGATTTATGAAGGTTTCTTGAAAAATGACTCAAGAATTGAAGGTTTCTTGAAAATATTTTTAATGTCCATAAAGTGATACACTGAACACAAGAAGCATAATAAGAGCATCTCCAACCCTATTGTGAGTTTGAAAAAAATGGTTGCCACATAGGAATGACAACCATTTTTTCCAAAAGTACTTCTCCAATGCAAATGTGAAATAAAGTGTGGAGTTGACATGGCAATGACATAGCAAAGACAATGTGAAGTTGGTTGTCTAGATCTAGACAATGCACTTCACAATGTCTTTATGTCCACATCATCATTTGTGAATAAAAATATTTATAAAAAAGAAGTAGAAGAGTAAAAGTTGTCTTGGAAGTTGTAAAAAATTATTTGTATTGTCTTCTCAATACTTTTGCATTGGAGATGACTTTTTAAACCCATTGTCATTTGTGAATATAACTTTGCCACCTATACAAGACATTGTCTTGTCCCTCATGCCACATAGGATTCACAACACAAAACAAGACAATAGGGTTGGAGATGCTCTAAGGTAGGAGATTGAAGGTTTCTTTCAAATTGGGCCCTTCATTTGATATACACATGCATTGTATACAATAATTAAGTGGAAGCTTGAAAGGTGTTTGTAAACTACGTAAGTATTTTACTATAAATTAATAAAATATTAATTAATATATAAATTAATAATTATTAATTTATCGATTAATTAATAACTCTTTTAATTAATAAATTTTGGTGGTCCCAAGTGTATTATTTTATAGAGTTTCTACTGTAATCAGTATCCATGGAGTGTACGGATGATATCTGATATAATTACTATGGTCCATCTTATAAACAACGCATACCACTGTTAGGCGACCTAAGAAAAGAGAATATGCAGTCATATGGAATCACCACTAGGCACTAGGCAAACTGTCACAATGGCTGCTTTAATTGATATTCACAGATCCCCTACAGTTCTTCCAGTTTCTGCAGCCGCATCAGAAATTTAACTAAAGCTTACAGTTGGATGGTAGTAAAGCACAGATGATTCCAACAATCCTTATATAGCAATCAAACCCCCTATGATATCCCCATGCAAACATAGGAGGTCTTGTTGTATCTTGCCGATTTTTTGTAACCTACGGCAATGTCTCTGATTATAAATCATCGTTCTGTAGGCACTAAGCAAAGATAATTGGAAGAATTTACACAGAGAGAAGAACTACAGGAAATTCAAATGGGCTGCAAACTTCATAAAAGACTCCAGGGACCTCCCATATGAGAACAATCACAAAAAACATGCGAAACGTTTTACTGCAATGACTGATCCAAGCTCATTATATTTATTCACAAATCCAAGTGAACCATAGATCATGAGGGCGAAGAATGTATGCATGGGGCAAATGTAATGCATGGGGCAAATGTAATGGGCTGTGTAACGGCTATCAAGGACGACACAGACAAAGGCCACTACGAAATTAAGTCACCACATCATCTGTTCAAACATGACGTGAATATTTATCAGCGAGATATCAAAGAGATATACATTTTGTTAATTAAAAGAATTAAGAAGAATTACTAGTGTTTACTGTCACGTCCCGATTCCGTCGAATCGATAATCGTCCCCCGGGCGTGATGCCGTGCGAACCTAATTTGCGATCGCACAAGGCATAGTCATAAGGTGATCCGAGACACGAGATCTAAGAGAGTACGCAGACAAATTGAAACACATATTGAGTAAAGGAAACTTTGATCTTTATTGATAATGAACAACATTTACAGACTCCAGTACAAGACTCATGCCGCGCGGGCTACAACATGACTCGATTACAAGGAGTGCCGATGAGATAGCCGTTCCATACATTGCACACATCCCTCAATATACACAAAGTACTCCAGTGACCTGGATGGGAGGGACGCTGAGTCATTTTCCTTGGACTGTTGAGAGTCTTCAAAAGTAGAGTCTTAGGGAAAGTCTTCGACGCGCGGCTGAAGCTTCAAAAGTCACGAACGTCGCCGAGCTAGTTGGCGCGTCCTTCTTGGTTCGCGGGATCTGCAAAGAGCGAGGATCAGTACGAGCACATGTACTGGCGAATGGCTAATTAAAATCCAAGCTCTGCATTTGATTCAAGAAGTTTCGAAAACATATTAGCTAGCTATTTCGATGATCTTTCTAACCATCCTGTTCGATTTGCATGTTTACATGTTTTGAGGCAAGCATATGAACTTGTAAAACATTAAGCAACTATCATATTCATCCCGTGCCATGTACATTTGTTAAGCAGTGAGAAGGGTGTGAAGGCCACTGGCAATTTCAAGCCATCGCGGACATATAGCTGAGTTAGATGGCGACCCTTTCGCGTCGGGTAGCGAGCCCTGTGCGAAAGTTTCCGCATAACTCGCGCCGATGAAGGGCTGGCGATTGCTATACACTCGTTCCTCCGGGACCGAATCGGTCCCTTGGCCTAGGTAACCGTTCGAGAAAACTACACCTTGTCGACAAGTTGTCCAATGACCGTTTTCTTTGGAACTTAGTTGATTTACTCATTTAGCCGTATCGTTGCGATAAGCGTTAATCGATTCATTCATAGGTTTGGCATAGTCCAAGTATAATAGCATAGGGAAGCATGTTTTTCATTACCAAAACCGGCAGTTCGATAACAAGTGTTCCGTGAAGAATCGTGCCACGATTTCTTTGATTCTACACTATTTGACAGGCAATTCATTTTACTTCATATGTTGAGTTTTGAAGTAGAGGGACGAGGCTAAGGAGGTCAGCCACTCGCCTTAGGCTTGCTTCAAGCGAGCGACCGGTTGGCTGCGCTGTCGTCGCCTACGCGATCACCTGAAATCGCATAAGCAATTGATTAGAACACTGTGTAATTTAAGGAATTTCGATATGAATGCAAAGCTCGAAAACGCGTCCAGAAAATCCATCGAAAACATTCACGAAAATGCATTCACGAAAGCCAAAGCCAAATCAAGTGCGGCATGAAAACCAGAGCAACGGGAGGTCTCTCCCGACTCAGCCGCAGAGCCAATCCTCGAGGCGCAACCCGCTGAATATGGGACTTGGTTCCGAAGAAGCCATTCCATAACGTGGAATGGATCTTAATTCAACCGTTCCCGTTCGATCAACTCGGCCGATCCCGACCTATCGGTCCCGACCGAGTCGATAGCGACAGTGTTCCTTTCTCGCGCACCCCGTGGACGGAAACGGGGCACGATGTAGGGACGGGGCACTACACCATAACCAACTAATAAAAAGTTTCGTCCTCGAAACTTAAAGATGGAACCTACCTCTACAAGAACAATGAAGGAAATTTTTCCTTCATCTCTGATTCAAGCTCCCACGTCGACTCCTCGACCGAGTGGTTCTTCCAAAGGACGCGAACGAGAGGGATCGCTCGATTTCGCAGCAACTTATCCTTGCGCTCTAAGATTTGAACTGGCTCTTCAACGTAGGATAAGTCAGACTTTAGCTCCAGCTGGCCAAAATCTACCACGTGGCTAGGGTCGTGCACGTACTTCCGCAGCTGAGAGACGTGGAAGACGTTGTGTACACCTTCAAGCGCCGGCGGCAGGGCAATTCTATAGGCCACTGGGGCGACCCGTTCGAGGATTTCGAACGGCCCAACGAATCTCGGACTCAACTTCCCCTTCGCGCCGAACCGAGTAACTCCCCGCATGGGCGATACCTTGAGAAATACGTGATCGCCTTCTTGGAACTCGAGTGGGCGACGATGAACATCCGCATAGCTTTTCTGACGACTCTGCGCGGTCTTTAATCTTTCCCGAATGAGCCGAACTTTCTGCACGGTCTGTTCCACCAGTTCCGGGTCGAGAATCTGCCGCTCTCCGACTTCGTCCCAGCAAATGGGTGATCGGCACTTGCGTCCGTACAAGGCTTCATACGGCACCATTTGAATGCTGGATTGATAGCTATTATTGTATGCAAATTCGGCCAGAGGTAGATGATTGTCCCAGCTTGATTTGAAGTCAATTGCGCAGAGTCGTAGCATGTCTTCGAGAATCTGATTGACGCGCTCCGTTTGGCCGTCGGTCTGAGGATGGTAAGCTGAGCTGAACTGCAACTTGGTACCCAGCGCCGATTGAAGGCTACTCCAGAATCGCGACATGAACCGTGAATCCCGATCAGAGACGATGGATACTGGAACTCCGTGCAGCCGTACTATCTCATCAAGATATATCTGTGCCAGGCGATCAACGCTCCAAGTAACTTTGATGGCAATAAAGTGCGTTGATTTGGTTAATCGATCGACGATGACCCAGATGGCATCATTTTCCCGCGGTGTCTTCGGCAGACCAACAATAAAATCCATGCACACGTGCTGCCACTTCCATTCCGGAATCGCCAGATTCTGCATCTCCCCGCCCGGTCTCTGGTGCTCAGCTTTCACCTGCTGACAGGCCATGCATTGCGACACGAAAAGTGTAGTGCCCCGCTCCCGTTGGGGCGAAGCACTATGTAATAGGCTCGTGCCAAGTCAGACATGGTCGGGAACATAGATGGCTAGTCGGACTCGGCGACGAGTTTGGTATACAAAAACCATGGCATCAATAAAATCGATTTGGACGAGTGATATGAGTACCGTTCCAACTAATGGATCGACTACTGTTGGAATAAGTCCTAGATGCGGTAGGCGGCGTCTTGGCGAAGGAACTCTAAAGGGAGCGACGCAACCCGTCTGCCGTTGGTTTTATTGGTTTTCTTGGCTTTCTGAACGAATTGTTGCGTGGATTTGATAGTGTGCTTTCGCGTCGATTTCTGAATGCGTCTTTGGGAATTTCGAAGGAAGGATTGAAGGAAGGGTTCTAATTCGATGCTCGTGCCATTGCAGGAGTTCGTGTAACTGACGCTTGACCGTCGTGAAGCGTTCTCCTACTCTCGGCGCAATCTCCTTAGGTGGGTGGTTCTTCGGCCCCTTCTTTTCTACTCCTTCCCGCCAACTAAATTCTTAAAGTTCAACGTTCAAATCGATGATGCTAACGGGATGTATGCTTGCCACTAAGATCAAGAGCTCGGGATAATATATCAACCTAGAAAAGTTAACTCTGAATCGATAAGTTCACACTAAGTAGAGAAAAGATAAAGTTCTAAGAAAGAGATAGAATATATTTCATGTCATGCAAAACACAACTATGAAAACCTTGGTGGCGGTACATCATGCCTCGGAGAATTTGGTGCCTACGGGATACTAAATCAGAACGTACGGTTTCGGGGGAAAGGACCCTTGCGCGAGTAGGAATGATTATGTGATTTGATAACGGTTACGCTATGCAATTTACTTCATACATATTAAACTGTTCATACATTCGCATGGTCAAGGATGACTTGTGCACAAGGTGAGCTTTCCTCGAGACGGTACCCGGGGCCCTGGGACCGAATCGGCCTAGGAGGAAATTATGGAAATCGTGCTTCGGCGCGAGGCATTGCGAGACCTCCAGTTAGGCTCGCTACCTGGACTGGAGGGCACGTCGCAAGGCTACGTAATCGTCCTTCATGGTGTCGATATCACCAATGACCGCATATAGGATAGACTGCATGCTCACCTATTGTCTTGTGTAGGTGGTAAGTATCATGTATATCTTGTGCAGGAAAGGAGCACGGTCGTGGTAAGAATGGTTAAAATTGGTTATGTTGTTATCGTTTAAAATGTGCCTTCGATATGAACTGCAACTCATATAGTTCTAAATAGAAAGATCACTTCGTATGCCTGAATCCTTAATAAGCAGTGTCGGTTTAGACGAGTGGGTTCGTCCCATCCACTAGCAAGTGTGCTAACCCCCAACTCCCCAGGTAACGAGCGTGCTGCGGGAGCTCGAGACTAAGCTGGAGCTGAAGAACGGGAGGCGGCACGAAGCTCTCCTATTTTGAAGTATTTTGATGCCCAATTCAGACCGAAGGCTTTTGTTCAAATGTATAAAGGAGCATGAATGTATGGAACGCCGAGGATTATTTCAAGGCGAGCTTGTCGATAGTTTTCTTTTATGTTTCAAAGATGTAGCCGCAACGGCATATGTAATGTAAAAATGACCTTGCACATATTTTGCAAGTTTATGAATGAAAAGCTAAGTTTCTTCCTATGCTATGTTTTCAACTCTCTGCACTGTTTAATTTCAACGCGTCGAGTCAAAAAGGAATTTCCAATTACACATCCTTGCCTTGTGCAAGTCCATTCAGACTTGCACGGCATCACGTCCCGACCCGTGGGAATCGATTTATATCGAGTCAAGGCGATGGCGACCGATTCGGCGAGTCGGGGCGTGACAAGTTGGTATCAGAGCACGGTTCACACCTCGGACCTTCCAAAATACTTTCTTTAGATGATGCCGTTGCGATTTTTCAAAAACTATACTTTTCGACATATGCGGCCTGAAATAATCGTTCCATACATATAAGCCCGTAGATATTTTGAGAATACTAACGGGTTTGCTCAATTTTGTAGGAATGACGGAAAGACTGGGTGTCCCCACATTGATTAGCACGGATAGCACCGAAGGTGCGACGCCTAGCGAATCTGCCATGGAGCGACTACTACGCCTCATGGAACTCCAACAACGTCAGTCAGAGATGCAGCAACGACAGCTGCAGGAACAGATCCAGGCCCAAGTCAGCGCCCAACAAAAGCAAATGGACGCCCTGACCAGGATCGTGAGCACCATAGCGACGCAACAGAACTCGACGACCGTCATGTCCGAGGAAGAAGTGCAAGCCGAAAAGACGAAACATGTGTCTTCCTCCTCCCTGCTCAAGATGACCAAGTTCAAGAAAATGAACCCGCCGGACTTCAACGGTCGAGCAGAGCCTGACGAAGTCATGGGGTGGCTAGTGAAGATTGAGAGTCTGTTCACTCTCCTCAACATCAAGGGGTCCAAGAAAGTCGGGTGCGCAGCGTTGCAGCTCAACTTGAGGGCCTACGACTGGTGGGAGGCGAAGAAACAGGAACTCCAAGAGTCCAACCCCAGCGCCAAGATCTCGTGGGAGACGTTCAAACGGGCCTTCCTCGAACAATACATCCCTCGTGCCCTTCGTCGACAGAAGGAAGAGGAATTCATGTCCTTGAAGCAAGGAAACTTGTCCGTTGAAGACTACGATGCGAAGTTCGCGAAGCTAGCGAAGTTTGCCGGGGCTTTTCTGCCGAACACAGAGGCGTGGTGCGAGCGCTTCCAGCAAGGCCTGAACGAAGATTTGCGTCGGGACGTCATGAACCAGAGATGCCAGACGTACAGGGAATCATATAACGCCGCTCTTGATATGGAGCGGGTCTTCGGTCGAACGTCGCAGAAGGGCGGATCAAGCATCCGCAACAACTTCAACAAGCGTCCTAACGACGCGGGAGGATCTGGTGCACCAAAGCGCCAGAACACGACCGAGTATCGGGGGCCTCACCCAGGCGTACGTTGCCATCGCTGCGGCAAGATGGGACATCTGGCGGTCGATTGCTGAGGGGGATGCTTCAAGTGTGGCCAGCTAGGTCACAAGGCGGTAGATTGTCGAATGGAGAGGGCGAACCAACATCCACCAAGGGACGTCCAGAACCAGAACAGGGCACCTCCCGCCCATGGCGCAAACGCGGTGCCCGTGAACCCACAAAATCGCCAAGGGGCGCAAGGCCGAGTCTACGCACTAACGCGGGACGAAGCCTATGCGTCCGACACTGTCGTGACAGGTATACTACTCTATAAAAATATGCCTGCTAGAGTATTGTTCGATTCGGGTGCAACGCATAGTTTCATATCTGTCGATTTTGTAAAAGAAAATGAATTACCTATGCAACTTTTAGATATGAATCTTAGCGTTAGCACTCCATCGGGAGTAGATATGCCTGCCACTCATATTTGTAGGGACGGTTACATATGCATCGGAGGGAGGAATCTATCCTTGGAAGTTATCGTCCTCGACGTCAAGGAGTACGATATAATCCTCGGCATGGATTGGTTGGGTGCAAGCTACGCAACGATCGAGTGCGCGGAGAAGAGAGTTGTGTTCCGCCTTCCGGGCGAAATCGAGTTCTCCTATTCGTGCAGAGCAGCATCAAAGTCGGCAATGGTGATATCGGCGATTTCGGCAAGGCGTATGTTGCATTCCGGGTGCAGCGGATACCTAGCATCAGTTCGAGACACGAGAACGGAGATTGCAAGCACGGCCCAGACTGAAGTCGTAGCAGAATTTCCTGATGTGTTCCCAGACGAGTTGCCAGGGATGCCGCCGGACCGAGAGATAGAATTCAGCATCGACACCTTTCCGGACACCCGACCGATATCCAAAGCACTCTATCGAATGGCGCCGGCAGAGCTGAAGGAACTGAAGGCACAACTACAAGAGTTACTAGATTGTGGATACATTCGCCCTAGTGTCTCCCCGTGGGGTGCCCCAGTGTTATTTGTGAGGAAGAAGGATGGATCGATGCGGCTGTGCATCGATTACCGGGAACTCAACAAAGCCACGGTACGAAACAAGTACCCGTTGCCGAGAATAGATGATCTGTTTGACCAGCTGCAAGGGACGACGGTGTTTTCCAAGATTGATCTTCGCTCAGGCTACCATCAATTGAAGATCAAGTCCGAAGACGTGCCGAAGTCCGCCTTCCGAACCCGATATAGTCACTACGAATTTCTAGTCATGCCTTTCGGCTTGACCACCGCTCCTGCCGCGTTCATGGATCTAATGAACCGGGTGTTCCGACCGTTCATAGACAAATTTGTCGTATTCATCGACGACATTCTCATATATTCGAAGAGCAAGGACGAGCACGTGGAACACTTGAAGACGGTGCTACAGACTCTGCGCGAACATCAACTCTACGCTAAGCTAAGCAAGTGCGAGTTCTGGATGAACAGCGTGACGTTCCTTGGACACGTTGTCTCCGCTGAAGGCGTCACGGTGGACCCAAAGAAGATTGAAGCAATAGTCGAATGGAAGCGGCCTACCTCAGCAGGCGACATCCGAAGTTTCCTCGGCTTGGCGGGCTACTACCGTAGATTCGTGAAAGATTTTGCCAAAATTGCGTCGCCTCTGACTCGCCTCACCCAGAAGGGAGTCGCATTCGAGTGGAACGACGCCTGCGAATCGAGCTTCCAAGAGTTGAAGAAACGGCTCGTCTCAGCGCCGATCCTTGCACTTCCGGACGGACCAGAAGGGTTTCAGATATTTAGCGATGCATCGCGGACGGGTTTGGGATGCGTGCTTATGCAAAGGGATAAGGTGATTTCGTTTGCTTCGAGACAATTGAAGCAACACGAGAAAAATTATCCTACGCATGATCTTGAGTTAGCGGCTATTGTGTTCGCGTTGAAGCTATGGCGGCACTATCTTTATAGTGTAGCTTGCCGCATCTATACGGACCACAAGAGCCTCAAATACATCTTCACTCAACGGGACCTGAACTTACGGCAGCGGCGTTGGCTCGAACTCATCAAAGACTACGATCTGACTATCGAGTACACGCCAGGTAAGGGGAACGTTGTGGCAGACGCGCTGAGTAGAATGTTTGCAGGGTGCTTGTCTATCAACCGTAACATACAACGAGACTTGGCGGAGATGGGTATCGAACTCCGAATCCGTTACCGTGGAGCACGATTGGCCCAATTGCACCTTGAGTCGAGCTTGCACAACAAAATAAAGACCGCACAAGAGGACGACCCATTCCTGAAGAAGATGCGCGAGCTGATTTCGACGGGAAAGGCGACCGACTTTGTGGTGGACGAGGGCGGAATGACGCGGATGAAGGGGAGGATATGCGTGCCGGACCATATTGAACTTAGAAAGGAGATTCTGACGGAGGCCCATTATGCGAAGTACTCGTTGCACCCCGGGAGTACCAAAATGTATAAGGACCTGCGCACGACCTTTTGGTAGCATGACATGAAGAAAGACGTGGCGACGTTTGTGTCACAGTGTATGGCCTGTCAACGGGTGAAGGCCGAGCATCAAAGACCAGGCGGGGAGCTACAGAACCTCGACATTCCAGTATGGAAGTGGAACGACATCTCTATGGATTTCATCATGGGCCTTCCGAAGACGTTGCGGGGGAATGATGCGATTTGGGTCATTGTCGATCGTTTGACCAAATCCGCTCATTTCCTCGCTATTAAAACATCATGGAGCGTCGATCGGTTAGCTCAGATTTATCTTGACGAGGTCGTCAGACTGTACGGGGTACCGGCCACAATCATTTCGGACAGGGACGGGCGATTCTTATCACGTTTCTGGACGAGTCTACAGGCGGCAATGGGCACTAAGTTGAACCTTAGCTCCGCGTACCACCCGCAAACCGATGGCCAGACAGAAAGAGTAAATCAGATCCTGGAGGATATGCTACGTCTGTGCGCGATAGATTTGAAGACTAGCTGGGACACGCACTTGCCGCTCGCGGAGTTCGCATACAACAACAGTTACCAATCGAGCATCCAGATGGCTCCCTACGAGGTGCTTTACGGGAGGAAGTGCCGATCTCCGATTTGCTGGGACGAAGTCGGGGAGCGACAGGTGCTCGGGCCAGAACTAGTCGAACAAGCCGTCGAGAAGGTCCGCATGATTCGAGATAGGCTTCGCATTGCTCAGAGTCGACAAAAGAGTTATGCAGATACTCGTCGACGACCGTTAGAGTTCTTGGTTGGGGACCATGTGTTTCTGAAGGTGACGTCGATGCGGGGCGTCATGCGATTCGGGGCAAAAGGCAAGCTGAGTCCGAGATTCGTAGGGCCCTTCGAGATCCTCGAAAGAGTGGCGACCGTTGCTTACCGGATCGCGCTACCTCCTGCCCTGGCCGAAGTGCACGACGTCTTCTATGTCTCCCAACTTCGGAAGTACGTGCATGACCCAAGTCATGTGGTTAGTTTTGATCAGTTGGAGCTACGCGCCGATCTATCATACTCGGAGGAGCCCGTGCGAATTTTGGACCGTAAGGAAAAGATCCTGCGGAGCCGATCGATGTTCTTGGTTCGCGTACTCTGGCGCAACCATTCCGTCGAGGAGTCGACGTGGGAGCTAGAGGCGGAGATGAGGGAGAAATACCCTTCACTTTTCGCAGACGAAGGTCAGACCCTTGTTCTTAAGTTTCGGGACGAAACTTTTTCTTAGTGGTATATTATGTAGTGCTCCGCTCCCGTTGGGGCGAAGCACTATGTAATAGGCTCGTGCCAAGTCAGACATGGTCGGGAACATAGATGGCTAGTCGGACTCGACGACGAGTTTGGTATACAAAAACCATGGCATCAATAAAATCGATTTGGACGAGTGATATGAGTACCGTTCCAACTAATGGATCGACTACTGTTGGAATAAGTCCTAGATGCGGTAGGCGGCGTCTTGGCGAAGGAACTCTAAAGGGAGCGACGCAACCCGTCTGCCGTTGGTTTTATTGGTTTTCTTGGCTTTCTGAACGAATTGTTGCGTGGATTTGATAGTGTGCTTTCGCGTCGATTTCTGAATGCGTCTTTGGGAATTTCGAAGGAAGGATTGAAGGAAGGGTTCTAATTCGATGCTCGTGCCATTGCAGGAGTTCGTGTAACTGACGCTTGACCATCGTGAAGCGTTCTCCTACTCTCGGCGCAATCTTCTTAGGTGGGTGGTTCTTCGGCCCCTTCTTTTCTACTCCTTCCCGCCAACTAAATTCTTAAAGTTCAACGTTCAAATCGATGATGCTAACGGGATGTATGCTTGCCACTAAGATCAAGAGCTCGGGATAATATATCAACCTAGAAAAGTTAACTCTGAATCGATAAGTTCACACTAAGTAGAGAAAAGATAAAGTTCTAAGAAAGAGATAAAATATATTTCATGCCATGCAAAACACAACTATGAAAACCTTGGTGGCGGTACATCATGCCTCGGAGAATTTGGTGCCTACGGGATACTAAATCAGAACGTACGGTTTCGGGAGAAAGGACCCTTGCGCGAGTAGGAATGATTATGTGATTTGATAACGGTTACGCTATACAATTTACTTCATACATATTAAACTGTTCATACATTCGCATGGTCAAGGACGACTTGTGCACAAGGTGAGCTTTCCTCGAGACGGTACCCGGGGCCCTGGGACCGAATCGGCCTAGGAGGAAATTATGGAAATCGTGCTTCGGCGCGAGGCATTGCGAGACCTCCAGTTAGGCTCGCTACCTGGACTGGAGGGCGCGTCGCAAGGCTACGTAATCGTCCTTCATGGTGTCGATATCACCAATGACCGCATATAGGATAGACTGCATGCTCACCTATTGTCTTGTGCAGGTGGTAAGTATCATGTATATCTTATGCAGGAAAGGAGCACGGTCGTGGTAAGAATGGTTAAAATTGGTTATGTTGTTATCGTTTAAAATGTGCCTTCGATATGAACTGCAACTCATATAGTTCTAAATAGAAAGATCACTTCGTATGCCTGAATCCTTAATAAGCAGTGTCGGTTTAGACGAGTGGGTTCGTCCCATCCACTAGCAAGTATGCTAACCCCCAACTCCCCAGGTAACGAGCGTGCTGCGGGAGCTCGAGACTAAGCTGGAGCTGAAGAACGGGAGGCGGCACGAAGCTCTCCTATTTTGAAGTATTTTGATGCCCAATTCAGACCGAAGGCTTTTGTTCAAATGTATAAAGGGACATGAATGTATGGAACGCCGAGGATTATTTCAAGGCGAGCTTGTCGATAGTTTTCTTTTGTGTTTCAAAGATGTAGCCGCAACGGCATATGTAATGTAAAAGTGACCTTGCACATATTTTGCAAGTTTATGAATGAAAAGCTAAGTTTCTTCCTATGCTATGTTTTCAACTCTCTGCACTGTTTAATTTCAACGCGTCGAGTCAAAAAGGAATTTCCAATTACACATCCTTGCCTTGTGCAAGTCCATTCAGACTTGCACGGCATCACGTTCCGACCCGTGGGAATCGATTTATATCGAGTCAAGGCGATGGCGACCGATTCGGCGAGTCGGGGCGTGACAAAAAGTGCCACATCTCTTTTCATCCCGTGCCACCAGAAGTTGGTGCAGAGGTCCTTATACATCTTCGTGCTATCGGGATGCAAGGAGTACTTCGCGTAGTGCGCCTCTGACAATATCTCCTTTCTAAGTTCTGAATCATCTGGAACGCATAGCCTACCCCTCATTCGAAGCATGCCGGTCTCGTCTTCCGCAAAGTCGGTCATCCTACCCGTCGAAATTTGCTCTCGCATCTTCTTCAGGTACGGGTCGTCCTTCTGAGCGGTCTTGATCCTTGCTTGCAAACTCGGCTCTAACTGCAACTTTGCCATCTGCACATTCCGGAATCGGACTCGGAGTTCGATGCCCATCTCAGAAAGGTCACGTAGCAGTCTGCGGTCGACGGATAGTGAGGCAATGTGCTTCCGACTCAAAGCGTCCGCCACAATATTTCCCTTTCCCGGCGTATAGTCGATAGTCAAGTCGTAATCCTTGATTAGTTCCAGCCAACGCCTTTGCCGCAAGTTCAGTTCCCTCTGCGTGAATAGATACTTGAGGCTTTTGTGATCGGTATAGATCTTGCACGCCACGCCATAGAGATAGTGGCGCCACAATTTCAACGCGAACACAATCGCCGCTAACTCCAAGTCATGCGTGGGATAGTTTTTCTCGTGCGGCTTTAGCTGTCGGGAAGCAAAAGATATCAGCTTGTTCCGTTGCATCAGCACACACCCCAAGCCCTGACCGGACGCGTTGCTGAATATCTGAAACCCTCAGTCCTTTCTGGAAGTGCGAGTATCGGGGCCGAGACGAGCCGTTGCTTCAACTCTTGGAATGCAACTTCGCAGTCGTCTGACCATTCAAATGCTACTCCTTTCTGGGTGAGGCGAGTCAGAGGCGATGCGATCTTCGCGAAGTCTTTCACGAAGCGTCGGTAGTATCCCGCTAGCCCAAGGAAACTTCGAATCTCGCCGACGGATGCTGGCCGTTTCCAATCGACAACTGCTTCAACTTTCTTTGGGTCGACCGTAATACCTTCAGCAGAAATGATGTGTTCGAGGAATGCGACGCTGCTAAGCCAGAATTCACATTTGCTTCGCTTTGCGTATAGTTGATTTTCTCGAAGGGTCTGAAGCACGGTCCGCAGATGCTCAGTGTGTTGCTGCTTATTCTTCGAGTAGACGAGTATATCGTCGATAAAGACTACTACGAACTTGTCGAGGAAGGGTCGGAACACCCGATTCATCAAATCCATGAAGGCAGCAGGGGCGTTCGTTAGGCCGAATGGCATTACCAGGAATTCGTAATGGCCGTAACGAGTGCGAAAGGCAGACTTTGGCACATCGTCCGGCTTGATCTTGAGTTGATGGTAACCCGAGCGCAGATCAATTTTAGAGAACACCGTAGCACCTTGGAGCTGATCAAACAGATCGTCTATGCGGGGCAGGGGGTATTTATTCCGGACGGTGGCTTTATTCAGCTCGCGGTAGTCGATACAAAGACGCAGAGAGCCGTCCTTCTTCTTGACAAACAGCACGGGCGCTCCCCAGGGCGAGACGCTAGGTCGAATGAATCCCTTGTCGAGCAATTCTTGTAACTACACTTTGAGTTCTTTAAGTTCTGCAGGGGCCATCCTGTACGGGGCTTTTGAGATCGGTCGGGTATCGGGGAATGTATCGATAGTGAACTCAATCTCTCGATCGGACGGCATGCCGGGCAGCTCGTCCGGGAACTCATCGGAGAATTCTGCCTCAACGTCGGTCTGACCCGCGTTTGCACCATCCTGTCGCATGTCTCGAACGGAAGCTAGATAGCCTTCGCACCCGGAATGCAGCATCCGTCGAGCAGATATCGCAGAGATCACCATGCAGGTCGGCGACACCTCACCACACGAGTAGCAGAATTCAGGCACTCCAGGTATGCGGAATGTAACCCTCTTTTCAGCACAGTCTATGGTTGCGTTGCACGGCCCGAGCCAATCCATCCCCAGAATGATGTCGTAGTCCTTAATATCTAGAACTATCGCATCGAGACTGATCTTTTGACCACCTATACAGATGATTCCGTCTCCGCAGACTAAATTTGCAAGTAGTGGCATGCCCGACGGTACGTTAACAGTAAGATTGAGGCCTAGCGGTGTCAGGAAAAATTTGTGCTCGGTGGCAAAGTCCGCCGATATAAAGCTATGCGTGGCACCTGAATCAAACAATACACGAGCAGATTTATTATTGAATTGCAGTATACCTTTCACGACTGTATCAGATGCGAATGCCTCATCGCGAGTCATGGCGTAGACGCGGCCCTGGGCATTGGGGCGACGTCTTGGCCATTTTGTTGTGCGGTCGGGGGAGCCCGAGGTGCTTGGCCTCGGTTCTGATGGAATGGTTGGCGGCGCTGGTTTGACTTCTCCGGACAGTTGCTTACGACATGGTCGGTTCGGCCGCACGCGAGGCACGCGCCGCTCTTCAATCGGCACTCGCTGATCAAGTGCCCCACCTTTTGGCAGAAAGTGCAGACTACTCGATCCTTCGTCTGGTTGCCGCCTTCGTTGCCGCAGTTTTGACGCTTGTGTGCGTTGTTGCCTCCCGCATTACTATGGCGTTTGTTATTAAAGTGAACAGCGCCGGTAGTAGTAGGAGGATACTCGGACTCTAGACGGAGGGCATGGTTGAGTGCCTCGCCCATGGTTTTGTACTCAGGCACCGATACATGAGCACGGATAGTAGAACGCAGGCCCACTTCGAATCGTCGAGCTCGACTTGCAGTGGTAGGTAGATAATCCCCAGCAAACTTGGCCAGTTTGTTGAATTCGGCCGCATACTGTCGTACTGTCATATTCCCTTGCCTTAACTGCATAAATTTATTTTCTTTCTCCTGTCGCACGGCTGCTGAAAGATATTCTGTTTCGACCGCACTTTTGAATGTAGCCCAGGAGATCGCCGCCGTCTCGTCTTCACGTCGAATAGCCCGCTTCTGCACAGCCCACCAATCATGCGCGTTCATTCGAAGTAGAAGTTGAGCACACGCGACTTTCTTCGAGTCCTCGACACCCAGAAGCTCGAACTTATCTTCCAGCTCCTCCAACCAGTCGATCGCCACCGTGGGATCTTCCGTGCCGTTGAAGGAGGTGCGGCAGCTTTTTGTGAATTTTGACACGTCGAAGTTGGAACTTCTTGGTGCCGCAGGTGAGAGCACGGGCGCCTCGGGTTCGGCTTCATTGGATCGAACCGCAGGCTGGGTCACGACAGGCGTCATCGTTGAGTTGTTGTTGCCCACGACAGACTGTACGATTTGCTGGAGGGTAGTCAACTGCTGTTGCTGCAGCTTGAATTGAGCCTCGAACCGATCCTCAAATTGAGCCTGACGAGCCTCCGCTTGCTGACGATGGAGCTCGTTTTGACGTTGCTGCATCTCAAACATCTGCAGCATACGTTGCATCGGGTCGCCGGAAGGTCCGGCTACGGTCGGCGTCTTTCCCGTTGGGTTGACGGAATGCTCGGGTCTAGAAGTACTCGAGCCGCTGGAAGCGCTCGTCTCGTTCTCTCCCGAAGCTCCCGCAACTGCAGGGAAAGAAAAGGCAACTCTCATTAGTTTCAGAAAAGGTCCTGGGTTCAGCGTATGGAACAACTCATCTCATCGACACGAGGTCAACGGTTGAGACTAGAAACTCGACACTGGAGGCCAAGGACGTAAAGCCGTGCTCTGATACCATTATGTCACGCCCCGATTCCGTCGAATCGATAATCGTCCCCCGGGCGTGATGCCGTGCGAACCTAATTTGCGATCGCACAAGGCATAGTCATAAGGTGATCCGAGACACGAGATCTAAGAGAGTACGCAGACAAATTGAAACACATATTGAGTAAAGAAAACTTTGATCTTTATTGATAATGAACAACATTTACAGACTCCAGTACAAGACTCATGCCGCGCGGGCTACAACATGACTCGATTACAAGGAGTGCCGATGAGATAGCCGTTCCATACATTGCACATATCCCTCAATATACACAAAGTACTCCAGTGACCTGGATTGGAGGGACGCTGAGTCATTTTCCTTGGACTGTTGAGAGTCTTCAAAAGTAGAGTCTTAGGGAAAGTCTTCGACGCGCGGCCGAAGCTTCAAAAGTCACGAACGTCGCCGAGCTAGTTGGCGCATCCTTCCTGGTTCGCGGGACCTGCAAAGGGCGAGGATCAGTACGAGCACATGTACTGGCGAATGGCTAATTAAAATCCAAGCTCTGCATTTGATTCAAGAAGTTTCGAAAACATATTAGCTAGCTATTTCAATGATCTTTCTAACCATCCTGTTCGATTTGCATGTTTACATGTTTTGAGGCAAGCATATGAACTTGTAAAACATTAAGCAACTATCATATTCATCCCGTGCCATGTACATTTGTTAAGCAGTGAGAAGGGTGTGAAGGCCACTGGCAATTTCAAGCCATCGCGGACATATAGCTGAGTTAGACGGCGACCCTTTCGCGTCGGGTAGCGAGCCCTGTGCGAAAGTTCCCGCATAACTCGCGCCGATGAAGGGCTGGCGATTGCTATACACTCGTTCCTCCCGGGCCGAATCGATCCCTTGGCCTAGGTAACCGTTCGAGGAAACTACACCTTGTCGACAAGTTGTCCAATGACCGTTTTCTTTGGAACTTAGTTGATTTACTCATTTAGCCGTATCGTTGCGATAAGCGTTAATCGATTCATTCATAGGTTTGGCATAGTCTAAGTATAATAGCATAGGGAAGCATGTTTTTCATTACCAAAACCGGCAGTTCGATAACAAGTGTTCCGTGAAGAATCGTGCCACGATTTCTTTGATTCTACACTATTTGACAGGCAATTCATTTTACTTCATATGTTGAGTTTTGAAGTAGAGGGACGAGGCTAAGGAGGTCAGCCACTCGCCTTAGGCTTGCTTCAAGCGAGCGACCGGTTGGCTGCGCTGTCGTCGCCTACGCGATCACCTGAAATCGCATAAGCAACTGATTAGAACACTGTGTAATTTAAGGAATTTCGATATGAATGCAAAGCTCGAAAACGCGTCCAGAAAATCCATCGAAAACATTCACGAAAATGCATTCACGAAAGCCAAAGCCAAATCAAGTGCGGCATGAAAACCAGAGCAACGGGAGGTCTCTCCCAACTCAGCCGCAGAGCCAATCCTCGAGGCGCAACCCGCTGAATATGGAACTTGGTTCCGAAGAAGCCATTCCATAACGTGGAATGGATCTTAATTCAACCGTTCCCGTTCGATCAACTCGGCCGATCCCGACCTATCGGTCCCGACCGAGTCGATAGCGACAGTGTTTCTTTCTCGCGCACCCCGTGGACGGAAACGGAGCACGATGTAGGGACGGGGCACTACATTTACTGTGCCTGAGCAAACCGCGTGATGCTGAAATCCTTTCGTACATAATAGTATGAAAAGTTCCTAAACACGGTCATCCACAATAAGCGGCTACAAAAACACGGATAAAATCGTACATTTCTCTTGCTCCAAAGTAGTGATAGTGATACATCACAAACAGTACTTAAGAAGTAGGGGTGAAAGTGACCATGTTAGTGCCACTCAGAATGGAAGTTGAAATTGTATCTCAGATTTTCAAGGGCCAAACTAGAAGTAATAGTATGGTAATATCATATCATATCATTGTCGAAGTTCTTTCATGAAAATGGTGTTCCTTCATGATAGATTATTAAGGAACTTGAATTTCGTTGTCGTGAAATTCTCTCTCATTGCGCCAAAACTCTAGAATTGTGATTTGAGGGTTAAATATTTATAGTATACCGACGAAGACCAATCTGTAGGCCAAAGGATTCACGCATCGGTGTGTGTATACAAGGTTCGCAATATTGGGATAAGTATTGGATTCGGTATCAGGCCCTTCCTATGAGTATTGGCATTGACAGTATCGATGTTTCGTATCAGAGTATTGATTTTTTTTTTGGGTATTTGAAAGCAAATAATTATTAAAAATTTAGAAAAAGTATTTATACATTTAGGCATAATTTTAAGTATTTTTGGGTTGTTTCTTAGTAGTTTTGAAATTGAATGAAGTAATAGTCGTCCTTGCTGATTGGTTTTCATGCAATAAATAAGTTTCCTTCATTTACATGTTTTTACTACCTTACTATGCTTTTACACCCTTACTGATGTGTCATTTTCGTTCAATTTCTCTGCAGAACCGACTAAAAAGAGACCCACAACGTCGGTATCGGTCAGTATTGGATCGAGACATGTCAAACCATATAGGTATCAGCTGATACTACAAACTATGGTGCATATATACCTGCTTAGAATGCATACAAGAGAAGTTTCGAACATGGGCTGCTTTGATACCAAGAAAGCTTCCAACCAGAAGTTTTAACAATGCTAACATCCGGAGGCTGAAACAATAATTTTTCATAGGGAGAGACAAACCCCAATTTGTTCATGGAAAAAAAGCTGTGATGAGGGAACTTTGTTCATGAATGATTTTTTAAAAGCAATGATCCCTCGAAGAACCTCATACATCAATCATGTTCTTGTTTATCGGTCTCTACAAACAATTTCACAGATAAGTATGAAAAACAACATAAAGGAAACATAAGATGCATGATAGGTTATATGGCTACTCCTGCAGAGAAGTGTATCCTTGTGGACCTTGTCCATATTCGATATTCTGACACGTATTCGAAACAATAACTCGTCAACACTCATGTTGGATATGGTTGGTCCATGTAAAGTCTCAAGAGAGACCCAAATCAGGATTTGACATGATCATGCTTGTGCCAAACATAATTGAGATATGAAAAAGTAACATTTCTTTACAACAACTCCTTTCTAGGACTTTCTCGAACCAAGTTATTATGTGAAATATGCTTAAATAAAGATATTACTGAGATCTAATGTATTAAATATGTATACAGATATATTCATGTGTATAACTGTAAATATAGTCATATCCATGTCGTACCAGTATCCTAAATTATCTAAAATTGAACTGTATTTCAAACAGTACTGTGTTTGTATCCCAATCGGTTTTCATGTCTATGCAACATAATATGTATGTAACAAAGAGGTATATGACCGAGCAACTATAATTGGATCTGGAGTGACAAAATACCCAGTTGCAATTTAAATACATTAGTTGATAATAGATTTTAGAAAGCAGCCAATTCCACTCCAAGTGACAGTATCTCGGTGCATTAGGCAAAGATGAGAACCAAGAACAGTCCAATTATAAGGTAAAACGTAAATGGTCCACAAACAATATGTCTGAAATCTGTTCACTCAAAAAAAAAAGTGCACTTAATATTTGATGACAACTAACCTGCATCCACCCTTTCCATTCCTCAGTTTGATTCCTGTTCAGATAAAGTATGGATTTTCCTGTAACCAGTAGGTCCTCATGCTCAATTTTGGAGGTAGTCAAAGTTGCAAGTATACTGACGAGAAAGTAGAGGAATAGGAAAATATCCCGATTGTAAGCCTGCAAGCAGTAAAACTTGTTGTCAGTGCAACGTTTCCATAGGACTGCCCAACATGCGAACCATTTTATCACCGTAATGAGAATATTTCTGAATAATTTGCAACAACATGAATGCTTCCCTCAAGTTTGTGACATATGCATCAAGAGGAGAGAAAATTCTGCCAAGTAGTTATGGTGATTGGATTTTCTTTAGGCTAAGTACCATTTAGTCCCTATTGTGACTTAATCCTTTTGTGATAATTCTCCATATGTTTGGAGTAATCTTTTAGTCACTCAAAAAGTTTAATATGGTAAGGTAATCATTCAATCTGAGAATGTCGAAGAAGATATTTGGCCACCACAAAATGGTAATTTTGTAGTTTTCTCTGACTACTTTTATAATATTTGGAAATTGTACACATGCAAATCTAAAATCATAATAGGAACTAAATACTGTGTGCAATACATCAGGTAGAGCTGACATTAAGCTGTAGCTAAAGTACCAAAACTGATTTACGGTGATTCTTTCACAATTGAGAAGTATCTACGACTAGAATATCCACAATTTTCTTCCACTTTTTCCTTTCTCCTTTCCTCAACGACGGGCTTGCATGCGTGGTGGACTATATTGTATTCCCTCAATATTATTTTAGGTGATATAATTTTAGCTGATTACTAAGTGTGAGTAACCAACCCTTTTGGAATAAGACTCCATCATACTCTGAATGGTACACTCCTGTTTCGACTCTACGAGGAGGTCTGTATGGTAGCAAATGTAAAATTAGATCAGGAAAGATCCAAATTCCAACCTAAAAGAAAAGATTTAATTCTTTCAGTACACATCTTTCAACTCCAAAAGTTCAGAGAAGCGTGTAGGTTACATTGCTCTCAAGGTAAACTGGTTCTCTAACAATCCTTGTCCAGCAAAAAGAATCTGGACAGCTCCAACCAAAGGGAAACAAATATCATGGTTTAGATAAATAATCTAAAATTTAGACAAGAATTAATTATATCTTGTAAGAAGTACCTTAAAATGCTTACTGATAGTTGGCTACCTTCAGAAGATGCAGATGAACGGCCTCCTGCCAGTGGATGAATTTTATCATCTTCACTAATGGAGCCAACTTCTACGTTAGCCAAATTAAAGCCAGCATCCCTGGCAGTAAACATAAAAATTAAAAAAAATTCATATCCAAGGAAAATGTCAAAGATCATGCAGGTCTGCACATTTTTTTAGCATAAAGAAAGCAAACAACAAATGTTGAATAACAGAGACAAGAAAATATTTAAAACAACTAAGGTGAAGATTCTTAAAGATCACAGCTAGAAGGGGAAGGGCGACGGAGAAATCTTCTCAAGTAGGTCATCCAATGTATATTAAATCTAATTAGCAACATAATATAGAAAGTTGTACACTAATTTGAATGGCTGATCAGTGATCACAATCATAATAGTGTTTTACAGAAAAGAAGCACTCACGGTGTAGTTGTTCTCTTTGTGAGGATCAAAACCTAAGAGTACATCCACCACACAAGAACTGGAATGAAACCCAGTAATAATGCCAACTGCCAAATGCGTGAGTAAATAAATAGTCCATAGAACAACTACAAAGAAAAATAAATGTCTGTATATCCAAATATCCATCATAATTATCGGAATTTGACTTATAAATTAGTCAATGGTTGGGGATTATATATTTTTACAATTCCAACATAATATTAGAGAGTAATTTTCCCAATATATACACTAGAAAATGTAGATCACCTATGCTGGAATAATCAGCTCTGAGATCTCCATTATAAAGATTGCTCCAATCTAGAGAGAGACAAGTTTGGTTCAGGAGAGTGGATGGAAAAGAAAGGAATTCATGTGGGCTCCACTCCATTGTTGTGCTTTACTCAAGTTTCATAGTATCGACATCGGAATCGGTATCGGACCATTTCTATGAGTATTGGGACCAACGTTACTGGCAGTATCGGCAGTTTCAGATCGGAGTATCGGATTTTTTGGTATCAGAAAGCAAATCATTATTAATAAATAATTAAAAATTTAGAAGAAAAAAAATATTTTACACATTTAGACATAATTTTAATTATTTTATGTGTTGTTTCTTAAAAGTTTTTAAATTGAATGAAATAAGTCACACTTATTGATTGATTTACCTGTGATAAATACATTTTCTTCATTTACATGCTTTTACAACCTTACTATACTTTTACGTCCTTGTTGGTTGGTCTTTTTCATTCAATTTTGTCTACCGAATTGACCGGAAAAGAGACCCCCAATGTCGGTATCGGTCACTATCGGATTGGGACATGCTGAACCGTATCGGTATCAGATTTATCAGATCTGCAAACTATGGTTTTACTTCCACTGATTGGTTCAAGGGTTTGGTGATACCATTGTTTGCGATTTCAGTTCTCGTCTCCCGCTCACATCAGAGTAATATATATGCGATGATTATAATGTTTATCTTTAGTAAACATCTTCTTCATATCTATTTTAAATCTTTTAAGTGTATATTTAGTCTTTTAAATTAAGGCTTATTTCTCTCTCTCCTCTCCTCTATTGTGCTCTCTCCTTCTCTCTCTACTCTCTCTCGCTTTCTACTCTCCCACATCCTTTTCCATATATTGGCACCTAAATGTTTCCTCTGAATGATAGTCACCAGGCTGGCTAGACGCTGAAATTTGAGTTCATATGGGAAAGGTGATTCACTTTTTTAAGTGAAATGTAGAAGGGAGTTAGTTCCATTTTATGTGAAATCATCTGAGTGCTCAAATAATAATATCATAGGGATCAATAAATATTCAAAGTAGTAACCGGTGCCGAAAGAGTTCCTGGTGCTCTCCGTGCTCCATGAGCCCTCACCTGAGTAGCTCAGAAGGGAAGAGTGGTTACTCGAAGAATTCACACCTTGGTTATAGAATCTCTCGTCAAACATGCCATGCAATCCGAAGTTAGCATGACCATTAGCTTCCCAATGATAATCTCTACTGTTGTGGTCTCCAATTGAGGAACTGGGACATGCCTTCGTAGTGGAGCTTATCCTTGAAGTATGATTTTCTATTTTTCTTCATGATCGGAAGAAACATCCTCCACATACTTGCACTTCTTAATATAATTCTCTTCATGATCGGAAGAAACATCCCCCACATACTTGCACTTCTTAATATAACTATAGGGCACGTGGAGAGGACCTAATTCAAGAGTGAGTGAGTTATGTTTGCATGATGTATAATCAAATTCATTTGAATTGAAATTACAGAGTAGCACCTGCAATTTACCTCGCATAAAGAAGCATGTATGCACCTTTTGTCAAGACTGTACCAAGGACCACAGGCTTTACCAACAAATTTCACAACCAGGAATTGGCTATTCAATTGTCCATGTTAGCATAGTGAAAGTGCAGGCAATGATTTCATCAAGTAAGATGCTAAGCTAAATTATGCTGACACAAGCAATGCCCTGCCAATACCATGCTATCTTAAATCCCGAACCACTTTTCCTGTGAGCTCTTGACATAACAGAGATAATGACTAGAAAAAGCAGAATTCACGACATCGAGATGAACCACCATAACATAGAGCCTGTAAACGGGGAATTAATCCTCTTTTCCACTCATATATGGAGCTAAATTCAAAGACTCGAGGAACCGTATAGCTTTATTAAGCTCGCCAAATTTACCAGCATAGCATTAGAAGAAGAAAGTTAAGAAATCAGTTTACATCATGATGGAACTGAACGCAAGATGTCAAAACTGCAACAAGACCACAACCAAAAGATCAGAAGTAGATGCCATGAAATCCACAGATGGATGAAGGTACATCCCTAATTACAATGATTTGCATCGAGCTAGAACTCGTTGTGTTAACATTGGTTGCAGACTCCTGTGTCCTAATTGGGCTCCTTCTACTACTGATCTTGTAATTCAGCCCCAAGTGGTAGAGAGAGAGAGAGAAGAGAGAATGCAGGAGAGTAGACAAAAAGGAGTACAAAAGAGGATAGAGAGAGAGAAGGAGAGTGAGCGGGAGAGGGAGGTTGAAGAAGAGGGGGTATAACTTTGACCACTTGTCACAGAACCTCCTAAGTCCTAACATTATTTGTTCATCATGGAGCCCCTTCAGGTAATCAGGAACTCGAAAGTTTTGTTAAGTTTGCCTAAATGGACTATTTTTTTTAATGTTGGACAAAAATGCCCTCGGTTTAACAATCTGAATTGATGCTGAGATTCTTCTCTATGAACTCAATCATTTCCTTGAACCCTAGATACCCAAATTGGGTTTAGACAAAAGTCCCTACCAAAAGCTCTATTCTTCTCCAAAATTCCAACTCAAATAGATTATCTTTACGACTTTATCATAGGTTTGCCATACAAACAGACAAATTGTGAACCATAAATTCCAAAATTCCATCTAAATTCTAAATTCCTAACCAAACATTAAAATTTATGGAATTTTTTTGTTGTGTGTAAATATTTGTCTGTGTTTCTATGTAGATCAATTTCAATGTAATTAATGTAACTTTGTAATTCTCATACGTATGACAATATTTTCATAAATAATACAGTTTACCCAAGTGGAATTTATCAATTTCTCTACAAAATATGAGCTTTGACTCTTGTATTTTACCATCTTCATAGATAAATGTGTTATGTGTTTGAATCAAAAGTTGTCAGCTCAAATTTGAGCTTTGAATTTTGCAATTTTCCATCTTCTCCTTCAAACTTGAGCTTTGAATCTACAAAGTTTCTTAATCATTAATCCAAACTTAAGATTGAATCTTCCAAACTTGAAATTCACATGTTGTTCAACAAAAAGAGAAATCTAGTTAAAACTGCATAAATATTTGGGACATAACATAAAATTCCAAATATCAATGTTGGATAGGGTTTAAAAAGTTGAATAAGCTCACGGAGAAGAAAGTCTCGAATGGTCAAATGGATAAAAGGACATTTTTGTCCACGATCATAAAATTACTTCGCGTGGGCATAACTTAACAGGACTTCTGAATCTGAGAAGACAGAATGGGCTCCACGATAAAAAAAAAAAAGACATCATGGGGGTTTGATGATAAGTGGTCAAAACTCAGGGGGTTTCCCAGATAATTAACCTAAATATAAAGCGTAATATATAAAGACTGATCACATTATCAAAGTACATAATTAGATAACACGAGGAAATACAAACCTTTGAACAGCACAAAAGATACTAAATATAGAAGCCAATGCAGAATAAACCCTTATCAAACAACAAAAACAAAATTAACAAGTAGCAAGAGTTTCTTGGAAGCAAAATTCATCAAGATATCACAAATTTTACTAACCCTTGTCAAACAACAACTACCGAAATTACAGGCTGGTCACAACATGATATCACAAAGTTTACTAACCCGATGCATTAAAACTATAGATATATTTAACATTCCGAATAAACAATAAACTTGAAACCAAAGATGGATTCATAAAATGAAAGGGGCATTCATTAATCAATTTGAGTTCCATGGTTTGGCTCTAAGCAGCACTGATATCAGTTTCTGATTCTACAGTTTGGCCAGATGCACCGGGTCCTGGTCTAAAATGTGCTCAATACAAACTTTTGAGACCAGCACTGCTAACTTAACCAAGCATAAATAAGAACTTGGAATCAAGGTGGCTTGGAAGTCCATGGTTTGGCCCTAAGCAGTAAGGATTGGATTATGGCTTAGGTTTTATGAAACTAGGACCAAGTTAGGCAGATTTCTTTTACCTGAATTATGTTCAGAATGACTTCGGATATTGAGCAGCCTCACCTTAACAAAAACCATTTCCGGGTGCACTAGCCAACGGCTGCTCGCATCTTCTACTAGAAATATTGCTCTCTTCAAGTAACCGTGCATTCCCCCAGAGAGCATAAGCCTTCTCTCTTGACCTGCTCCCGTGTGGCCGGTGTACGGAGTAATTTCTTGACCTTAACTTGTAGACTCCAGCCAGCTGACCCCTCTCCCCTTCCTATGTCCCACCACCCTCTCCCTCTCCTCCTTTAACTCTCCCATACTCCCCCACTCCTCTCTCTCACCACATTCCCTAATCCTCCTCTCATACATTCCTCCATCATCCTTCCCTGCTGTCACCATAGCCACCACATCCGCCCCCATTGGCATCTCCTCCACCACCAACCTCGCCTCCTCTTCCTTCCCCGTTCTCTGATACAAATCCACCAGGCACCCGTAATGCTCTATCCCTCTCCTGACCCCAAACTCCCTCTCCATCCTCTCCACCCACCTCACCCCTTCCTCCACCATTCCCCCGTGAACACATGCCGTCAAAACATTAACCAATGTCACCTCATCCGGCCAAATCCCGATGTCACTCACTTTCAGCATCCTGTCCAAAAAGTCCAATGCCTTATCCGGTCTCCCATTTCTCCCGCAAGAGCCGATAACCGAGTTCCACGTACCCGTATTTCGTGTCTCGGATTCCTCAAACGCCCTCATTGCCGCACTCGCATCCCCGCACTTCCCATACATCTCGATCAAGGAGGTTGACATCACCACATCCGACGGTGTCCCGGACTTCAAGATCCGCGCATGGATCGACGCACCAGCGAGGAAAGAAGGTAACCCAGCGGAAGAGGCTAACACCGCCGAGTATGTGAACACGTTCGGATCCAAGTCCATCATGGAGAACAGATGCAGAGCGTCTCGGAACTGTCCGAACCGGTTATACCCATTGATCATGGCCGTCCACATCACCACGTTCTTGTCCTCGACAGACTTAAAAATTTCCCGTGCAGAGATTAAGTCGCCATTGGCGATGTAGCCGTGGAGGAGGGCAGTTCTGGCCGCGATGGTCGGATGGGGAATCAGACGGAAGGCCAGCCGGGCATCTTGAACCCGACCAAGGTCCATCAAACCAGCAACTGCGGCCGTACATGTAACAGAGTTTTTGATCTCTATCTCGTCAAGCGCTCTCAGGAGGGAAGATGGGTCTTTAAGGTTCGCGTATCCGGTGACGAGGGCAGTGCCAACGAAGGTATTGGAGCCGAGACCAGACCGGACAGCTATAGTGTGGACCTGCGGGATCACTAACAGGTCGGGTGGGGAGGAGAGGATGGAGGAAAGCGTGTGGCCGGTGGGACGCACACGGAGTCGGATCATGCGGAGGAAGAGCGTGAAGGAGCGGAAGGGACAGGCACGGAGGAGGGCAGAGAGGAGGGTGTTGTAGGAGACGGCGTCCGGTTCGGGAATTTCGTCGAACAGTTGTTCGGCTTGGTGAAATCGACTGGTTTGGAGGAGGCAGGAGAGGGCTAGGTTGTAGGTGGTGGTGTTCCGACGGTGGGGATTGGACCGGAAAAGGGAGATGGCGGCGGTCGGACGGTTGTGGTGGATGTGGGAGGAGATGAGGGAGTTGAGTTGGGAAATGGACATGGAGTCTGTATGGATTCTGGTCAGAGAGAGAGAGAGAGAGAGAGAGTTCATATTTTTGGAGGGAAGCTTGTTTGCTGTTATATATACGTTTTTTTCGAAAGGGTATTTTCGGTAACCTTTCGGTAGTTGATGGAGGAATGTCAAAATATTATTATTATATTAAAAATTATACTAGTTCTTAATTTTAAAGATCCCGCAATTAATTGCCGTTGAATAGTATACATTTTTTTTTTTTAATGACCTAAATAGAAAAAAAAAACTAAAGCCTATTTGAGTTTTTGTAGTCGAACTGTTATAATAAAATAAAGATGACATTTGGATATCTTTAACTTTCATACTTTTTGCAATTTGCTACCTCATATTACTTTAATAGCAAAAGTGACAACACAAATACCGGAGACCAATACCACGACTAGTTCATCGATTCTGCAACACCTTCCTTTGCGTGAACAGAGGTGGATAAGAAAATAGATGGTTAAACAACAATAATAGCATTTCCTTTTCAGGAAATGGTTGCGAAAAAACATTGTAGAGTTCCCTTCATAAAAGTAAGAATTTTGGATTAAAAAGGTCAAGAGTTCCCGACAAATTTGAAATTAAATTATCATTTTAGAAGAGAAGCACAACCCCCTTTTTTGTCAAATTTTTTTAACTAGCATTATCTGCAAAAAAAAGATAGCAAAGTGCTAGTATAGAAATTGCATACATGGTTGCGACGTGCAACGGTGCAAAAGAGTAAAAGATGAAGATAGGTAAATACGAATTAGCCAAAGTGTAGTTTAGCAACAAAGTTAGTTACTATATTACAATTGGATATCTGTTCTTGAACTATATCAAGATCCATCCCCGCATGCAATTTAATGTGGCTTGCAGCAGTTGATATTGCCATAAATATGCACTTTCGCAACAAACCAAACATTCACTTGGGATGAAAGTGATTCAGTGAAGTTACATGTAACAACAGCTGCAACAAATCAACACAACTTCGTGCACTTCAATGAAATCAACCACCGGGTCCAGGAAAATACAGCAAAATCAGCTAGAATCAGTCTTCAAGAGTACAACATCAAAGTCGTAGTATGTATGTGTATTTCCATAAATTTTACATAGGCCCTTGCATTATGCCAACTCAATAGAATTTTGGACTTGCAAAAATAATAAATTTATAATGTGACAGGACATATAATTTTCGAACTAATCATGAAACCCCTGCTGTATCAAGAAATATTTGGTAAAACTAATATCAGTTGCAACTGTATCAAATCTAAAGTTAGGCCTAGCAATGACTGTCTAGGTCACTGCTTCCATATGCATGTCCTCATATTAGGAATACCATTTTTATTACAATCATATGAAGCTCTCAGTTTCTTCTCTGACAAAAACAAAGAAAACCCTCACAATAACTAGTATCTATCCAACACGGGGAAAGCGAAATTTAGAACAAACTACCTCGCTGACATCTTAACTTTCAGTTCACTTGACCTTCTTAAATCATCATCTGCCTCATCCTCATCTTCCCCAATAACGAAGATATTCTCTCCATCACCATCCATTTCCAAATCATCATCCTCATCCCAGTCTTCACCTTCATCATCATCATCATCTTCTTCATCATCATCATCGCTGTCGTTCATGCCTTCTCTCAGGGTGCAAAATTCTGGAGGTGGAGGACAATCTTCCGTGATAGCTTCATCCCGCTTAATTACAAGATGTCGAATAATCCTCTCGTCTCTGTCCAGCATGGTCTTGAATTCGTTGATGCATTTTGCTTCGAGCTCAAAGTTCATCAAAACATAGTTTGCCTTCTTTGCTTTTTGTATTTTGTATGCCAGTCTCCGAAGGCCCCAATTGTTGAGTCTATAAATTCTTCCTTTCTTCTCTCTGATGAAGTCTGCAAAGGATGAGGAAAGGAAACACATAAGGTTCATTTGGGATTACAAAAATTAGAAACTGCACTAATCAGTGAATCAATGGTTTTTGTTAATGGTACTGTAGAACACATTTAAGTAATTTTCAAGTCTGATTCCCCCCACCCCCCTTCTCTCTCTCTCTCTCTCTCTCTCTCTCTCTCTCTCTCTCTCTCTTTCAACTGTTGGGGAAGCTACACATAATCCCTGAAACCTTTTTTGATCATTTAGCACCCCTTGACCGTGGAGTGGGGAGGGGGTAAGTGCAAAGTACCCCCAATTTTAATAGGCTAGTTGAAGCAGGACACAGATTTACGAATAGAAAGAATAAATACATGCTTTGTGTTTTGAATACATTCTGTAATACCTGTAAAAAAGAGCAAGAACATTCATTTGCATTCATGAGCATATCGTAGTTGTTATAGTTAACTGTAAGTATCTAAACATGTCAATCCGTGCAATAAAGCAAAAAGTTGTAGCTGTCAACTAGAAATTAGATATATGGATACGAGTGTAGTACTTCCACAGGCAAGAGTAGCAGCTATATTCGCCTCTTGATAATACTAGAGTTTGCTAGATTACTATGTTTACAGCAAGAAGGTGCAAATTTAGCAGTATGAAACGGTTGTTTGGTTGTCCATAAATGAAAATCTCATGCAACATATGTTGTATGTAGTATTTGTTGCCATAAGTTTGGTTGCATATAAATGATGTTGCGGGATTTAGAAATCTATTGTTTGGATGTAATTAATACGCATGGTTGCCACTTTTGTTGCAGTAAATGAAAATCCATTGTTTGGTTGAGACTTTATTACATCGAATAAAGAAATAATCATTGAAAATGATGTAAATGGTGTTGTGTTTGTTGCTGTAAATGAGTGTTGGGGCCATTTTGGCCGCAACATTTGTTGCGGTAGTTGGAAGAAATGATGCAACATATGTTGCATCAATTCGACCATTTACATCAAACAAACATTGGAATTGATGGAAATGGTGCAACAAATGTTGAAAGTATTTCCAATTATAGCCAATCAAACACCCTCGAAATAAAACTTATTCAGGAAGCAAAGTCTTCAAAATGCATTTAATCCTCAATAATGGCAAGGTTTCTAGGTAGTTGTTTATACAACCATAAAAAGTGAATTCGCAGCAAGAAAGAAACTTGTCTTTGAAAGAAAGCAATCTTTGTCAAGGCAAAAGATAATTCACTTCTATTGTCTGTTTTTGAAAGCTAAAAAGGGATCCATTATCTAACTAAATAATTCATATTTCATCTCCTTACTCTTTGCTCTTTTAGAATGTTGTCTATATTGCTATGTCTTGATAGATATTGTACAAGCTGAGAAGAAAGATGGATTTCAGGTACAGAGAAGCATGGGTGAGGTATGATAACACAACCGCAAATCAAATGTCTTAAAAGGAGCTAGGATGATCAAAAGGTTCCATTAATCAAGAAAATACTTTGAACTTTTGATAAGGATCCATTAATCAAGAAAATACCTTGAACTTTTGATATGACATTGTCAACCTCGTCCACACGATCTTCATGAATTAAATAGACCACCTCATAATGACGCACTGCGACAAAATAAAAGAAAGAATGAGCAAATAGACAAATCGGTTACATAAAGTACAAACACAAGGCAGCAGCCAAAAGCAGTTGAATAATACATGTTACTAGTAAGAACTCATGTGAATACACTTATCATGATCGATGTCAACTGTAATCTCAGAACCTTCATATTCAAATAATTCAATTACATTTATGTTGCACACACACAGAAAAATGGTGTCCGTATCCATACCTGTCCATATCCGTATTCCTGCAGCATAGGTAAAATACCTCTGTACCTATTTGAAAATGCCCAAATCCCGTACCCCTATCATACCCATTTCGTGTCCCTCCCAGTATTCGTGTCTGTATTCGTGCAACATAGAATTACATGCTACATTTGAGGTAAGATATGTAATAACATTCGCGTACCAAATAATGGAAGTTGAAGATATACAAAACTTTTTAAGTTGCACTAGTCCTTGCATGAAAAACTGCAAATAAATCATGTTTCATAAGCAATCAACCTTAGGAGATACTAAATGCCAAAAAAATTGTCATTACATAGGAACTACTGCTGGTTGGACATCTTATGTTGTTCTCCACCTAGCTGGCCATTACTATACCATATGAACGGAATAGACTTCAGTAAGATTTAAATAATAAATACAACAATTTATCTTCATCACAACTTTTTCGAGTCGGCTATGAGTCCTTTTCTTCCATTCTACTCTGTTTAAGGGCCATTTCTTCCACACTAAAATTAGTAAATACTATATCCTTTTTGAAGCCTCAATGTATGTTTGTAGGTGCGCCTCTAGTCTAGCAGCTCCTTTACCTATTATCCTATCAGTCTGCATCTCCGTGTCTCCATTGTACATCCCTATCATCTAAGGCAGTTGCTGCAATTATAGATTTAAGGCTTTGGAATACCAGCAGAGGTAGATCCAGGGAGTATCAGGCAAGGAGGGCACCTTTACCAAACCTTCTAAACAACTTTTCTGCTAGTACTCAGTCCAATAAAAACTTTTGACCTGTGGATTATGCCCAGGAATAGTAAAAATAACTTGAGACCAATAATTAAATGATATAATATAAACATGACTGGAGTTGTTTTTGTTTTTTAGTCCTATTCTACAATTGATCTCATTAATCATCCTTTTGTTTCTTTTGATTCTTTGGCTTCTTGGCCACTGATATGTGTTCTTCTATTGTTATCAACAATTCATTGAAAGTGAGAAGAGTATGGCTGATTTTTGCATTTTAAGTATTAACCTTTCTATCTTAGATGGCCACAATTGTAAAGGAAAATCAACTAGTTGGACAGCTCAGCTACTACACATTGACACACCCCACAAGTATAGCACTAAACTTTATTAGGCTTCTTTATGTGTGCCTAAAGCTTAAGCAAAGAAGATTACAGAAGTTGTTGGTAAGTGGTAATATGGTGCAAGTTTTGGGGGTGTAGGTGGGTGGGAGGTGAATGTAAGTGGCCCCTACAGCTTTGGCTAATTTGCAACTAAGTATCCAGAACTTTTTTTGATTTGCAAGTCGCTACCCTAAACTATCAAAATTAGTAACTTGCTACCCTAAAATATTGTATTAGTAACAAAATATCTTGAACTTTTCCATATTTTGCAACTAGCTACTCTTATGCCGTTAACAATTGTACCCTTCATATTCATATTTCTTATTGGTACCCTACCTTACGGGCATAGGGTAGCAAGTTGCAAATCGGTTAAAATTCGAAGTATTCGGTTGCTAATTATTGTACATTAGGGTAGTAAGTTGCAAATTTTGATAGTTTAGGATAGCAACTTGAAAATCGGTGAAAGTTTAGGGTATTTAGTTGCAAATTAACCAACTTTCAAATTCTTAAAAAAATTTGGACAACATTATCTTTCCGCAAATTAAAGCGAAGAATACTTGGAGCTAATTAACTATAGATCCCTTGTTTATTCTTTATTGCAACATCAAGCATTTTAGTCTGATTACCAAGTCCCAACAGATCATTAACGACAATTACTATGGCTTCTTGTCAGGATATTTCAACGATATTAATCTAATGATGAGAATCACCAGTTAAAGCACAGTAATGTGAGTAAAATCAAATTATCATGTTGTAATTTCTTGATATGTTATTGATAGTCTTCTTGGCTTTATATAGCCTTACAGTCATTATTACAATAATGGAATATACTGTGGATATCCTGTGGCATATTCTGGCATACCAAATATGTCACAGGATATTCCAATCTACTAAATATGACAGCCAACATACTAAATATTCCAACACTCTCTCTCAAGATGGGCGAAAAATATTCACTAAGCCCATCTTGTCACATCCTCTAATCAAACTTACAGAGGGAAGCCCTTTGGTTAGTCCGTCTGTTATCTGGTCCCTGGTCGGAACGTGGCCAAGCTCCAACAATCCCTATCCAGCTTCTCTTTGATAAAGAACCTATCAATTTCGATGTGTTTGGTCCTGTCATGCTGTACTGGATTGTTGGCGATACTAATAGCTGATTGGTTGTCACACCGCAACTTCATCTTGGTTTCTTGATCCAACTTCAGTTCTACCAGCATATTCTTCAACCATAGCAGTTCTGCAACTCCCAAGGCCATATCTCTGTACTCTGCTTCCGCTGTCGATCTAGCTACCAAGACTGCTTATTACTCCTCCAGGAGACTAGGTTGCCCCCTATGAATATGCAATATCATGAGGTAGACCTTCTGTCATCGGCACAACTAGTCCAGTCAGAATCACAGTAGCCTTCACTGCTGTGATTGTTCTTCTTGAATATCAGCCCCTTGTCGGGGGCACCCTTCAAGTACCTCAGAATCTGGTACACTGCATCCATATTGTAGTGTCCCGTCCCGCTCAGTCAATCGGAGGAATCGAAACGCCGACGGCGTTCGGCCTTAGCCTTACAACGGCTGCTGGAAGACATCGCTCGGTCAAGACGACCGCTCGCTCAGGTGGGGTAGTTTCGGTGAACTTGCCTCATCTTTGCCTTCACATAATAAATCGCATGTTTTCAACTTGCATAAGTAGGCTTGATAATAAAAGATACGAATCCACATAGCTAAAGGGAGTAATCCCGAAGGGTCGAATTGAGCTAGAATATGGAAAGGTCCAACGACCGTCTTAGAGTTGGTGCACGGGATGCTTTGAAAATGACACTGGGTCCTTCGTCCCGTGGCTTGGGAGAAGGAAAGTTGGTATGCGACACAAAGCTCAGAGTTAGCCTAAGTCATAGGCGTTGCCCGCATAAATGCTTCGTAAAGCATGCATGGTCCCATCGTCCAAGGCTTGGCATAGCCTTGGCTTGCCCATGAGTTCATTTGTGTTGAGCGGCTTGTGACCTAAGTCTAGGCACCTAAACAAGTTGGTTGTTCAAAGTCGAACGCGTGCACGGTACGTTCCTACGACGCAAGGCTTGACGCAGCCTTTGCTCGTCAAGTTGTTGCAAAGTAAGTTAGGCAAGTTACGTTAAGCTGTCAGGAGTAGTAGTAGTAGGCACGGTCCTATGAGTTCTACGGCTGGGTATAGCCACGGAGTCCTACGGTATCAAAGCTAGTCATATGGAGTATGAGTTGGACGATAGTGTCGCACGAATCACAAGTCGGTTGGATGGCATGATGCACGGACTTAGTGTTTTAAGGCACGGGCCACGGTTGATTCATTGAGTTTAGAAGTGTTTCAAATAGTGGGTCTTGAGTTGAGTGAAATGATAGCGCAAGAAAGAAAGAATGCTCACGACTGGGTCGTTGAGGCAAGAAAGAAAGAATGCTCACGACCGGGTCGTTGAGGCAAGAAAGAAAGAATGCTCGCGACTGGGTCGTCGAGGCAAGAAAGAAGAATGCTCGCGACTGGGTCGTCGAGGCAAGATCTCAAATGTGAGAAGAATTGAACTTAGCCCTGAAAAAGATGGTAACACTAAAAGTAGATTGACTGTGTGAGACGTCAGTTTGAGTCGAGTATTGCATGGTCATTGGACAACTTGTCGACAAGATAGAGTTTCCCCGCACGGCAACCCGTGGCCATGGACCCGATGCGGCCTAAGGAAACAAAAATGACTCTGGGAGTCTAAAATAGGACTCTGGGAGTCCAAATAGCTGCGCCTGGGGCAAAGTATTCGGTGGACGGTCATTGGGCTAGCTACCCGCTTGACGTCCATCCTATACTCAGCTAAAAGGGAGTCCACAATGACTCTGGGAGTCAGTGACCAAATCATATAGATGAGTCGGCACGGGCGGCAATCCGCATGTGTGCCTTTGGATTGAGTTGAGTCGTTGAATGTGTGTAAAGTTAGAACAGAATGTTGGGCCTAAGAATTGGTTGCAACGTAGGCGACGTACTTTGGCACGAGATGTGGCGTCGAGTCTTATGTTGTCGGCATATAAGTTGCATGGTTTGGATATGAGTTGTCTTGAGTTTAAATCAAGAAATGCCGCAAGGCAAAGTCGGTCGAGGGACACTTAACCCACAAGTCTTGATTGAGTCAGTTGGTTATCAAAGTAGCGAGGGCCGCGAGGCGGTATTATGGTTAGTTCACACTGAGTTGCTAGGCACGGCACGATGGATTCCTAGCACGATCACATGGAAATGGAGCCTCACCGAGTAGTTGTGTATCTGATTATATGCCGTAAGGCAAAACACGACTCAATAGGTTAACGTTGATGTTGCAAGCACGGGATGGTCTTGAGACACGAAATAGGCCAGGGCGTCTGTCCTAAAATCGATCCTAAGATAAGACTAGAAAGACAATTGATAAAAGGGACTATGTTGCACAAAAGTAAATTAACGTGTCGGTTTTGTATGGGTGGGCGAGGAGCTCACTCCACCAGTACAGTGGTACTGACACCCACACAGTGTTTCATGTGCAGGCACAGGTAGAAGCTCGTGGTGCGGAGCTCGCTTGGATGCATCGAGGCACGGAGTTCCTTGGCGAGTCGAAGCGTGCGGCCGTATGGAGACAAAGACTTATACAGGACATAATGTATGGACATCGCCTTCCGAAGCATCCGCTGGATCAAGACTTGTAATTGAGAGATGAGAGAGAGCTGAGCGACTTGTAATGTGAGCTTGAGTGAGCTTGAGAGTGATTGTAATCTTGGCCTTGCGCCCCAATGTAACTGTTGTTTCAATATCAATAAAGAGCTCCTTTTGAATAACTTGTATTTGTTCTAAATTTTCGCTGCTTATTCAATGTCTCTGCTTGGGACTTCTGTGCGACAACCTCGTCGCAGCCGCTGTAATCGGCCGTTATGGAACCCGCCTTGCACGAGCGCAATCTAGGCTCGTGCGGCATCACGCCTTAGCGAGGACGATCGCTCCTACGGGAGCGGGGCGTGACATAATGGTATCAGAGCACGGCTTTACGTCCTTGGATTACCGATTGAATTCTTTAACTCCATTGTTTCCGCAAAACTCTGAATCGTTGCTTTCGCAAAAGTTGATATCGTTGGTGCGCTCTCTCTCAATTGTCCCACGGAATGTCCATACAATAAGTCTAACTATTTTGGAAAACACAGGAGAACAGTTTTTGACAAAAACAAAAAGATGGTTCACGTAAGCACAGTTGGCTAAGTCGGGCTGGGCAAATACACCAAAGTTGCGTCGACCTTAGAAAAGTCGAGTGCGAGGATTGAATAGTGTTGAGCAAGAATGAGTTGAACTAGATTGAGTAAATGGGATGACTGTCGATAGGGGTACTATCGAGCAACAATGACGTCGGTACGATATAGATGAGCGTGCTTGGAATTTGAGGAATGGTTCGAACGGGATCGAGGAAGTCGATTTTGATTCGGGGGATAGTTTGAGAAATTGTCGAATGACTTCATTCCTGAGTGGTGTATGCGATAGTCTCAGGAATGTCGATCGATCAATTGAGGATGTGGGGTGTCGATGAGTCTATCAAGCAAGCGTCGCGTGAATGCAAAAGCCTTAGATTGAGTATCGTTAAATAAGTTTTAGTCTTGAAGTTTGACGAGTGGATTCGAACAACTTAGAAATTGACGCGCACGGAACGTGCACGGGATTGATGATTGCGCGAGTATGAAATGTAAAATGATCGAGTATGAGAAAAACGAATCGAGGAAAAGTTAAGGTGTAGCGAAAGGATAATTTGATTAAGGAAATCGATAAGTGGATCATATAGAACAAGTTAGCACGATGGGAAGATAGCGTGCATAAAAACTTTGAATTTTGGAGTTACGCGAATGACTAAGGATTGAAATCGATGTTGCTCGAGGATTTGAGTTAACAAAAGGAATGATGCGAATTGAGGAAATACGTTGGTCGATGACTAAAGATAAGACGGATGAACAATACGTGAAACTGAGTTTGAGGAAATTGATGTTGTGAATAATTCGAGGGATAAGAATCGAACTTTAATTGAATGTCGAGGAGATTATCCAGCTGGACGATAGCATCATTTGCACGACTCGTAATTGGTTGCAAAGGAAGATCGTCAGGTTACGCATATCGTCGATGGTATTGAGGCGTATCAAAGATCGATATGCGATAACTCGGAGGTACTCTAACTCGGCGAAGGGCGATCGTGCAAGTGTTATCGTTCTGATGGAGGCAATACTTAGGATTTTGATTGAAGGGAATGTTGGATGAAAATGATGATGGTTACGTTGATAATCACAACGTCGACGATCTTGTCTTGCGCGAGCGCAACTCTAGCCTCGCACATGCGTTGCGTCAGATTTGAGGCGATCGTTCCGCGTGAGCGCTGACATGGTGATTCATGTCGCGGGAATGATCGAACTCGGAAAATCAGGATGCGACAACTTTGATTGTCTCGACTTGTTGGTTTGATGCGAAGGAGAACGCGAGGATGTTAGGATTTGTGATTGATAATTGAATGAAACTTGAGGATTGAGTAGTTCCAATTCGCGTATTGAAAATGAATGAGTCTCGACACAAAACAAGAGTTACGCTCCGATGAGAATGATTATTCTGCGGGAGCGTTGCATGGTGATTCATGAACCACCGTAAATAATCGGACTCGCGTGAGATCGAGGCGCAACATATTGTTAAGTCGGACGACCACGTGATCGATTACGTGAGTTGGAATAGATGACTTAGGGAATGTGAAAGGTGAATTATGGTTTAGAGATGAAACATGTCATAGCGTGCTTAACTTGAGAAGGATGATATGCGATCTATGTCGAACGTGTTCAAAAGGGTTAGACTATGCGAAATGGTTGATGAATGAGCGATATGTAAATGTCAAGGATTGGTTGAACGTGAGTTATCGTAGGATGGCTTTGCTGAATGACTCGGACCCCGTGCGACGAATGTCGGGATGTGTGTAGGAAATCGATGCTCGATGTTTAGAAATTGAGTGATGCGAGCTTGGGTAGAAAACCTCGTGCTATCAACTTGGTATGACCTTAGGATGGGGTCAGTGTTGATATTGTTGTTTGGGAACTATGATTCCAATACTGACAAATGACTTTAGTCTAAAGACATAGCCTAGCGATTAGGCAGACGTCCGAGTGCGAAGTGGTAGGATTTGTGGAGGCACCACTTGTAAGCTCGGCTGACATGCATGTATATCAAGGACGCTTGAATATGTGCACGATCCGACTCGAGTGGTGATGGCGGGATTCGTTATCACGAGGCTTGGCTGAAATGCATGTATATCGGGGACGCCTGGAATATGTGCACGATCCAAACTAAGTGATACGTTGAATCGAGTAAGACTTGAGGAATAGAAAAAGTGTCGAGGATTTTGAGATCATGAAGTTTTGAGGGAAAGATTGTGAGTAGCACGATCGTGGCTCGAATTTGGGAAACACATAGGCGTAGTAGTGTGTACGAGAGTTCTTGAGTGTCGAAACCAGTGATAAGTCGATAAGTGTACTCAGTAAGTCTCGAGGACGAGACTTGTTCTGAGTGGTGTATGTTGTAGTGCCCCGTCCCGCTCAGTCAATCGGAGGAATCGAAACGCCGACGGCGTTCGGCCTTAGCCTTACAACGGCTGTTGGAAGACATCGCTCGGTCAAGGCGACCGCTCGCTCAGGTGGGATAGTTTCGGTGAACTTGCCTCATCTTTGCCTTCACATAATAAATCGCATGTTTTCAACTTGCACAAGTAGGCTTGATAATAAAAGATACGAATCCACATAGTTAAAGGGAGTAATCCCGAAGGGTCGAATTGAGCTAGAATATGGAAAGGTCCAACGACCGTCTTAGAGTTGGTGCACGGGATGCTTTGAAAATGACACTGGGTCCTTCGTCCCGTGGCTTGGGAGAAGGAAAGTTGGTATGCGACACAAAGCTCAAAGTTAGCCTAAGTCATAGGCGTTGCCCGCATAAATGCTTCGTAAAGCATGCATGGTCCCATCGTCCAAGGCTTGGCATAGCCTTGGCTTGCCAATGAGTTAATTTGTGTTGAGCGGCTTGTGACCTAAGTCTAGGCACCTAAACAAGTTGGTTGTTCAAAGTCGAACGCGTGCACGGCACGTTCCTACGACGCAAGGCTTGACGCAGCCTTTGCTCGTCAAGTTGTTGCAAAGTAAGTTAGGCAAGTTACGTTAAGCTGTCAGGAGTAGTAGTAGTAGGCACGGTCCTATGAGTTCTACGGTTGGGTATAGCCACAGAGTCCTACGGTATCAAAGCTAGTCATATGGAGTATGAGTTGGACGATAGTGTCGCACGAATCACAAGTCGGTTGGATGGCATGATGCACGGACTTAGTGTTTTAAGGCACGGGCCACGGTTGATTCATTGAGTTTAGAAGTGTTTCAAATAGTGGGTCTTGAGTTGAGTGAAATGATAGGGCAAGAAAGAAAGAATGCTCACGACTGGGTCGTTGAGGCAAGAAAGAAAGAATGCTCACGACTGGGTCGTTGAGGCAAGAAAGAAAGAATGCTCGCGACTGGGTCGTCGAGGCAAGAAAGAAGAATGCTCGCGACTGGGTCGTCGAGGCAAGATCTCAAATGTGAGAAAAATTGAACTTAGCCCTGAAAAAGATGGTAACACTAAAAGTAGATTGACTGTGTGAGACGTCAGTTTGAGTCGAGTCTTGCATGGTCATTGGACAACTTGTCGACAAGATAGAGTTTTCCCGCACGGCAACCCGCAGCCATGGACCCGATGCGGCCTAAGGAAACAAAAATGACTCTGGGAGTCTAAAATAGGACTCTGGGAGTCCAAATAGCTGCGCCTGGGGCAAAGTATTCGGTGGACGGTCATTGGGCTAGCTACCCGCTTGACGTCCATCCTATACTCAGCTAAAAGGGAGTCCACAATGACTCTGGGAGTCAGTGACCAAATCATATAGATGAGTCGGCACGGACGGCAATCCGCATGTGTGCCTTTGGATTGAGTTGAGTCGTTGAATGTGTGTAAAGTTAGAACAGAATGTTGGGCCTAAGAATTGGTTGCAACGTAGACGACGTGCTTTGGCACGAGATGTGGCGTCGAGTCTTATGTTGTCGGCATATAAGTTGCATGGTTTGGATATGAGTTGTCTTGAGTTTAAATCAAGAAATGCCGCAAGGCAAAGTCGGTCGAGGGACACTTAACCCACAAGTCTTGATTGAGTCAGTTGGTTATCAAAGTAGCGAGGGCCGCGAGGCGGTATTATGGTTAGTTCACACTGAGTTGCTAGGCACGGCACGATGGATTCCTAGCACGATCACATGGAAATGGAGCCTCACCGAGTAGTTGCGTATCTGATTATATGCCGTAAGGCAAAACACGACTCAATAGGTTAACGTTGATGTTGCAAGCACGGGATGGTCTTGAGACACGAAATAGGCCAGGGCGTCTGTCCTAAAATCGATCATAAGACAAGACTAGAAAGACAATTGATAAAAGGGACTATGTTGCACAAAAGTAAATTAACGTGTCGGTTTTGTATGGGTGGGCGAGGAGCTCACTCCACCAGTACAGTGGTACTGACACCCACACAGTGTTTCATGTGCAGGCACAGGTAGAAGCTCGTGGTGCGGAGCTCGCTTGGATGCGTCGAGGCACGGAGTTCCTTGGCGAGTCGAAGCGTGCGGCCGTATGGAGACAAAGACTTATACAGGACATAATGTATGGACATCGCCTTCCGAAGCATCCGCTGGATCAAGACTTGTAATTGAGAGATGAGAGAGCTGAGCGACTTGTAATGTGAGCTTGAGTGAGCTTGAGAGTGATTGTAATCTTGGCCTTGCGCCCCAATGTAACTGTTGTTTCAATATCAATAAAGAGCTCCTTTTGAATAACTTGTGTTTGTTCTAAATTTTCGCTGCTTATTCAATGTCTCTGCTTGGGACTTCTGTGCGACGACCCCGTCGCAGCCGCTGTAATCGGCCGTTATGGAACCCGCCTTGCACGAGCGCAATCTAGGCTCGTGCGGCATCACGCCTTAGCGAGGACGATCGCTCCTACGGGAGCGGGGCGTGACACATATGACCCTTCCGTGGGTCGTGCATGTAGCGGCTCACCACACTCACTGCAAAGCAAATATCAGGTCGTGTGTGACTCAGATAGATCAACTTGCCTACCAGTCTCTGGTATCTGTCTCGATCAACTGGATCTCCAGTCTCGGCCTTCAACTTGAACCTCTGGTCTATTGGCGTTGCTGCAGGTTTGCACCCCAACATCCCTATCTCTGTAATAAGGTCCAGTGCATACTTTCTCTGAGAAAGAACAATCCTCTCTCCATATCGAGCGATCTCTATCCCTAGAAAGTAGCGAAGAAGACCAAGGTCATTCACCTCAAATTCCCTGCCAAGCTTCCCTTTGAGTCGGGCGATCTCCTGCTCATCATCTCCTATGATAATTATGTCGTCCACATACACCACAAGCATGGTAATATGGCATCCACTCCGTCTGAAGAATACAGTATGATCTGCTGATATTCCATCCCTATCATCGTCCTCCTGAATCTGTCAAACCATGCCCGCGGAGACTGCTTTAGTCCATAGAGGAACTTCTTCAACCTGCAGACCTTGTCCACTGTCTGGTTGGTGCTGAATCCTGGTGGTAACTCCATGTATACCTCCTCCACCAAATCCCCATAAAGAAATGCATTCTTCACATCAAGTTGGTGTAGCTTTCATCCGCCATTCGCTGTCAAAGAAATCAGAGTCCTGACAGTACTCATCTTTGCGACCGGTGCAAAGGTCTCGTCATAGTCGATACCGTACGTCTGATTGTATCATTTTGCCACCAGTCGAGCTTTGTAGAGTTCAACCTGTCCATCTGGGTTCTGCTTCACAGTAAAGACCCACTTGCATCCGATTGCGTTCTTCCCTTCTGGCAGCCTCACCAGCTCCCAAGTGTGGTTCTTCTCAAGAGCTCCCACCTCCTCGAGCATTGCCGCTTTTCACTTTGGGTCATTCTTAGCAACCTGCCAATTGTTAGGTACAGTAATACCATCCAAAGATGCAATAAATGTTCCATAAGAAAAGGAGATATGATCATAAGAAACAAACTGAACAAGATCCCAATCATATATGTCCGGAGGATTTTCCGCATTGCTGCGAGTGGTCCTTCGTACTGATAATGGTGTGGGAGGAGTAGGGAGAATGATATCACCTAAAGGAAGTGGTGGTAGTGTAGGTGTCTCAGGGGTCGAGACGGACGCAGGCAAGGGACTTGGCAATGGCACTGGCATTGTAGGTACTGGTTCTGCAGGTTGCTTCTCTCTCCTGCTATAGGTAAGTAACTCCTCCTGAGCTATAGGCCTAACACCTCTTATCGCCTCCCCATGTTCCTCTTCACCTTCCTGCTCCTTCTCGATCGTGTCTCCATGCCAAACTCCTAAATCAGTCACTACTGAGCTCTTATTCTCCCCCTCTCGTCTCATACTAGCAGTATTAGACGTGTGATTTAAAGTTCCCTCCTGACGGTAGTATGGTTCATGCTCCCGGAAGTGAACATCCATACTTACAAACTTCTTCATTTCCACTGGACTCCAGCACATGTATCCCTTCCGAGTCGCCGAGTATGTCACGCCCCGCTCCCGTAGAAGCGATCGTCCTCGCTAAGGCGTGATGCCGCACGAGCCAAGATTGCGCTCGTGCAAGGCGGGTTCCATAACGGCCAATTACAGCGGCTACGACGGGGTCGTCGCACAGAAGTCCCAAGTAGAGACATTGAATAATAGCAGCAAAAATTTAGAACGAAACACAAGTTGTTCAAAAGATGCATTTTATTGATATTGGAACAAGATTACAATAGGCCGCAAGGCCAAGATTACAAGTCACTCAAGCTCACTCATCTCACATTACAAGTCACTCAGCTCTCTCTCTTCTCTCAATATACATTTGTCGATCCAGCGGATGCTTCGAAAGGCGACGTCCATACATTATGTCCCGTATAAGTCTTGACTCCATGCGGCCGCACGCTTCGAATCGCCATGGAACTCCATGCCTCGACGCATCCAAGCGAGCTCTGCGCCACGAGCTTCTACCTGTGCCTGCACACGAAAACTATGTGGGTGTCAATACTCAACTGTACTGGTAGAGTGAGCTCCTCGTCCACCCATACAAAACCGACACGTTCATTTACTTTGTATAACATAAACCCTTTACGGTTGTCTTTCTAGTCTTGCCTTAGGATCAGTTTAGGACGTAGACTCTTGGCCTATTTAGTGTCTTTAGACCGTCACCGTGCTATCGCACTGATAACGACTCATACTTGTCTTTCGTGCCATACTCTGGGACGTAACGACTCGATCGTGCCATGAACTCGATTCGTGCTTCAATATCTCTGAGGCAGTGCCTCCTCGCTTAGTCTTTCCTATACTTGTGCTGCGACAACGCGGTCGTGCCTCACAGTTCGAGGTCGTGCCCAGCAACTCAACATAACTTAACCCAACTTGCCCTACGGCCCTTCTCGACTTAACTCGCAACGTCTAACCCAACTTGTGGAACTCGTGTTGAGAACTCAAGTACGATGCCATATCGTATACCGAAACACGGGCCTTTACTTAGCCAAACCGTAGTCTCCTGAATCATGGTGCAGACCGTGCACACATACCTTCTTAACACAACTCGTGCCGTGCTTACATTTCCTTTGATTCGACTGACCCCGTGCATGCGGATTCGCAGCTTAGCATGCCAATTATCTATATGAAAGGCCACTGGCATGACAAGCCATCGTGGACATAGCTCGGGTAGGCGGCGGGTCCTTCGATGCAAGGTAGCTAGCCCCATGGAAAGCCTCCGACTACCCACGCAGTAAAATCGTGCGCTGCTATAACGTCTTCCCCCTAGGTCGACGGGCCCCGGTGCCCCGGCGTAATACCAGTCCAGGAAGAAATCCTTGTCGACAAGTTGTCCAATGACCACGCACCTACGAGACATCTAGACTCACGTAAATGCATGGCCTAGTGTTACGGTACGACTGGAACTATACTTAGCAACTCGTGCTCTAAACCACACTTCGCATAACGTGCATCGAAACCGAGAGACTCCCAACCGAGGGACCGCCTAATACTTTGAAAACGTGCATAGGAACCGTGAGACTCCCAACCGAGGGACCGCCTCAGCGACAAACGGTCGCGTGAACTTACTTCTTTGAAACCGAGGGAACGACTACTGCATAGCCTTCCAACTTAACTTGAACAAAACGTGTTCCTTAAATGCCACAGTCCGGGGCCAACTTTACATCGTGCCGACCGTGGCTCGTGCCTTAAATCGACTTACGTTCTGTGCAACACTATCTCTCGAATCATACTTTATACGACGGGCCTTGAGATCGTGGGACTGAATAACTTGACCAACGTAGAAAGAGCGGGACAATACTTAGATTAACTTAGGTCGACCGGCATAACTTTGCCTAACATTTCTCAAGCCTACCACTTAACCCGAGGGACGAGCAAAGGCTATGCCAATTCTTGCATCGTGGAACCGTGCACGTTTTATCAAGCTTTTATGCGGATGACGCCTATGACTTAGGCTAACTCTTAGCTTTTGCACCGAAGACCAACTTTCCTTCTCCCAAGCCACGGGACGAAGGACCGAGTGTCATTTTCAAAGCACGATGTGCACCAACTCTAAGCCGACCGTTGAACATTTCCATATTCTAACTCAATTCGACACGTTGGAATTATTCTCTTAGCTATGTGGATTCGTCTCTTTTATTATCAAGCCTACTTGTGCATTTGAAAACATTCGATTTATTATGTGAAGGCTAAGATGAGGCAAGTTCACCGAAACTACCCCACCTGAGCGATGTCTCCGAGCAAGCCGTTGCAAGGCTAAGTCCGAACGCCGTCGGCGTTTCGATTCGTCCGATTGACTGAGCGGGATGGGGCACTACATCATACACCACTCAGAAAAAGTTTCGTCCTCGAAACTTACTGAGTGCACTTATCGGCTTATAACTTGATTCAACATCCTACGTTTCTCGCACACACTCCTCCTATGCGTTCCCTCAATCCGAGCCACGCTCGTGCTTATCGCTAACTTAGTCGTAAGGCACACCAACCGATCAACCAACATTCAAAATCGTCTCAATTCAATAATCGCATTACCATCAACGTTTCTTCGAAACTCAAGATCTCAAAATCCTCGACACTTTTTCGTTCCTCAAGTTTCACTTGATTCAACATATCACTTAGTTGGATCGTGCACATATTCTAGGCGTTCCCAGAATACGTGCATTTCAGCCAAGCCTCGTGACAGAGAATCCGCCATCACCACTCGAGTCGGATCGTGCACATATTCGGGCATCCCTGATATACGTGCATGTCAACCGAGCCTCACGAGTGGTGACACCACAAATCCTACCACTTCGTACTCGGACGTCGGCCTAACCGCTAGGCTATGTCTTTCCGTCAGTATTGGAATCATAGTTCCCAAACAACGATATCAACACTGACCCCATCCTAAGGTCAAACCAAGTGGATAGTACGGAGTTTTCTACCCAAGCTCGCATCACTCCAATTTCTAAACTTCGATTCATAGACTTCCGACACACATCCCAATATTCGTCGCTCGGGGTCCGAGTTATTCGGTAAAGCCATCCTACGATAACTCACGTTTCAACCAATTCCTCGACATATCAATATCACTCGTTCACTAAACCATTTCGCATAGCCTGTCTCTTTAAACACGTTCGATATAGTTCGCCTATCATTCCTTCTCAAGTCAAGCACGCTATGACACGATTAATCGCTAAACCCTAATTCACGTTTCATACTCCCTAAGTCATTTATCCCAATTCACGTAATCGATCACAAGGTCGTCTGACTTAACAATATGTTACGTCCCGATCTCACGCGAGTCAGATTATCCATGGTGGGCATGAATCACCATGCACGCACCCGCGGGATAATCATCCTCATCGGGACGTAACTCTTGTTTTGTGTCTAGACTTGTTCTTTCTCGATGCGCGGATTGGACCTACTCAATCCTCAAGTTTCATTCATTCGCCAATCACAAGTCCTACAAACCCTTGAATTCACCTTCGCATCAAACTAACAAGTCGAGACAATCAAAGTTGCCGTATCCTGATTTTTCGAGTTCGATCATTCCTGTGACATGAATCACCATGTCAGCGCTCACGCGGAACGATCGCCCCAAATTCGACGCAACGCATGTGCGAGGCTAGAGTTGCGCTCGCACAAGACAAGATCGTCGACGTTGTGGTTATCAACGCAATCTTCAAGACACGATTGTGTTCATCCAACATTCATTTCATCCAAAGTCCTAAGTATTGCATCCATCAGAACGAGAACACTTGCACGATCGTCATTCACCGTATCAGAGTACTCCCGAGTTATCGCATATCGATCTTTGATATGCCTCAATACCATCGATGACATGCGTAACCTGATGATCTTCTTTTGCAACGAATTTCGAGTCGTACAAATGATGCTAGCGTCCGACTGGATAATCTCCTCGACATTCAAATTCAAATTCGATCATTACCCCTCGAATCGTTCACAACATCAATTTCCTCAAACCCAAATTCACGTATCGTTCATCCATCTATCTTAAGTCATCGACCAACGTATTTCCTTCAGATCACATCATTCCTTGCTAACTCAAATCATCCAGCAACATCAATTCCAATCCTCAGAGTCGTTTGCTTAACTTCAAAGTCAAACCTTTCATGCACGCTATCTTTCCGTCGTGCTAACTTTTCGTATACGATCCGTATCAATTTCTTCAATCAAGTCATCCATTTACTTTATCGTTTAGAATCTCCATTCAACCATTTCGTAACTCGTATTACCATTCAATAATCGTCCGAACGATATCTCGTTTGCGACTCTCGAATCATGACCAACTAAACGCTACTCGTTCTAAGGCTTTGCGATATCATCGCTTGTCGACGTACTCGTACTATCCGTAAATCCTTTAGTTTTGCTTGAACAATTTCTATAACGTCCATACGCCACTCAGGGTTCGAGCCATCCGATCTAGTCCATAATCACATTTGCATTATTTGCTAATACATCTTTCAGGTTCGTTCTACGAATCTCTAGCATAATCACTCACGTTGTCTCGACGTACTAAGTCGTTCGCACTAGTCCTCAAAATCTGAACCAATCTTCCGTGTACGCCTAAGCATTAGTTCGATAGTGTTTCTATCGATATACACTCTAAGTGAATCTCCGCTCCCGACCGAGCGATACATAATATTGCTTGCGATTCGCTTGCACCAAAAAGTCAAGGTGCGCGACACGAGGCACTACTTAGCCAAAAGGCTGTGTGCATAACCATCCCGTTCGAACAATACTTGGTCTCGTGTACTCGTTCGCTATTGTTAGCGTAAGGTTAATCAAGCACGCACTGCGTTTGCTAACTTTTAGCATCGGTTTTTTTTCAACTCAAGTCCGTCGTAGTTTGGCACAAAGGCCTTCGTCCATCAATTCCGTTCAACCGAGTACTCGCACGAGCTTTTAAAAATATTAGACTTATTGTATGGACATCCCGTGGGACAATTGAGAGAGAGTGCACCAACGATATCAACTTGCGAAAGCAACACTTCAGAGTTTGCAAAAACAACGGAGTTAAAGAATTCAATCGATAGTCCAAGGACATAAAGCCGTGCTCTGATACCATTATGTCACGCCCTGCTCCCGTAGGAACGATCGTCCTCGCTAAGGCGTGATGCCGCATGAGCCAAGATTGCGCTCGTGCAAGACGGGTTCCATAACGACCGATTACAGCGGCTACGACGGGGTCGTCGCACAGAAGTCCCAAGTAGAGACATTGAATAATAGCAGCAGAAATTTAGAACGAAACACAAGTTGTTCAAAAGATGCATTTTATTGATATTAGAACAAGATTACAATAGGGCGCAAGGCCAAGATTACAAGTCACTCAAGCTCACTCATCTCACATTACAAGTCAATCAGCTCTCTCCCTTCTCTCAATATACATTTGTCGATCCAGCGGATGTTTCGGAAGGCGACGTCCATACATTATGTCTCGTATAAGTCTTGACTCCATGCGGTCGCACGCTTCGAATCGCCAAGGAACTCCATGCCTCGACGCATTCAAGCGAGCTCCGCGCCACGAGCTTCTACGTGTGCCTGCACACGAAAAATATGTGGGTGTCAGTACTCAACTGTACTGGTGGAGTGAGCCCCTCGCCCACCCATACAAAACCGACACGTTCATTTACTTTGTATAACATAAATCCTTTACGGTTGTCTTTCTAGTCTTGCCTTAGGATCAGTTTTAAGACAGACTCTCGACCTATTTAGTGTCTTTAGACCGTCACCGTGCTATCGCACTGATAACGACTCATACTTGTCTTTCGTGCCATACTCTAGGACGTAACGACTCGATCGTGCCATGAACTCGATTCATGCTTCAATATCTCTGAGGCAGTGCCTCCTCGCTTAGTCTTTCCTATACTTGTGCTGCGACAACGCGGCCGTGCCTCACAGTTCGAGGTCGTGCCCAGCAACTCAACATAACTTAACCCAACTTGCCCTACGGCCCTTCTCGACTTAACTCGCAACGTCTAACCCAACTTGTGGAACTCGTGTTGAGAACTCAAGTACGATGCCATATCGTATACCGAAACACGGGCCTTTACTTAGCCAAACCGTAGTCTCCTGAATCATGCTGCAGACCGTGCACACATACCTTCTTAACACAACTCGTGCCGTGCTTACATTTCCTTTGATTCGACTGACCCCGTGCACGCGGATTCGCAGCTTAGCATGCCAATTATCTATATGAAAGGCCACTGGCATGACAAGCCATCGTGGACATAGCTCGGGTAGGCGGTGGGTCCTTCGATGCAAGGTAGCTAGCCCCATGGAAAGCCTCCGACTACCCACGCAGTAAAATCGTGCGCTGCTATAACGTCTTCCCCCTAGGTCGACTGGCCCCGGTGCCCCGGCGTAATACCAGTCCAGGAAGAAATCCTTGTCGACAAGTTGTCCAATGACCACACACCTACGAGACATCTAGACTCACGTAAATGCATGGCCTAGTGTTACGGTACGATTGGAACTATACTTAGCAACTCGTGCTCTAAACCACACTTCGCATAACGTGCATCGAAACCGAGAGACTCCCAACCGAGGGACCGCCTAATACTTTGAAAACGTGCATAGGAACCGTGAGACTCCCAACCGAGGGACCGCCTCAGCGACAAACGGTCGCGTGAACTTACTTCTTTGAAACCGAGGAAACGACTACTGCATAGCCTTCCAACTTAACTTGAACAAAACGTGTTCCTTAAATGCCATAGGCCGGGGATAACTTTACATCGTGCCGACCGTGGCTCGTGCCTTAAACCGACTTACGTTCTGTGCAACACTATCGCTCGAATCATACTTTATACGACGGGCCTTAAGATCGTGGGACTGAATAACTTGACCACCGTAGAAGGAGCGGGACAATACTTAGATTGACTTAGGTCGATCGGCATAACTTTGCCTAACATTTCTCAAGCCTACCACTTAACCCGAGGGACGAGCAAAGGCTATGCCAATCCTTGCATCGTGGAACCGTGCACGCTTTATCAAGCTTTTATGCGGACGACGCCTATGACTTAGGCTAACTCTTAGCTTTTGCACCAAAGACCAACTTTCCTTCTCCCAAGCCACGGAACGAAGGACCGAGTGTCATTTTCAAAGCACGTTGTGCACCAACTCTAAGCCGACCGTTGGACCTTTCCATATTCTAACTCAATTCAACACGTTGGGATTATTCCCTTAGCTATGTGGATTCATCTCTTTTATTATCAAGCCTACTTGTGCATTTGAAAACATTCGATTTATTGTGAAGGCTAAGATGAGGCAAGTTTACCGAAACTACCCCACCTGAGCGATGTCTCCGAGCAAGCCGTTGCAAGGCTAAGTCCGAACGTCGTTGGCGTTTCGATTCGTCTGATTGACTGAGCGGGACGGAGCACTACAGAGTAGCCCACGGAGATGCACTTGACTGTTCTAGGATCAAGCTTCCCAACTGACGGCCTGTTGTCCTTCACAAGCATACACACCCAAACACCTTCAGTGGGAGTATCCCACTATTAATGCCTTGCAATATTTCACATGGGGACTTCCATCCCAGGACCTTCGAAGGCATTCTGTTGATTAGTTGAGCTGTTGTCAACATTGCATGTCCCCATAAACTCTGTGGGACATTATGTCAATCATCATGCATCTTGCGACCTCCAGAAGATGTCTATTCTTCCTTTATGCTACGCCATTTTGTGTAGGTGTGTATGCACAAGTAGTCTGATGCTGTATCCCGTGTGCTGACAAGTATTCTGTAAGTGTTCTATTTCTATACGCCGTTCTATTGTCAGACCTCAATACCTTTACAATTGCCCCGTACTGAGTCTAGATATGTTTGTGAAAATCTAAAAAACAAGTAGGTACATCACTCTTATTTTTCATCAAGTACAACTAGGTGACACAAGAAGCACAATCAATGAAGAAAACAAAGTACTTATAACCATTCATAGTATTAGTAGCACATGGACCTCAAACATCAGAGTGTATTACCTCAAAAACAGAAGAGCTCCTATGACTTGTACCAATATAGGAGCTCCTAGTAAGTTTGTCCAACTCACATGCATCACATAATAGTTTCTCTTTATTTGACACTTTTTCATAAATATCGGGAAACAATTTACTTAAAGTGTCAAAGGAGGAATGTCCCAACCTCCTATGATGGAGTAGCCCCCGACCGTCATCTGCAGTCCTCTCATACCAGCCTTCTCTGCCATAGACATTAGTGCTGAGTCCAGTCCTTCTCGATCCAGGTATTAGTCCCTTATGCCAAGTGTCAGTCTCAAGTCTTCGTTCCGTCTCTTTCTCCTGTAAAATCACCTTAGGGATATCAAAAGAAACAATGCATCTAAGTTAAAGGATTATAGAACTAATGGACAAGAGACTGACTGGAAAGGCTTGAGCATGGAAAATATTGGATAATTTTACTGAACTTGTACAATTAACAGTATCCTTACCGACCACTGGCTGGAAAGTGCCATCAGCTGTCTGAATGCTGTCTGCTGATGCTAGGTGAGTGTACGAGGAGAACTTACTACCATTCTCCGTCACATGCCGAGATGCCCCCGAGTCGATAATCCAATCTGACGATTTAAAGGAAACAATGGATGCAAGAGTAAGTGAGTCGTCACTACCTTCTGATGGATGGGCATACATGGCGGCGTTGCCTCTAGCGAAGAATGAGGTGGATGCCTCCTCCATTGCGTTACTCCTGTCTCCATCATTGGACATTCGCTGCTTCCTCCTGAGCACCTCCAGCATGTCCACCAATTTCTGATCCTCCTCGGTAAAGGTTTCGCCAGCTCCTCCATCTCCTTCTGCTACCAGCAGATTTGCCCGATAGCCTCCTCGACCGCCTCGTTGACCCCCACGACTACGGCCACGTCCTCCAAAATGTCCTCGTCCACCGAATTGTCCTCGTCCACCACCTGAATCTCCCTCCTTATGTGGTTTGGTGCAAGCATACCAATGGTGGCCCATCTTTCCGCAGCTGTAGCACTTCCGGTTGTGCTGCCAGACCTCTCCCTTAGGCCCTGTGTCGCCCGAGCTAGTGGCTGTCAGTGTTGACTTTGCTTCGGGAGGACCACATGTCCCCGCTTGTAGTCTGATGCGTGTCTCCTCCTAGATCATGGCTAAGATAGCCTCCTCAAGAGTGAGGATCTTCGGTTGGGCGAGAAGTAGAGTCGTCCTCTGGGCAAATGCTGCAGTCAGCCCTTTGAAAAATTTTATCGTCCTCTCCTGTAGACATACATGTCTCTCTTTACATTTTGGGTCCCCGCAGCTTGTCCGATCTGAGGTGTGGTCGTAATCCAGCCACAGACACTCCAACTCTGTGGCATATACTCCTGCACCGTCCTCTCTCCCTGTACGGTGTCGTCGATCTCTCCCTTGATCTGGAAAACCCGTAAGTTTTTTCCTACACCATCATAGGCCTGCCTCAACTTCTCCCACACATCTTTCACCATCTCAATGCCGTCGACTGTGGCGGCAATAGACTGGACTAAGGAGTTGAGAAGCCAGATGTAGATCACCATATGAGTGAACTTTCACTCGTCATGTTCCGTCGAGCCCTCGTCCTGTTGCGTCTTCTCGTCCGACAGGAACCCCTCCAGGTTCTTTCCTGCGAGGGTTCGCCTTACCCGCCATGACCAACTCAGATAGGTAGATGATCCATCCAGCTTCAGATCGATGGAGGGAAGCTCCAACCTTGTCGATGTTCGTATCGTGCTCTCACCAGTCGACATCTTCATCAACTTCATCAACGTCGCAACCTCCACATGATCCAATTTCTTGATGATCGCCTCTATCGATCCTCCACTTCGATGATCACGTCACGCTTATTCCTGTCGTCCGTTTCTAGATTCGAACATGTATTTCCATCAGATCTAGGCCTTTGGTGTCAACTTTCGGAACAAGTCGAACAGCAGTGACACGAGTGCTATCGCGTGCTTCAGTGTCGGCAACAGCCGCATGAGCCGTGCGCGCCTTGGGGTTGGGAAGCGCCCGGCGCGCGTGCAACAGCACCGCAGCAGCAGCAGCCGCAGCAACAACAGCAACAGCCGCCGCCGCAGCCGTCGTAGCCGCCGCGGGGCGGGGCGGGGCCGCGGGGTTCTCTGGCCACGTGCACGGTATAGGGGCGGGGGCGGGAAGAGAGAGAAGGGGGTAGCGGCTAGGGTTAGGGTTAGGAAGGAGGTCGGTTGGTGGCGGCTAGGGTTAGGGTTTGTGAAATTTTGGCTCTGATACCATGTTATGATTTCTTGATATGTTATTGATATTCTTCTTAGCTTTATATAGCCTTACAGTCATTATTACAATGATAGAATATATTGTAGATACCCTGTGGCATATTCTGGCATACCAAATATGTCACATGATATTCCAATCTACTAAATATGACATCCAACATACTAAATATTCCAACATATCATAAGTACATGCTTCTAGTAGTTCATAAGACCAACATTGCAGGGAGGGTTAGACCAATGCTTTTCAAACATTTATTTGCTTGAACTGATTCATGGACATATAAGAATGAACTAAGTCAGTCAAAAGTAAAAATAGACTTGCACCAGACCATATATGCTCAAGAAGTTCCACTCCACCATCCATGCTCATGAATTAAAATTTAATAACATATGCTTTCCCACAAAGATTCAAACTGAATTTGATAAATCCTATAATGCTTACTTCTTTCCACATTTAGACCACTCTCAAGCTGGAGACTTAGGAACTCGTAGAGCTTCTCTGCAAATCAGAACAGATGCAATTAATTTACAATGCTTTGAGCCCATGAAAGCATACAAACAACACCCAAAAGGAAAATTACTAATTTGAATGAAAACTGGTTAGTGGCAACCTTCTTCAGCATCTGCGAACTCAGGTTCTACTTTACCATCGTCCTTAACAACTTTCTGAAAACAATTAGTTGAAAACATCAGAAGATATTTTAAACGAAAAGACTACATTATTACAAGAAAAAGAACGTGTTTGTCCCAAACTTTTGAGACATCTATTTGAATCCTTCTTTTTATTCTACAACACCAACAAACAAAGACTTTGTCCAAGAGTTTGACAGTATGATTGCCTACTTGCAAGTTCTCTTTTTTATAAGAACATCCCAATAAGAGAATTATTTCTAAGAAACACGATAAAAATATCAACCTTGATTTAGATATAAAAAGTGTTTTAGGCCCATAACGTACACAGATCAAGCTTTCAACTGAAGTGTTATCCTAATGCCACGACATTTCCACTTACGCAGGCCTAGGGATGGTCAAGATGTATGCAACCTTACCCTCATATGTATGGAGAGTAGTGTTGTAAAAAGCCTACGAGGCTCGCGCCTAAGCCCTAAAGCGCACCCTTTCGCCTCACTTTCCATGAGGCAAGGCTCATTCACCTAGGGTGCCTCAGACGCGTGCCTCGTGGCGCTCACACCTACTTTTGAGGCATGCCTTGTGCGTCCAACAACTACTTTTGGGGACACCCGAAATCACGAGGCTCATTAACCTTTTCTCTCTCTTTATTTTACTACTAAATATGTTACAATGTTATTGTGTTTGTAGAATAATTCAACTAAACTTTTTATTGTAATTAATTTGTTTTCTTCCATGACTTTTGATGTTGTCAAGTCAATCAAGAAAAGATCTTCATTGGACGTATTGTTAACAACTGGATCATAAGGATAGAAAAACTACCAAATGTGTCAAGTTCTGCAACTAATAGGTTCTTTTGATGGATGGTGACGAAGATGATAAAGGATACACAGCCGTTAATAGTATTGGTGATAGAAATAATAATATCAATGATTTATAATTTTTAGGATTTTGGCAATTTTCTATTATTATGAACTCGTGGTAGTTTTTCTTTTTTTTTAAATTTTGGCGATGGTTAAATGATAGTATAATTTTATCTATCCACTTGTTACTATTTTAATGGTGTTATGAATTAATTAGATACAATATACGTTTGACTTTATGTGAAACTATATTATTTACAAAATTCTTAAAAAAATGTGTGCCTTAATTCACTCCCACGATCTCGTCGTGCACCTCGCGCCTAGGTCACAGAGGACCCTACCACCTCAAGTGTCATCAAGCCTTTTAAAAGACCAATGGAGAGGCTGTTTACGTGACTCGAACCTGCATCCTCCATTCTCCATGATGCAAGCAGCCAGCCTTACCATCGTGCATAGGGACACCTTCTGTAATACTAAGAAAAACCATATCCTTATTTACGGTTTCTCTCCATCTCTACTCTTTATAAGGAAGCTTGAAAATGGCTAGCCGTCTAAGCCGTATATATATATATATATATATATATATATATATATATATATATATATATATACACTCACGTAATTAAAAAAGTTAAAAATAAATAAATTCTAACTAGTTATTTAACTACCTAATATTATATAATTATAGTCAAACACCTCCAACTCCTGTGGTTAAAGTGGAAGGCATTCTCTTTGGCTGGATGGGTTCGATTCCACGGTGTAGCGTTATTTATAACAAATTCTAATTTAATTTTGCGCAATGCACGTGCACGTTACTAGTGTAGGTTAAGGCCTAGCCCCTAGTATAGCGGCTCCTTTACTAACACTCCGAAATACACTATAAGGGAGCTCACCAGAGTCAATGGTGGTGTCCATTTGGCCATATCCGTGCTAAATAGTTCGAAAACCTAACAGCTTGAGATGTCTAAAGAAATTTGTTACAGAAAAAAAGTGCAAATGCTCAACATCAACGAGTCAGAGGTCAGTGCTAATGCTAGAAAGTACCACCAAATAACAAAATTCGACATGGGTATATTTCAAAATCTCATATTCAGAAAGACCCACTACTTGTTTTACCAAATCACATCAACAAATAAAAGAGAGCATGGGGTCGGTTCGAAAGTTGGGACCTTTTTTAGCAGAACGGCTTCGGGGAAGGGGCCGGTGGCCTCTTCGGGCTTGGGGATGAAGCTGTGGCTGTTGGGTTTGTCCTTCTTGTTCCTCCTGGCGGCTACTACCACCAAGCCGCTCTTCTTTCGACGTGAGAGTACATTTGGCGGGAAGGTGTTCGATGAATTGCTTCTGTGGAGTGGGGATTGGAAGAGGAGTCGAGGAAGAGAGGAGGACGAAGAGGTCATCGGAGTGACCTCCATTGCAAGAAAAGGAAGAGAGGGTCTTGGATTGGAGCGAGAATTACGGAGGTTTAACAACTAGATAAGGTGGTGGAAAGCTGTTGTGGTCACCGTTCCGGTGAGGGGTGCGAGAATAATTAAATTTGCATAAAACATTTGTGTGTGCTAATTAGAATTTTTACAATTTTTATTCCTGGGTTTTTTCTAATTTCTCTTGCAATGTTCTCTAGTGCTGTGCTGCCTGTTTTTTCTAGACAAGTTCTCGCATCTTTTGAAATTTATGTCTTGTCTTCATTATTTCGGGTGTGCAATATGGGGTTTCTCCGTGTCTTTCCGGTTCACAATTATTCGAGTGTGATTTAATGGAGAAATTGAAAGAACAATAATTTAGATATAATTTTCTTAAAGAATATCAAGGTTCAACTTTTTTTTCCCGAATAAAAAGAAGGTAAGAGTCAATTTTTTTTCACCACCAAAACTTAAACTTATATAATGTTCATCATTCCATTCCAGAATTGCATTATTATGAGGTGAAAAAAAATTAAATTAAAAATAAAAACGATCTTAGGTTGACATGTGGCAATTTTTGAATAAAATGGTGAATATCACACAAGTTTTTGCAAGATATATTTTCGTTCCATTCAAAAGTTGTCACATGTCAACCTAAAACTGCTTTTATTTTTAATTTAATTTATCTCACCTTATAATAATAATAAAATATTTTTTTGGACCGCACGTGGTAAGTTGGTATCCATTGAATTGAATGATCAACATCACACAAGTTTTGATGGATGAACAGAAATGAACTCCTAGAATCCTTTCATATGCAGAGGAGAGAGATGGAGAAAAAATGTTGTCTTTCCAAAAAAAAAAAAAAAAAAGAACATGAGTTTTGAGACCCTTATGAAAATTTTATCATTTTCTAAAAATTGTAATTCATTATATATCCTTTATTAATTTTTTCTTAAAAATATTTATTTTCAATAAATTTGTTTTGTTAGGTTATACTATAAGTTTATATATACAGTTAATGTCTTGAGAATATTTTTAGAATGAGACTACTACTAATATTTTTCATTCTCCTTTTAGGCCTCGTTTGGTTACCGGAATTTGAGCTTGGGAAAGAAAAGTGATTCATTTCCTATGTTTGGGAGCCAAAGGGAAGTTGTTGGAAAGGGAAAATGATTTCCAAGAGGTAGAAAAATATGGGGGAAAGTGGTTCCTCCAATTTATTTAAGGAATCACTTTCCTTCCAACTTTTCGACATTTATTACAAAAAGTTTTGACCAAAATATCCATGTTCATAATATTATTTACTATTTTTATCCATAATATCTTTTAGACAAAAATATTTCTAAGTAATAATTATTTTTATTAGCACGAGGATATTTTTGAAAAATTGACTTGATTTTGTTTCCTTTTCTTACAAACACCAAACACTATAATGGAAAGTAAAGATATATTCCGACTATAATTCCGATCTTTCCAAACACCGGAAAAAAAAAGTTTATAGGAATTATAATTTTCTAGAGGAAAGAAAATACCAAGGAATCAGTTTTCTTTCCTTTCCATTCCGCGAACCAAACGATGCCTTAGTTTCTTCAACGAACTAAATTCTTAAAACAAGACCAATTTAAGAAGGAGACGTATTACAAAGTTTAGTTATTTATTAAAAAATAATGACACACGTCAAAGTAAGAAATACAACACGTCAACAATAAAACTAAAACAATTAACAACAATAATTGATAACAATCATCAATATTATGCTAGGTAATTTTTACTTCCACTATAGTCAGTGTTTCCAAACACACATTCGAACCCGCTACTTTCTCCATAGTCGGGTACTCCTTTCCTAACACTTGTGTTGGGGTTCCTCCATATCTTGAGGCTCTTGCTTGGTACTCCTTCGCATCTTGGGGCCTGTGGTGCTCCTATGTATCTCGACACTTTTATATATCTCGAGTCTTGACCATGACACTGTTGTTATTTTTTTCCTAGAACTAGAAAGATAATCCTACATTGCCTAGGCTAAATGGATTCTATCTCTATATAAAGTTTTGCTTGTGTTGAGAGATCACATGAGGTGTGGCACATGAGTGCCACGTGGATGTCATATTGGAGTATTTTTCTAGTGGAAAGAAGGCTAACCCAACAAAGAAGCATTAATGATGTTTGTCATGCTCATGGGACAATTGATGTTTGTCATGCTCATGGAATAATTTTTCTATGGAGCTGGGACTTAGCGACTCGGACTCAAAGGCGCAAAGTGGCACTTTGTTGGCGCACTTAGCACGTCAGCATCGACATATGGTGTATTCTGCGCGAGTCGCATACGCAGGGGCCGCATAGGAGCCGCGGGGCTGCGGCGCAGCTGCGCACTTGCAGTTCTGCACTACTGAGCGGCTGCGCGGCTGTGATGCGCTACTGCACGGCTGGCGCAGAGCTGCTGCGATGGTGTGCTATGCGCCTGTGCAGCTGCGCGCAGGCGCACGGGTTAACGTGCTGGGTGGGAATTGGGACGCAGGTGGCGCTTGATGTGGTTGATTGGAATATATGAGCGGTTTAGGAAAGATTGAATCAATTATTTTGATTCATATTTTGTGGGATTTGAATTTAATTCATTCATATCTTTCCATTATTCGCTCATATCTTTTCGCAATCATTACGGCCAGGATTAGGATTAGGGTTTCGAACATTCGCTATAAATACTCTCTTCGTGCCTTCATTAAAGGGTTACGCTAAAATAAAGAGACGAGAAGAGCAGTGCTGTCATAGTGACAACGAGCGTTCCAGAAGTTCTTTCGCACTTACTGGTTCCTGGGAGCAGATCGCAATAGGACGAATCTTGCCTTAAACAACGGTGATCTTAATCACCCCAGCAATACTGATCTTAATCAATCCAGCAGAATTGCGGCAATTTATTTCGCCTGCTAAGTTACTTTTATCTATCCAGCAGAATTGCGGTGATTTAATATCGCCTGCTACGTTGCTTTCATCAACTCGTGTTCTCGTAGAGATCAAGATTTCCATCTAACGATCTGTTTCGGAAATAACAGACACTACTCCATATCCCGTGACTTCTCCATACACACTTCTATGTATGAGTATTTATAAATAATTTATAAGTTTTGGTAAAAGATTAACAAATATTTTTTAAAAAATTCGGTAATAGCGGTACAAAAGTCACAATCAAATTTGAAAAAAAAAATCTAACTACTAGAAGTTAAACAAGATTTTAAAATAAAATAATCAAATAAGAAATTGAAACGTATAAGAAATGGTTGAAGTTAGTAGAACATATTTTTGGATATTTTTTTTGACCATTATCTATACATATATATATATAGTAGAGAAGATTGGCGTCCGTCAAAAAAGATAAAAATAAATGATGGTCATGGCTAAAACATATAAGCATATTTAATGTTTATAACTATTTACCTCTTCGTATTTTTTTCACTTAATTAACTCTCTCCCCCTCCATGTTTAATTATTATGCAAGTTAATTACTAGTTGGTTGCATCATTTCCTACTTAATTATCTCTCTCTCTCTCTCTCTCTCTCTCTCTCTCTCTATATATATATATATATATATATATATATATATATATATATATATATATATATACCTTTTGTTTAATTATTTAGACAATTAAATAACAGTTTTCGTAGATAAATTCATTCTTAGGTAATATATCGATTCTCATTTTTTTAACTTTTCAATCATAAAATTTTAAATCACATCGAAGCCTTACCAAACTCTAATTAAATATATTTATGGAATTGTATATGTTACTTTCACTTAGTATTATTATTTATAGATTTAATTCATTTGGAATCTTTATTTTGATATATTTTATTGTTATTTATCAAGTAAAATAAAAATATCTCACTACTAAAATATCATCAAATAGCGACGTAATTTAGCGACGGCGTGAAATGACGTCGCCAGTAGCGACATCTTTATAAACACGTCGCAAAACGTCGCTGCCTAGCGACGTTCTGCGACAGGTGTTTCTTACGTCGCTGAATAGCGACGTTCAGCGACATATTATAAGTATATGTCGCCATGTTTGCGACGTTTAGCGACGTCCAAACGTGACGTCGCTAAGTTATTTTACTTAGGGCACGCCGCTGCCTTCTTTCCCCCTCACTCTCACTCGAAAACCCGAAAATTTTAATTTCCCCCCCACCCCCCCCACCCCCGGCGACTCCCTCCCCCTCTGTCAGTGCCCCCCCCCCCCCCCGGCGACCCCCTCCCCCCCCGGCGACTCCCTCCCCCTCCGGCGAGCTCCTCCTCCTCGAGATCCTCCTCCCCCAATCCGAGCTCCTCCTCCTCTTCCTCAGGTAAACCCTAACCTAACTCCTCTCCTTCCTCCTTCTCCTCCTCGAGCTCCTCCTCCCCCAATCGGAGAGCACAGGCACTGTGCTCCAGCTCTGCCGCGGCCCAGTGGTGATTGCGGGGGTACTACTTCCTCCTTCTTCGTTGATTCACTACTCTTTGGAGAGGAGGAGGATGAGGAGGAGGCTTCCTTGATTCCACTGGGAGCCATCGATTAGTTTTCCAGCAGATCTTTCACATATGTAGCACATATTTATATTATGACTTACTGGTTGATGTTATGTTTTCTGTTCCATTATCTTTTAATATCTCATGTTTATTCGTAAGGCCACATACTCATATATTCTTCTTACCAATTAATAATAATAGTATCGGTCCAACATATCTCTTTCTTTCTAACTACTTTATTTTTGTATTCTTCTTTTGTGAAGATTTTCTTCTAAAGTTCAAAACGTTCACACAAAATATGCTTTGAAAAAAAGGGATTTCTACTAGATATTGTTGCTTCTAGTAGATATGTAGTGTGGTATACATAGAGCTAAAATTGGCTTAAACATTAGATTTTTGAGTGAGACTTTTTCTAATATAATTAGAATATTTATGTGGCACAAAAGATTGTGTAAATAGTCTCTTTGTTGCTTTTTGGTAATGGGTAAGATAAAACTAGTTGTCGCTCTATTATGATTAAGGCAAGATTTTGTTCCTTAGGGTGGCTATCTAGCTAAGTAACACTTTTTTTTTGGTCCACAACTATTTAGGCCATAGAAAATTATCATGTTTTTTTATCGCATTTCAAAATTATGTGTGCGTCGAACTATAATTAGAGTTGGAATGTATGTGATTAACTAGTGAAGAAACGATAATGATTGAAAGTTAATCAACTACATATTGCAACAAACCGGTTGAGAGTACTACTATAAATGAATAGTGCACTTAATGAGATATTTCAAATAGTTTATAAGTATGGTAACAATTAAATTTGCTTCAACTTCAAAGACGGCAATTTTAATCCAACCTTGTTTAGTACTCATCTTCTTATGCGAGTCTGGATCAGTTCAAGAGATAAACCAAGAATTCGAGTCATTTTGAAAATATATGAAATAGTAGTCACCCTTACCGATTGGTTTTGCCGAAGTGACCGGAACAAAGACCCCCAATGTCGGTATCGGTCAATATTTGGTATCGGTCGGTATCGGATCAGAACATGCCAAACCGTAGATTGGACTAAGATTGGACTAAGAGTTGACAAAGTCAACAGTAGGTCAACCCTTGACCTACTTTGACCTTGTTTGACTTTGCTTGACCTTGTTTGACTTTGTTTGACTTAGTACAACCTAGTTTGACCTAGATTGCATATCATTGTTATTAGTAACTGTCCGCTACTAATGTGTGTCCCATAATAAGACATAATATACGAATTTGTGCCTGTTGGATAATGTGTGTCCATCTTTGCAGAATTATTTCCAAATGGATATGAATTACTACTTGCGGAATCGTTCATGGATGTACAATCGTCGTCCTGATGATATGTGTGGTGTACGGGATAAATACATAGCGGGAGTAGAGCAGTTCCTGCAGTTTGCTAAGGCGTTCTCTCAGTACATGGACGGCACCAAAATTAAGTGTCCGTGTGTGAAATGTCATAACGTGAAATATTATCCAGAGGTGGAAGTGACATATCATTTGTACTCGAGGGGTTTCACGCCTAATTACTATCAGTGGACCGCACACGGAGAACTTGTGTCTTTAGCATCAGAGCCGGAGCCTTACGTTGAGCCGTATATGCATGCGGGACCTAATTTTGTTTCAGATAATCATGCATACGACGACGGGTGCGTGAACATGGTTTTCGACGCTGCGGGGCCTAGTTTCGTTCATGATGCACCTGAGGAGGCACCGAACGTCGATGCTGCATAGTTCATGGAGTTGCTGGAGAATGCAAAGACTCCATTGTATCCTGGTTGTGAGGATCATTCACCGTTGGAGGTGGTTACAAGACTGTTGAGCATTAAGTCAAATTTTAACATGTCGCAAGAATGCTACAACCAAGTGTTGGAGTTGATTATAGAGATCTTGCCGGCGGGTGCTAAGTTGCCTAAAGACTTCTACCGGTCTAAGAGGATGGTGAGATCGCTCTGGATGGGATACGAGAAAATCGATTCCTGTCGCAATGGGTGCATGCTGTACTATAAAGACGACAAGGACGAAGATGTGTGCAGATTTTGTGGTACTGATCGCTATAAGACAACTAGTACAGGAAGGTCTACCGGTGCAAGAAGATCGACCGATTCAATGTACTACTTGCCTTTAACGCCGCGGTTGCAAAGATTATTTATGGTGAAAGAGACGGCCGAAAATATGAGTTGGCACATGCGAGAACAGATTAAAGGAGTGTTGGAACACCCATCCGATGGAGAAGCGTGGAAGCACTTTGATCGAGTGTATCCTGATTTTGCTTCAGATCCGCGTAATGTCAGGTTGGGACTATCTTCTGACGGTTTTACTCCTTTTGGTCTTTCGGGATCCCAGTATTCGTGCTGGCCTGTGATTGTCACTTCGTATAACCTACCACCTTGGATGTGCATGAAGACTCAGTACATGTTTCTAACCGTTATAATTCCTGGTCCGAACAATCCCAAGAGGAACATTGACGTGTACTTACAGCCTTTGATAGATGAGTTAAATCAGTTATGGGAAGTAGGCGCTAACACGTACGATGTTTCCAGGAAGCAGAATTTTCAGATGAAGGCAACCCTTATGTGGACCATCAACGACTTTTCGGCCTATGGAATGTTATCTGGATGGAGCACTCATGGCCGTCTCTCATGTCCGTATTGCATGGACCGTAGTAAGGCTTTCCGCTTGAAACACGGAGGAAAACCGTGCTTCTTTGATTGTCATCGGCAATTTCTGCCAAAAGATCATCCGTTCAGAAGGAACATGAATGCATTCCATGCCGGCGTTGTAGAGAAGGGTGATCCACCGCCAAGGTGGTGCGGAGCCACGATATGGAAGGAGGTTAAAGATTTTCCAAGTGTTATCGAAGATCCTACAACTGGGTACAAGTGCGATGGATTTGGTAGAGATCATAACTGGACAAAGAGGAGCATATTCTGGGATCTGCCATACTGGAGTACCAATCTGATCAGACATAATCTTGATGTCATGCATATTGAAAAGAATGTGTTTAATAACATAATTAATATTATGATGGACGTAAAGGGAAAAACGAAAGACAATCCCAATGCCAGGTTGGACTTAGAAGAAATATGCAAACGCCCTGCGTTGCATTTGATACAGCACAATGGAAAACAGTTCCTGCCGAAGTCAATTTTCTCGCTGGACAAGGAGGATAAAGTGAGACTTTGTCGGTGGATCTAGGGCCTAAAATTTCCAGACAGATATGTGTCAAATCTGAGAAGATGTGTCGATCCGAAGGAAAACAAATTGACGGGTATGAAGAGCCACGACTGTCACGTATTCATGGAGAGGTTAATTTCGATTGCATTTTGGGAATTCTTACCGCATGCAGTTTGGGATCCATTGACGGAGCTTAGCATATTCTTCAGGGATCTTTGTTCTAAGAAATTGCTCGTTGATCGTCTAGAAAAGCAAGAGAAGGACATTGCGGTAACACTATGCAAGCTAGAGAGGGTGTTTCCTTGTCACGCTCCAGAACCAGAATACTGGAGAGCGAGGAAATGACTCAGCCAGCTACGTATTACGGGTAGGATGAATACCGTATAATACGATCAATGCTGTCTAACCAGACGAGGGGGGGTACATACTACATGAAAGTCTTACTATGGTCACTTCACATCTATTGTCTCAATCATTCAAACAAGAAGCAAAAATAGAAAACATATAAGATAAAGCAGTAAGGCGTCCCAAACGCTTAGTCAAAATGTTCTTGAGATCTGGCTTTACAAAACATAGCCAGATGATGTAGTAACGTATACACAATTGTTATCAGCTGCAGTCTGACTTAATTACAATTATGTAAAAGCAAGTGTAAGACTATCCGACTAACATGTCGGTGCCAAACGGCTAAGTATAAAGTAAATAACAAAACGAGTGGTGAAGTAAGGGACCCACTCGAGTCCTCCTGCGATCATTTCCCTAGTATTGACCATCTTGGAGGTAGAAGTAAGCTGAATCCTCGGGGACCGGCTCTAAATCTGGCCATGCAAAACCAGAGAGGTTAGACCTCTAATAGCAAGTACCACAAGGAAGGACGATATGAAGGATTAAACCAGTAAGTAAGAGAATATAATAATAGATCTCTGCTTTCCACTAGAATTCACATAACATCACGACACTTCGAACCAACCTCCCAACCAAACAAGGACAGAAGTTGGCCCGTCATGTCCTGACATTCTGATCATCTCAGTTAGGCAACAGAGTAGTTACAGTACACAAACAAATCATCTTGAACGGCCAATCAATCCCTACGGCTTGCTATTGTGAGTCCCAAGTTATCCTGGAATTATGCAATAAAGATTCCTCAGTTCTTACTATGTGCGAGCAAGGCTAGTCTATCCAGTCAATCAATTGCGCCAATCATGAATTAGACGAGTTCCAGCGGGACGCCCGTCATCAATATACAATATACAATAAATAATATAACCAGATACCGCTCCCTACCCGTGTGGCAGATTTGTCGTATCTGTGGGAACCAGCCGGCCTGTCGGGCACTACTAGTCCCAAGAGGGCTGCCATGTAAGAACTCGGGGATCCATTCTCTCCATGCAATCATTATTTTATTTAACTTAATAGTCTCTACGTTGAGTGAAATCCCATGCCGTGGACCATGGTCATTCAAATGAGTACTTTCGTACGGGGTACGATATGCACAACTCTACAACGATACCCGTGCGGCTAGGTTGTAGGTCTTACATAGCGTAATGCAACAATCCAAACTAACTACGGAATAATCATGCCTTGACCATAAAGTACACATGCTTCTTTTGTAAAATAAATAAGTAAATAAATAAATAAATAGATTGAAGCCTGCATGTGCATGTACGTCAATATTCGGGATCAGCCAGTCGATTACAATAGTTCATAACATGAACGTGTCTCATTCATTCAATTCAATAAGACGACTAGCCAGTCTCTTAGTTCCAACTAGGAACGCATGATCAATTTTAGTCAAGATAACCATTATCATCAATGGTGACAAGGCACGAAAGTCATTTAGTATTAAACGGGTCGAGTCTATAACTCTCAAGGTCAAGTTCCAGTCTTACTGGGTATCCATCAATCAATCAAGACACAGGGCACATTCTATACAACCATATGCATCAAAAATATTAACATGCTAAGATTATCGAGTTCATAAAAAGGCGTAAGGATATAATAGGAAAATTATCATGCTACTATTAAATAAATAAATTAGAGAACAAATAGAAACACCCAGGTCAAGAAGTCACGCCAACAAGTCTATGCTAAGGTTAACAAGTCACACAAGAATCGTACGCGTAAAAAGGTACGCCAAGTCTAGTATGAAGGAGTATGCGTGTAAACAGCGTGAGCGTGAGAAGTGATTAACGCTGGCACGCACAGCGTGAGCGTGAAAAGTGATTCAAGCTGGCAAGCGTGAGCGTATGAGCGTGAAAAAGCAAGATAAGAAATTCACGCACGCACAGCTTGAGCGTGAAGGGAAATTCACGCACCCATAACGTGAGCGTGAAAAGTAATTCACGCACTCACAGCGTGAGCGTGGAAAGTGAGCGTGGAAAATGATAAGAAATCCACGCTCGCACGTAAAGACGTGTGCGTAACTAAAATGTCACGCTGACACGCAAGAACATGTGCGTGACTAAAAATTTACGCATGCACGTAAGAACGTGAGCGTGACTCAAAATTCACGCAGACACGTAAAGACGTGTACGTGACTGAAAATTCACGCAGACACGTAAAGACGTGTGCGTGACTGAAAATTCACGCAGACACGTAAAGACGTGTGCGTGACTGAAAATTCATGCAGACACGTAAAGACGTGTGCGTGACTGAACCTTCGTTTCAAGCCAGGAATGAGGTTCCCATGGTTCAGAACCCATGGACAACCGAGAATGCACGTCAAGTTGGGAGATCAAAACCCATGAACAACCGAGAATACAACAACTTAGATCTAGAAGAAACAAGCCAAAGAAATCAAAAATGCTAAGTACTAAACTCTCTCAGGATCATGAGAGGAAGACAAATGAACCATAAAACTGGTTCTCCAAGTGGAAGCAAGAAGCAAGATGTACTTGCCTGCTGTTGGTTGGTGGAAGAGAGTGGTGAGGAAGAAGAAGAAGTAATGGAGAAGAATGAGAGTTATGAGGAGAGAGAAGGAGATGGGGGCTTTAAATATGGAAGGGGTGGTAGGTGGGGGTTTGTTGGGCCGGGTTTATTCGGGATCATCCAAGGCCAATCCGAAAGCAAAGCAGAGAGGTTAAAAGCAGAAAATAAAATGCAGGAATAAAATACAGATAATAAAATTGCAGGAAATTAATTAACATGAAAATTAAAGAGCAGATAATTAATTAACATAAAAATTATAGGAATTTAAATACAGGATAATACATGATAAATACAAAAATAAATATTCATTAGTTGTACATGTATAAAAATACGTATTCTGGGAACGGGGAGTGACATCTCTACCCACCTTAGAAAAATTCCGTCCTCGAAATTTCAAATCCAAGCAGGATAGAAATATCAGAGCTAAACTAATCCAAGCAATCCTAGTGATCAAGCAATCATTTTTTACCATATCAAAAGCAAGTACTATATATGTAAATCCATCAATCCACGATATCAAGTAGCTCTACCCATAAGGTGATCAGCATGAAGAATCAGGACAATCAAGGTATACAGAAAGAGACATACCTTGTGAGTCAAACAGGTGTGGATACCGTGATCGGATATCATCCTCACGTTTCCACGTTGACTCTCCCAAGGAGTGATGACCCCAAGCAACATGGACAAGACTAATTGTTCGGTTCTTGAGTATCTTCTCTCTTCGGTCCAAAATAGACACAGGCTGTTCCTCGTAAGACAGGTTGGTACCAACAACCAGCTCAGAATGATCGAGGACATGGCTTGGGCCGATATATACCTACGTAATTTAGATACATGAAACACGTCATGCACCTCTCGTAACGAAGGCGGGAGGGATAAACGATAAGCAACATCGCCTATCCGATCAAGGATAACAAATGGGCCCACGTACCGCGGACTCAATTTCTCGCGAATGCCAAATCTAATGACCCCACGAGTAGGTGAGATCCGCAAGAATACGTGGTCCCCAACAGAGAACTCTAATGGCCTACGATGCTGGTCCGTCCAATGACGATGCCGATCCTGCACAACTCGAAGTCGCTCTCTAATTTCCTTAACCACTTCAACTGTCTGAACAATCATTTCCGGGCCTAGCATCTTTCTCTCCCCGATATCATCCCATGCAAGCGGTGACCTACACTTCTTACCATATAATGCTTCGAATGGCGCCATCTGGATACTGGCTTGATAACTGTTGTTGTATGAGAACTCGACCAAGTGCAGGTGACTCTTCCAAGACCCTCCAAAATCTAGAGTGCAAGCTCACAACATGTCTTCTAAAGTCTGAATCGTTCTTTCTGATTGCCCATCTGTCTGCAGATGGTAAGCCGTGCTAAATCTTAACTTGGTACCCAGACTATGATGTAAGCTCTTCTAAAAATATGATGTAAAGCGGGTATCTCGATCTGACATAATACTGACAGGGACTCCATGCTGCCTGACTATCTGTTGCATATACAACTCTGCCAACTTTTCTGTAGATTGCCCTACTCTGAAAGGAAGAAAGTGTGCTACCTTTGTAAGTCGGTCCACTATCACCCAAATAGCGTCCTTACCACTTGGTGATCTCGGTAAACCGGTCACAAAGTCTATTGTAATATGCTCCCATTTCCATTCCGGGATAGGAAGCAGTTGTAATAACCCAGCTGGCCTCTGCTGTTCTGCCTTCACTTGCTGACATACCAAGCAACGGGAAACAAATCTAGCTATCTCCCTCTTCATCCCGTTCCACCAGAAATGCTGCTTGATATCTTGGTACATCTTGGTCCCTCCAGGATGAATAGAATACTGAGAACTGTGAGCTTCTGCCATAACTTCCTGTCTGATATCTCCACTAGGCACACATAGACGTGATCCAAACCTAAGTGTACCATCTTCATGAATTCTCATCTCCTTCCTGAGTCCTGACTCACATTCTGCCCAAAGCTTCTGAATCCTTGGGTCTTGTGCCTGAGCTGCCTTGATCCTGCCTACCAAGTCGGATTGAACTTGCAGACTTGTTAGAACTCCTACATCACTAGGAAGTATAACTTCGATGCCCATCTCCTGAAGGTCTTCTAAGATATGCCTCTGCGTTGTCAACATAAATGCGTCGCCTCTTCTGCTAAGAGCGTCTGCTACTACATTAGCCTTGTCTGGGTGATACTGAAGCTCTACGTCATAATCCTTGATCAACTCCAGCCATCTTCTCTGCCTCATGTTTAGTTCCTTCTGAGTAAAGATGTACTTCAGACTTTTATGGTCTGTGTACATGTCCACTCGGTCACCATATAAGTAATGCCTCCATAGCTTCAGAGCAAACACAATTGCCGCTAACTCTAAATCATGAGTTGGGTAATTCTTCTCGTGGTCCCGGAGCTGCCTAGATGCATATGCTATCACCTTCCCATGCTGCATAAGGACACATCCAAGTCCTTTACCTGACGCATCACAATATACTGTAAAACCTCCGGGTCCAACTGGCAATGTAAGAATAGGTGCTGATATCAACTTCTGCTTCAAAGTCTCAAATGATGCCTGATATTCTGCCGACCAAACGAATGGTACATCCTTCCGGGTCAAGCGGGTTATGGGTGCTGAAAGCCTTGCAAAGTCTGACACAAACCTTCTGTAATATCCTGCCAATCCCAAGAAACTCCGCACATCTGCTACGGTCTTGGGTACTGGCCAACTTTCTACTGCTTCTACCTTCTTGGGATCTACGGCTACTCCAGCTCCTGATATGATGTGACCCAAAAATGAAATGTGATCCGACCAAAACTCACACTTGCTGAGCTTGGCATACAACTGGTTCTCTCTCAGAACCTGTAACACTTTTCTGAGGTGGTCTTTATGCTCCTCTTCACTAGCAGAGTATACGAGAATGTCGTCAAGAAACACAACGACAAACTGGTCTAAGTATGGCATAAAGATGCGATTCATCAAATTCATAAATATTGCTGGAGCATTGGTCAAAACAAACAGTATTACTAAGAATTCGTAATGCCCATACTTCGACCTGAACGCTGTCTTGGGAATATCTTCCTTCCGAACCCTCACCTGATGGTACCCTGAACGAAGATCTATCTTGGAGAAAACTCTAGCTTTGCTCAACTGATCAAATAAGTCGTCGATCCTGTATAATGGGTACTTGTTCTTCACTGTTGCCGCGTTAAGCTTCCTGTAGTTAATGTACAATCTGGATGACCCATCCTTCTTTCCCACAAGTACCACTGGTGCTGCCCATGGTGACACGCTAGCTTGGATGAACTTCTTCTCCTTCAGTTCCTCTATATGCTGGTATACCTTGGCCTGCTCTGAATCCGCCATTCTATAAACTCGATCTGATATCGGTTTAGTTCCTGGTGCCAATTCTATACTGAACTCAATATCTCTAACTGGTGGTAGACCTGGAAGTTCTTCAGGAAATACGTCTAGAAATTCTTCAACTACCTTAGGAATCTGAACTTCTTCCATTGCCGTTATTACTCCCTGCTCTTGTTGAGTTGCCTCTGATCTGACTAAGGTGAATCTCTTCATGCCTGGAATATCAAAAGATACACTCCCCCTACGATAATCTATTGTCGTATGACTGTCTTTCAGCCAGTCCATGCCTAAGATAACGTCGAAATTTCCAACAGGAAATTCTATCAACCGGACGGGTAAAGAATGCCCGCAAACTACAACGCTACATGCTAAAATAACTATACTAACTCCTACGAGCCCATTACCAGTGAGTATATTCAACCTCCCTGGCAATGCCTCGAACTCCATTCCTAGTCGTGTCACAAATTGTGCAGATATAAATGAATGAGATGCTCCCGAATTAAACAATGCTACTGCGGGATATGAGGCGACGAGAACGTTACCTGCCACAACATCTCCCGATGCCAGTACCTCCTCCAAGGACAGAGTGAATGCTTGCCCTCGACCTCCTTGATGGTTCCCATGCTGCGGCCTAGCCTGATGTTGTTGCTGGCCCCTTCCTTGATGATGCTGGGGTGGTCTATACTGGTGTTGCTGCATCGGCGACCCCTGCTGCCGAAACATCTAAGCCTGTGGCATAAACGGATGCTGTGCCAACGGCCTTACTGCCACCACTGGTCCTCGATACTGGCCTGCCCCTGGTGCTGGCAGAGCAGGAAACTGCTGCCCTGGTCCTCCTGACCTCGAATTCATGGGACATGTGGTGACCCGATGGTCTGGATTTCCACATATCAGACACAGTCCATTCAATGTCCGACACACATCTCTAGTGTGTCCCATCTTTCCACAAAAGGTGCAGTCCGCCGGGGGTTCCTGGTTCTTCCTCTGTAGATGTTGCTGCTGCCTGGGTGGTGGTACTGGTCCTCGTATCGCCACATCGTGGATACGAATGCCAGTGGACGTTGCTGTTGTTCGGGGCGCTGCTCCCCCTCCTCCTTCAATCTGACTGTGGAATCTCTTCTGACCCCCAGTCCTTGCCGTAAGCCTCTGAATGGTGATCTCATGCCTTCGAGTTGCCGTCAATACTTCGTCAAAAGTCTGGTAATTGTGCCCCTCTATTAATTACAAGAGCTCAAGATGAAACCCTTGCTGAAATCTCATGGCCCTCTGGCTCTCTGTTGCTACCATCTCTGGGGTGAACCTACTCAATCTGCAGAACTCCGCTGCATAAGCATCTACGGTCTTGCCGGCATGCCTGAGGTTGATAAACTTCTGTTGTAGCTCAAACCGTGCCACAACTCTATAGTACTTGGTCTTGAATCTTGCAGTGAAATCGTCCCAAGCCACAGGACGTCTGATGCCCACTTCCTCTGATTCCCACCAATCACGTGCGAGATCCTGAAGTAACAACTTCACTAGATCCACACGTTCTTCTGCCGGTACCTTAGCTGCTATCAGAATAGCCTCCCTATCCTTAAGCCATGCATCTGCTGAGATGGCATCCTCTGTGCCCTCGAAACGGCAGGGGTTGTACTTACAAAACCTGGCTGATGCTCCTGAATCAGTCCTCATTCCTCTTTCCAAAGCCGTCTGCAATCCTTGGTTGAGCAACACATTCTGCTCTTGTAGCTGAGTGTGCATGCGCTGCTGGGCCAACATCTGATGTTGCTGAGTAGCCATCATTCCTCTCATGATCTCCAGAAGGGATGGTGTATCCACTTCCACAGGGGTAGGTGGAACTATGGGTGGTGTTGGAACTTCCGGATACTGCGGTCCAGCTGCTGGTTCTACTATCACTTCTTCTTGGATAGTCTCCTGAGGTGAGACTGGCCCTTGTTGCTGACCAACCTGGTCAGGTTACCCATGTTGCCTTTGTTGTTGCTGCCCAGCTCTGACCAATGCGGACGAAGTGCCCCTAAGAAAAAGGACAAGAGAACAATCAAACAACCGAACATGAAGGATCAATGAAGTCAAAGGATACCGGAATGTCAAGCAAGGGTTGAGAACAACGAATCATGAGATCAAGGGGGGACACGTGTGATTGAGACATCCTATAAATTAAAACACCCCACAAGTCTGAAATCAGACCTGCATGGGCCACCACTAAAACCTTGTCATGCCCCAGAACCAGAATACTGGAGAGCGGGGGAATGACTCAGCCAGCTACGTATTACGGGTAAGATGAATACCGTATAATACGATCAATGCTGTCTAACCAGACGAAGGGGGTGCATACTACATGAAAGTCTTACTATGGTCACTTCACATCTATTATCTCAATCATTCAAACAAGAAGCAAAAATAGAGAACATGTAAGATAAAGCAGTAAGGCGTCCCAAATACTTAGTCAAAATGTTCTTGAGATCTGGCTTTACAAAACATAGCCAGATGATGTAGTAACGTATACACAATTGTTATCAGCTGCAGTCTGACTTAATTACAATTATGTAAAAGCAAGTGCAAGACTATCCGACTAACATGTCGGTGCCAAACGGCTAAGTATAAAATAAATAACAAAACGAGTGGTGAAGTAAGGGACCCACTCGAGTCCTTCTGCGATCATTCCCCTAGTATTGACCATCTTGGAGGAAGAAGTAAGCTGGATCCTCGGGGATCGGCTCTAAATCTGGCCATGCAAAACCAGAGATGTTAGACCTCTAATAGCAAGTACCACAAGGAAGGACGATATGAAGGATTAAACCAATAAGTAAGAGAATATAATAATAGATCTCTGCTTTCCACTAGGATTCACATAACATCACGACACTTCGAACCAATCTCCCAACCAAACAAGGACAGAAGTTGGCCCGTCATGTCCTGACATTCTGATCATCTCAGTTAGGCAACAGAGTAGGTACAGTACACAAACAAATCATCTTGAACGGCCAATCAATCCCTACGGCTTGCTATTGTGAGTCCCAAGTTATCCTGGAATTATGCAATAAAGATTCCTCAGTTCTTACTATGTGCGAGCAAGGCTAGTCTATCCAGTCAATCAATTGCGCCAATCATGAATTAGACGAGTTCCAGTGGGACGTCCGTCATCAATATACAATATACAATAAATAATATAACCAGATACCGCTCCCTGTCCGTGTGGCAGATTTGCCGTATCTGTGGGAACCAGCCGGCCTGTCGGGCACTACTAGTCCCAAGAGGGCTGCCATGTAAGAACTCGGGGATCCATTCTCTCCATGCAATCATTATTTTATTTAACTTAATAGTCTCTACGTTGAGTGAAATCCTATGCCGTGGACCATGGTCATTCAAATGAGTACTTTCGTACGGGGTACGATATGCACAACTCTACAACGATACCCGTGCGGCTAGGTTGTGGGTCTTACATAGCATAATGCAAAAATCCAAACTAACCACGGAATAATCATGCCTTGACCATAAAGTACACATGCTTCTGTTGTAAAATAAATAAGTAAATAAATAAATAAATAGATTGAAGCCTGCATGTGCATGTACGTCAATATTCGGGATCAGCCAGTCGATTACAATAGTTCATAACATGAACGTGTCTCATTCATTCAATTCAATAAGACGACTAGCCAGTCTCTTAGTTCCAACTAGGAACGCATGATCAATTTTAGTCAAGATAACCATTATCATCAATGGTGACAAGGCATGAAAGTCATTTAGTATTAAACGGGTCGAGTCTATAACTCTCAAGGTCAAGTTCCAGTCTTACTGGGTATCCATCAATTAATCAAGACACAGGGCACGTTCTATACAACTATATGCATCAAAAATATTAACATGCTAAGATTATCGAGTTCATAAAAAGGCGTAAGGATATAATAGGAAAATTATCATGCTACCATTAAATAAATAAATTAGAGAACAAATAGAAACACCCAGGTCAAGAAGTCACGCCAACAAGTCTATGCTAAGGTTAACAAGTCACGCAAGAATCGTACGCGTAAAAAGGTACGCCAAGTCTAGTAGGAAGGAGTGTGCGTGTAAACAGCGTGAGCGTGAGAAGTGATTCACGCTGGCACGCACAGCGTGAGCGTGAAAAGTGATTCAAGCTGGCAAGCGTGAGCGTATGAGCGTAAAAAAGCATGATAAGAAATTCATGCACGCACAGCTTGAACGTGAAGGGAAATTCATGCACCCATAACGTGAGCGTGAAAAGTAATTCACGCACTCACAGCGTGAGCGTGAAAAGTGAGCGTGGAAAGTGAGCGTAGAAAATGATAAGAAATCTACGCTCGTACGCAAAGACGTGTGCGTAACTAAAATGTCACGCTGACACGCAAGAACATGTGCGTGACTAAAAATTCACGTACGCACGTAAGAACGTGAGCGTGACTCAAAATTTACGCAGACACGTAAAGACGTGTGCGTGACTGAAAATTCACGCAGACACGTAAAGACGTGTGCGTGACTGAAAATTCACGCAGACACGTAAAGACGTGTGCGTGACTGAACCTTCGTTCCAAGCCAGGAATGAGGTTTCCATGGTTCAGAACCCATGGACAACCAAGAATGCACGCCAAGTTGGGAGATCAAAACCCATGAACAACCGAGAATACAACAACTTAGATCTAGAAGAAACAAGCCAAAGAAATCAAAAATGCTAAGTACTAAACTCTCTCAGGATCATGAGAGGAAGACAAATGAACCATAAAAATGGTTCTCCAAGTGGAAGCAAGAAGCAAGATGTACTTGCCTGCTGTTGGTTGGTGGAAGAGAGTGGTGAGGAAGAAGAAGAAGTAATGGAGAAGAATGAGAGTTATGAGGAGAGAGAAGGAGATGGGGGCTTTAAATATGGAAGGGGTGGTAGGTGGGGGTTTGTTGGGCCGGGTTTATTCGGGATCATCCAAGGCCAACCCGAAAGCAAAGCAGAGAGGTTAAAAGCAGAAAATAAAATGCAGGAATAAAATACAGATAATAAAATTACAGGAAATTAATTAACATGAAAATTAAAGAGCAGATAATTAATTAACATGAAAATTATAGAAATTTAAATACAGGATAATACATGATAAATACAAAAATAAATATTTATGAGTTGTACATGTATAAAAATACGCATTCTGGGAACGGGGAGTGACATCTCTACCCACCTTAGAAAAATTTCGTCCTCGGAATTTCAAATCCAAGCAGGATAGAAATATCAGAGCTAAACTAATCCAAGCAATCCTAGGGATCAAGCAATCGTTTTTTACCATATCAAAAGCAAGTACTATATATGTAAATCCATCAATCCACGATATCAAGTAGCTCTACCCATAAGGTGATCAGCATGAAGAATCAGGACAATCAAGGTATACAGAAAGAGACATACCTTGTGAGTCAAACAGGTGTGGATACCGTGATCGGATATCATCCTCACGTTCCCACGTTGACTCTCCCAATGAGTGATGACCCCAAGCAACACGGACAAGACTAATTGTTCGGTTCTTGAGTATCTTCTCTCTTCGGTCCAAAATAGACACATGCTGTTTCTCGTAAGACAGGTTGGTACCAACAACCAGCTCAGAATGATCGAGGACATGGCTTGGGTCTGATACGTACCTACGTAATTGAGATACATGAAACACGTCATGCACCTCTCGTAACGAAGGCGGGAGAGATAAACGATAAGCAACATCGCCTATCCGATCAAGGATAACAAATGGGCCCACGTACCGCGGACTCAATTTCCCGCGAACGCCAAATCTAATGACCCCACGAGTAGGTGAGATCCGCAAGAATACGTGGTCCCCAACAAAGAACTCTAACGGCCTACGATGCTGGTCCGTCCAATGACGATGTCGATCCTGTGCAACTCGAAGTCGCTCTCTAATTCCCTTAACCACTTCAACTGTCTGAACAATCATTTCCGGGCCTAGCATCTTCCTCTCCCCGATATCATCCCATGCAAGCGGTGACCTGTACTTCTTACCATATAATGCTTCGAATGGCGCCATTTGGATACTGGCTTGATAACTGTTGTTGTATGAGAACTCGACCAAGTGCAGGTGACTCTCCCAAGACCCTCCAAAATCTAGAGTGCAAGCTCGCAACATGTCTTCTAAAGTCTGAATCGTTCTTTCTGATTGCCCATCTGTCTGCGGATGGTAAGCCGTGCTAAATCTTAACTTGGTACCCAGACTATGATGTAAGCTCTTCCAAAAATATGATATAAAGCGGGTATCTCGATCTGATACAATACTGACAGGGACTCCATACTGCCTGACTATCTGTTGCATATACAACTCTGCCAACTTTTCTGTAGATTGCCCTACTCTGAAAGGAAGAAAGTGTGCTACCTTTGTAAGTCGGTCCACTATCACCCAAATAGCGTCCTTACCACTTGGTGATCTCGGTAAACCGGTCATAAAGTCCATTGTAATATGCTCCTATTTTCATTCCGGGATAGGAAGCGGTTGCAATAACCCAGCTGGCCTCTGCTGTTCTGTCTTCACTTGCTGACATACCAAGCAACGGGAAACAAATCTAGCTATCTCCCTCTTCATCCTGTTCCACCAGAAATGCTGCTTGATATCTTGGTACATCTTGGTCCCTCCAAGATGAATAGAATACTGAAAACTGTGAGCTTCTGCTATAACTTCCTGTCTGATATCTCCACTAGGCACACATAGACGTGATCCAAACCTAAGTGTACCATCTTCATGAATTCTCATCTCCTTCCTGAGTCCTGGCTCACATTCTGCCCTAAGCTTCTGAATCCTTGGGTCTTGTGCTTGAGCTGCCTTGATCCTGCCTACCAAGTCGGATTGAACTTGCAGACTTGTTAGAACTCCTACATCACTAGGAAGTATAACTTCGATGCCCATCTCCTGAAGGTCTTCTAAGATATGCCTCTGCGTTGTCAACATAAATGCACCGCCTCTTCTGCTAAGAGCGTCTGCTACTACATTAGCCTTGCCTGGGTGATACTGAAGCTCTACGTCATAATCCTTGATCAACTCCAGCCATCTTCTCTGCCTCATGTTTAGTTCCTTCTGAGTAAAGATGTACTTCAGACTTTTATGGTCTGTGTACATGTCCACTCGGTCACCATATAAGTAATGCCTCCATAGCTTCAGAGCAAACACTACTACAACTAACTCTAAATCATGAGTTAGGTAATTCTTCTCGTGGTCCCGGAGCTGCCTAGATGCATATGCTATCACCTTTCCATGCTGCATAAGGACACATCCAGTCCTTTACCTGACGCATCACAATATACTGTAAAACTTTTGGGTCCAACTGGCAATGTAAGAATAGGTGCTGATATCAACTTCTGCTTCAAAGTCTCAAATGATGCCTGACATTCTGCCGACCAAACGAATGGTACATCCTTCCGGGTCAAGCGGGTCATGGGTGCTGAAAGCCTTGCAAAGTCTGACACAAACCTTCTGTAATATCCTGCCAATCCCAAGAAACTCCGTATATCTGCTACGGTCTTTGGTACTGGCCAACTTTCTACTGCTTCTACCTTCTTGGGATCTACTGCTACTCCAGCTCCTGATATGATGTGACCCAAAAATGAAATATGATTCGACCAAAACTCACACTTGCTGAGCTTGGCATACAACTGGTTCTCTCTCAGAACCTGTAACACTTTCTTGAGGTGGTCTTCATGCTCCTCTTCACTAGCAGAGTATACGAGAATGTCGTCAAGAAACACAACGACAAATTGGTCTAAGTATGGCATAAAGATGCGATTCATCAAATCCATGAATATTGCTGGAGCATTGGTCAAACCAAACGGCATTACTAAGAATTCGTAATGCCCATACTTCGACCTGAACGCTGTCTTGGGAATATCTTCCTTCCGAACCCTCACCTGATGGTACCCTGAACGAAGATCTATCTTGGAGAAAACTTTAGCTTTGCTCAACTGATCAAATAAGTCGTCGATCCTGGGTAATGGGTACTTGTTCTTCACTGTTGCCGCGTTAAGCTTCCTGTAGTCAATGCACAATCTGGATGACCCATCCTTCTTTCCCACAAGTACCACTGGTGCTGCCCATGGTGACACGCTAGCTTGGATGAACTTTTTCTCCTTCAGTTCCTCTATATGCTGGTATACCTTGGCCTGCTCTGAATCCGCCATTCTATAAACTCGATCTGATATCGGTTTAGTTCCTGGTGCCAATTCTATACTGAACTCAATATCTCTAACTGGTGGTAGACCTGGAAGTTCTTCAGGAAATACGTCTAGAAATTCTTCAACTACCTTCGGAATCTAAACTTCTTCCATTGCCGTTATTGCTCCCTGCTCTTGTTGAGTTGCCTCTGATCTTACTAAGGTGAATCTCTTCATGCCTGAAATATCAAAAGATACACTCCCTCTACGACAATCTATTGTCGCATAACTGTCTTTCAGCCAGTCCATGCCTAAGATAACGTCGAAATTTCCAACAGAAAATTCTATCAACCGGGCGGGTAAAGAATGCCCGCAAACTACAACGCTACATGCTAAAATAACTCTACTAACTCCTACGAGCCCATTACCAGTGAGTATATTCAACCTTCCTGGCAATGCCTCGAACTCCATTCCTAGTCGTGTCGCAAATTGTGCAGATATAAATGAATGGGATGCTCCCGAATCAAACAATGCTACTGCAGGATATGAGACGACGAGAACGTTACCTGCCACAACATCTCACGATGCCAGTGCCTCCTCCAAGGACAGAGTGAATGCTTGCCCTCGACCTCCTTGCTGATTTCCATGCTGCGACCAAGCCTGATGTTGTTGCTGGCCCCTTCCTTGATGATGCTGGGGTGGTATATACTGGTGTTGCTGCATCGGCGGCCCCTGCTGCCGAAACATCTGAGCCTGCGGCATAAACAGACGCTGTGCCAACGGCCTTACTGCCACCGCTGGTCCTCGATACTGGCCTGCCCCTGGTGCTGGCAGAGCAGGAAACTGCTGCCCTAGTCCTCCTGACCTCGAATTCATGGGACATGTGGTAACCCGATGGTCTGGATTTCCATATATCAGACACAGTCCATTCAATGTCCGACACACATCTCTAGTGTGTCCCATCTTTCCACAATAGGTGCAGCCCGTCGGAGGTTGCTGGTTCTTCCTCTGTTGCTGTTGCTGCTGCCTGGGTGGTGGTACTGGTCCTCGTATCGCCACATCGTGGATACGAATGCCAGTGGACGGTGCTGTAGTTCGGGGTGCTGCATCCCCCTCCTCATTCAATCTGACTGTGGGATCTCTTCTGACCCCCAGTCCTTGCCGTAAGCCTCTGAATGGTGATCTCATGCCTTCGAGTTGCCGTCAATACTTCGTCAAAAGTCTGATAATTGTGCCCCTCTATTAATTGTAAGAGCTCAAGATGAAACCCTTGCTGAAACCTCATGGCCCTCTGGCTCTCTGTTGCTACCATCTCTGGGGCGAACCTACTCAATCTGCAGAACTCCGCTGCATAAGCATCTACGGTCTTGTCGGCCTGCCTGAGGTTGATAAACTTCTGTTGTAGCTCAAACCGTGCCACAACTCCATAGTACTTGGTCTTGAATCTTGTAGTAAAATTGTCCCAAGCCACAGGACGTCTGATGCTCACTTCCTCTGATTCCCACCAATCACGCGCGAGATCCTGAAGTAACAACTTCACTAGATCCACACGTTCTTCTGCCGGTACCTTAGCTGCTATCAGAATAGCCTCCATATCCTTAAGCCATGCATCTGCTGAGATGGCATCCTCTGTGCCCTCGAAACGACGGGGGTTGTACTTGCAAAACCTGGCTGATGCTCCTGAATCAGTCATCATTCCTCTTTCCAAAGCCGTCTACAATCCTTGGTTGAGCAACACATTCTGCTCTTGTAGCTGAGTGTGCATGCGCTGCTGGGCCAACATCTGATGTTGCTGAGTAGCCATCATTCCTCTTACGATCTCCAGAAGGGCTGGTGTGTCCACTTCCACAGGGGTAGGTGAAACTATGGGTGGTGTTGGAACTTCCGGATACTGCGGTCCAGCTGCTGGTTCTACTATCACTTCTTCTTGGATAGTCTCCTGAGGTGAGACTGGCCCTTGTTGCTGACCAACCTGGTCAGGTTGCCCATGTTGCCCTTGTTATTGCTGCCCAGCTCTGACCAATGCGGACGAAGTGCCCCTAAGAAAAAGGACAAGAGATCAAACAACCAGACATGAAGGATCAATGAAGTCAAAGGATACCAGAATGTCAAGCAAGGGTTGAGAACAACGAATCATGAGATCAAGGGGGACACGTATGATTGAGACACCCTATAAATCAAAACACCCCACAAGTCTGAAATCAGACCTGCGTGGGCCACCACTAAAACCTTGTCATGCCCCAGAACCAGAATACTGGAGAGCGGGGGAATGACTCAGTCAGCTACGTATTACAGGTAGGATGAATACCGTATAATACGATCATTGCTGTCTAACCAGACGAGGGGGGTGCATACTACATGAAAGTCTTACTATGGTCACTTCACATCTATTGTCTCAATCATTCAAACAAGAAGCAAAAATAGAGAACATGTAAGATAAAGCAGTAAGGCGTCCCAAACGTTTAGTCAAAATGTTCTTGAAATCTGGCTTTACAAAACATAGCCAGATGATGTAGTAACGTATACACAATTGTTATCAGCTGCAGTCTGACTTAATTACAATTATGTAAAAGCAAGTGCAAGACTATCCGACTAATATGTCGGTGCCAAACGGCTAAGTATAAAGTAAATAACAAAACGAGTGGTGAAGTAAGGGACCCACTCGAGTCCTCCTGCGATCATTCCCCTAGTATTGACCATCTTGGAGGTAGAAGTAAGCTGGATCCTCGGGGACCGGCTCTAAATCTGGCCATGTAAAACCAGAGAGGTTAGACCTCTAATAGTAAGTACCACAAGAAAGGACGATATGAAGGATTAAACCAGTAAGTAAGAGAATATAATAATAGATCTCTGCTTTCCACTAGGATTCACATAACATCACGACACTTCGAACCAACCTCCCAACCAAACAAGGACAGAAGTTGGTCCGTCATGTCCTGACATTCTGATCATCTCAGTTAGGCAACAGAGTAGATACAGTACACAAACAAATCATCTTGAACGGCCAATCAATTCCTACGGCTTGCTATTGTGAGTCCCAAGTTATCCTGGAATTATACAATAAAGATTCCTCAGTTCTTACTATGTGCGAGCAAGGCTAGTCTATCCAGTCAATCAATTGCGCTAATCATGAATTAGACGAGTCCCAGCGGGACGTCCGTCATCAATATACAATATACAATAAATAATATAACCAGATACCGCTTCCTGCCCGTGTGGCAGATTTGTCGTATCTGTGGGAACCATCCGGCCTGTCGGGCACTACTAGTCCCAAGAGGGCTGCCATATAAGAACTCGGAGATCCATTATCTCCATGCAATCATTATTTTATTTAACTTAATAGTCTCTACGTTGAGTGAAATCCTATGCCGTGGACCATGGTCATTCAAATGAGTACTTTCGTACGGGGTACAATATGCACAACTCTACAACGATACCCGTGCGGCTAGGTTGTAGGTCTTACATAGCGTAATACAACAATCCAAACTAACCACGGAATAATCATGCCTTGACCATAAAGTACAAATGCTTCTTTTGTAAAATAAATAAGTAAGTAAATAAATAAATAGATTGAAGCCTGCATGTGCATGTACGCCAATATTCGGGATCAGCCAGTCGATTACAATAGTTCATAACATGAACGTGTCTCATTCATTCAATTCAATAAGACGACTAGCCAGTCTCTTAGTTCCAACTAGGAACGCATGATCAATTTTAGTCAAGATAACCATTATCATCAATGGTGACAAGACATGAAAGTTATTTAGTATTAAATGGGTCGAGTCTATAACTCTCAAGGTCAAGTTCCAGTCTTACTGGGTATCCATCAATCAATCAAGACACAGGACACGTTCTATACAATCATATGCATCAAAAATATTAATATGCTAAGATTATCGAGTTCATAAAAAGACGCAAGGATATAATAGGAAAATTATCATGCTACCATTAAATAAATAAATTAGAGAACAAATAGAAACACCCAGGTCAAGAAGTCACGCCAACAAGTCTATGCTAAGGTTAACAAGTCACGCAAGAATCGTACGCGTAAAAAGGTACGCCAAGTCTAGTAGGAAGGAGTGTGCGTGTAAACAGCGTGAGCGTGAGAAGTGATTCACGCTGGCACGCACAGCGTGAGCGTGAAAAGTGATTCAAGCTGGCAAGCGTGAGCGTATGAGCGAGAAAGAGCATGATAAGAAATTCACGCACGCACAGCTTGAGCGTGAAGGAAAATTCACGCACCCATAACGTGAGCGTGAAAAGTAATTCACGCACTCACAGCGTGAGCGTGAAAAGTGAGCGTGGAAAGTGAGCGTAGAAAATGATAAGAAATCCACGCTCGAACACAAAGACGTGTGCGTAACTAAAATGTCACGCTGACACGCAAGAACATGTGCGTGACTAAAAATTCACGCACGTACGTAAGAACGTGAGCGTGACTCAAAATTCACGCAGACACGTAAAGACGTATGCGTGACTGAAAATTCACGCAAACACGTAAAGACGTGTGCGTGACTGAAAATTCACACAGACACGTAAAGACGTGTGCGTGACTGAAAATTCATGCAGACACGTAAAGACGTGTGCGTGACTGAACCTTCGTTCCAAGCCAGGAATGAGGTTCCCATGGTTCAGAACCCATGGACAACCGAGAATGCACGCCAAGTTGGGAGATCAAAACCCATGAACAACCGAGAATACAACAACTTAGATCTAGAAGAAACAAGCCAAATAAATCAAAAATGCTAAGTACTAAACTCTCTCAGGATCATGAGAGGAAGACAAATGAACCATAAAAATGGTTCTCCAAGTGGAAGCAAGAAGCAAGATGTACTTGCCTGCTGTTGGTTGGTGGAAGAGAGTGGTGAGGAAGAAGAAGAAGTAATGGAGAAGAATGAGAGTTATGAGGAGAGAGAAGGAGATGGGGGCTTTAAATATGGAAGGGGTGGTAGGTGGGGGTTTGTTGGGCCGGGTTTATTCGGGATCATCCAAGGCCAACCCGAAAGCAAAGCAGAGAGGTTAAAAGCAGAAAATAAAATGTAGGAATAAAATACAGATAATAAAATTGCAGGAAATTAATTAACATGAAAATTAAAGAGCAGATAATTAATTAACATAAAAATTATAGGAATTTAAATACAGGATAATACATGATAAATACAAAAATAAATATTCATGAGTTGTACATGTATAAAAATACGCATTCTGGGAACGGGGAGTGACATTCCTCCTGGATTCTTCGACTCTATGGAGCATTTGCCGATTCATCTATCCTATGAGGCACGTGTTGGTGGACCCGTCGAATATCGATGGATGTACCCGTTCGAGCGACATTTGAATCACCTAAAAAGAAAGGTGAAAAATAAGGCACGGGTCGAGGGTTCTATTTGTGAAGCCTATGTTCTCGAGGAGATTATAAACTTTTGTTCGATGTATTTCAAGCCTCATGTTGCAACTAATAGAACGAGAGCTTCCAGAAACGACGACGGAGATCATGAAAGTAATGATACAATACTGAAGGTATTCAATGCTCCAGGAAAGCCATCGGGTAAGATGAAGAAGAGATATCTGAACGATGATGAGCTAAGGGCTGCTCAAGTGTATGTATTACTCAACTGCGACGAGGAGAAAGTAGAGAAACTGGAGGGATAAGTAAATAATACGTCTACATTATTTTAATAGTGTTGAGAATGATACTATTACATTAATTGTACGATATTATTTTCAGCATATTTAATGATGATGTGAGGTCAGGTAGGCCATACATAACAGAAGAAGAACTAGAACAAGAAATGAGGCATTATTTTCCATCATGGTTGAGTGCATATGTAAGACTTGAGAACTCTGTAATTACCTTTCTGTATATGCACTTGATTAAGAATGAGCTTAATTGCTTCTTTCGTGGTCTTTAGGTCGATCGTCCATACGCAAGACTTGAGAATGAGTCTATTAGAACGCTAGTCAAGGGATCAATTTATGCTGCAAAAATATGGCCAAGCTACTGTGTTAATGGGTTTATGTTCAAGTCAACAACTTGTCCGATCAGAGACAACTTTGTGGATCTCGACTCCACCAAAAACAGCTGTTTGTGTATCAGATCTTCGAACTACAAAGATGTTGATGCGGGCAACGATTTCTATGGCGTGCTACGGGAGATCGTGGAGCTGACATATAGTTATGGAATAGAGCCTGCTAAGATTGTGTTATTCAGGTATGATTGGTTCGATCCGATTAAAGGTCAAGGTTGGAAAGTAGACAAGCACGATCTTGTTGATATAAACTATCGGCGTCGATATCAAGCCTATGAACCATTTGTCCTATCAAGTCAGGCTCAGCTCATGTACTTCACAAGTTATCCTAAACGGGGAACAACAAGGTCGGACTGGTGGGCAGTATGCAAGACCAAAGCTAGAAATACCTTTGAGGTTGACGATATAGCTTATCAACAGGATGAACTACCTCTTGTAACAAATATTATAGAAGTGGACACGACGGAAGTTCCTCATTACACATCTAATTGTGTAGAAGAAGTAGAATTATCTGAAGAGGAAGATGCAGATGAAAGTAAAGATGTAGAGGAGGAAGAAGAAGAAGAAGATGAGCTAAACGAACTAGATAAATTTTCAGAAGAGGATTAAAATCTGTGATGTCTATCATATAAATATATATTTTTGTAATAATAAATCTGTGACACTTTAGTGACACTTTTATCTGTGACCATGATATTTTTCAAAAATCTGTGATGTCTATCATATAAATATGTATTTTTGTTTTATTATCATATGATATTATCAGGTATGACTAGACCATCTGGACGACGCGAAGGGTTTTTGTTTAGCCAGTCCCGTCAGCCTCGGCGTGGGGATGGAGAGGGCACTTCCGTACCCTCATCCTTATTTCCAAGTACGCCATTGTACCATACTATTCCCGGTCCATTACCGGGACAGGGCAGTTCCAGCAGGTTGTCGACTCCTCCCTCGTTGTCCAGCCTTCCTGATCCCGCGTCCAGCAGGTTGCCGACTCCTCCCTCGTCGTCCAGCCTTCCTGATCCCGCGTCCAGCATCCCTGATCCCCCGTCCAGCATTTCTCCTGTCGACGGCTCTATGGGGGGAGCCGACGCCGAGCATATGGAGGACGGCGATCAGACTGATCCTGCCCAGGCAGGAGGTGAGAGCGACCCTACATGCGCTCCCCCGGGCGAGACGCGTATGGAGATTTGGACGGACGGGCCTATGAAGTAAGTTAATTAATTAATATATATTTCTCAAATGATTATATGTACATATATATTCATGAAAAATTATTATTGTATAGATATCGGCCTTCTGTAGTACAGAGACAGCTGGGGACATTTCTGAGGCAGAACTATGGTGGGGCTTGGATTAACTACTCAGATGCTCCCGCAGATAGGAAGGCATTTTGGTTCGCCCACTTCAAGGTAAAAAATTTGTTTATTTTTAAATTTTAATAATCATTTGTGTATATTATACAACTTTTGTATTTTACTTCTTGTAGAGGACCTATTTCTATCCACCACACCGGGCGGCGAGGATCGAGGACCAATTTTCTGCCGTCGCAGCCAAGCTCATCCGTGATGCGATCGACGACCAGAAGCGTCGTGATCGCTCCGGAGCGCCGATCCAGGGTTAGATTACGCCAGAGCAGTGGACTGCAATGAAGGCTAGATTCAGCTCGCCCAGGTACTAGGAGCGGTCTGAGAAGGCCAAGGTGGCGCGGTCGAGCGCCGGTAAGTGGTGTGGTGGCTCCATTCCGATGACGGAGCATTTTTGTCGTCTGGTACATTTTTTATGACGGACATTAATTTATATATAGTTCGATAGAATGTTTAATACTAATAATAGATAATATATTTTAACAGGTAAAAAAGGGTGAGGACCCGAACATGGTGACCGTCTTCCTGGTCACCCATCGGAGGGCTGGAGAGTTCATTGACGAGAGGGCGACGCAGGCATATGTACGTTCTATTCTTTATATTAATTTACTATAATTTAGAAAACAGGAAAATAGATATCAATATAGACTTTAGCAAACACTTACACGTTAGCAAACATGTTCTAGGCCGAGTTTGTTCGGCTACAGGAGGAGGCGGCTGCTGCTGCTGCTGCTAGTACGCAAGCAGAGGGAGGGACTGGTACTTTCTCCCAGCCGCCTACAGCTCCATCGCCGGACGAGCTCTGGATGACCGCCGTTGGCGGTCTTCAGAAGGGTACGTACTACGGTACGGGATCCTATGGCACGTATTTGGCTTCGGAGTCATCCCGGGCCCCCTCTGTCAGTGCGCAGTCTCTGGCTTCGCAGGCGTCGTCACGAGCTGAGGATGTTCGTCGTCAGATTGAAGAGCTGCGTCGCGAGTTGCAGCAGCAGATTTCTGATGCGGTTGCGGTCGAGCGACGATCCGACCCTCCGATCGTCACCGGACAATTTGATGCGGTCGAGCGCAGTATACAGGAGCTGATGAGTCTGCATCAGGCTACAGCTGCCAGCTTGTAGACGCTCATCGAGTCTATGTAGCGCACAGAGTGTAGACAGGTCGAGCTGGAGGGATCACAGAGGAGCATGTCTGCCTCACTCACTCAGGTTTCGATTTCGCTTCAGGCGAGTACTGAGAGGGTGGTGTTACCCTTGCTGTTTATGGTGACCGACTGCGAGAGCTGGAGCAGATACGTCCTCCCGGTCCATCGACGGCGCCGACTCCAGACATTGTACTGCCTCCTACTGCCCCTACGGTGCAGCTCACACAGGAGCAGTATGAGTACATGCTATCCCAGATGCGCGGCAGGAGTCCGCAGTGATTTTATTAATTTTTTTATGACTTGTATGTATTGGCCCTATGGGCAAATTGTTTATTGGTACTCTGTGATGTTTATACACTTGGTGGGAGACTTTTTATCATCTCCCATTTTTATTTGACTCTATTGGATGTTTGTGAGGATGTGTGTCTGTGATATTTACTTTGCACTGCCTCCTATTTTTATTGTGATATTTACTTTGTGATATCTGCGACGGGGATGACAAATATACCTACGCTGGGTTATAAGCGATGATCTGATATACAAAGGAGGTGCTGCCGAAATTTTAAAAAAATATAATGTGTATTTTTGTGATGATGTGTGTCTGTGTTTACAGTGAATGTGAAATGCAGTGTTCGGAACCATCGACAGTTTCGATTACTGTTGTATGTGTTATCTTGGATAGAAATAGCAACAGTTCAGGGTGCACTTCTGAGAGCTTCATTTTCACGTCCTTCACTTTCTCGGAACGTCATAAAGGATCCCGAGAAGATGAAGGACGTGAAGAGGAAGCTCTGAGAAGTGCACCCTGAACTGTTGCTCTTTCTATCCAAGATAAAACATAGAACAGTAAGCGAAACTGTCGATGGTTCAAAAACTGCACTTCACACACACTGTAAACACAGACACAGCATCACAAAAATACCAATTATATTTTTTTAAATTTTTTTTATAATTTCTACGACGTATAGCGACGTACTGCGACGGAAAGAAGACGTCGCTATACGTCGCTAATTAGTGACGCAACGTCGCTAGACGTCGCTAAACTGCTGACGTGGGCTGAGGTTGTACGTCGCTAAATCTGTCGGTAGGCATCGCTAAAATGCCCACGTGGCTGCCATGCCATGTCATCATATATAATGTTTACAGCGTCGCAAGTGGTCGCTTTATGTCGCAATTTTGGCGACTTAGTGATACGTCGCTATCTGTCGCTAATTTTGCGACGTCTAGCGACAAGGGATGTCGCGTCGCAAATAGCGACATTCTGCGACTAAAGTGTCATCTGCGACTTGCCTATAAGCGACGTCCGTTTTTCGTCGCTAAATACGTCGCAAATTAATTTTAGCGACGTATTTTCCTTGTTTAGCGACGTCTCCTGACGTCGCTAAAATGGGTTATTTTAGTAGTGTCTGGGTTGAGGGGTGTCGAGAGGGTGTCTAGCTCAGTACCAATACGGGTCATTAACTAGTCTATATAATAAAGTGAGATTGTACTTTACTTCAAAAAATGAAAGGATAAAAAAATGTCATGATTAGAAGATAAAAATTATATCAAATTTCTGCGAATATAACACATGTATATGTATATGTCAACAAAAATTCTTAACAATTATTAAAATGTTATTAAATTCTATATGACACATGAAGATAATCATCTCCTTGTTGATGTTGAACATCCTCGAGGGTGTTATCGTCCGCGCGGAGGCAAAGATCGTCGAGGTGGAGGGGCTGTACAAAATGTTGATGAGAAACTTCAAGCATCTGAACCTCGGCTTCCAGCTATTCGAGGGGTGAGGGATGAGAGGGGGAAGCTCAAAGGTGATGCGTGATTCAGCTCCAGGAAGGCCATAGTGGTGATCAACCACATCCAAAACCTCTTCACTGGCATCATCAAGGGATACTGATACAAGATGATGTTCGTGTACACCCACTTTTTCCTTAACGCCGACATCACCAACTCGAGCTCCAACAAGATCCGAAAGTGAAAATTTTCAATTTTTGAGTTTACATATTTTGTTTGAAATTTCTCAACTTTCAATATGGTTCTGCCGGCGTCAATATGCTACTGGGCGCTTACCTGATCAGTAACATGACTGCACTGATTGTGAAAAGATCAAAGGTGGAAAGATGTCACGACCCGCTTCCGAATAATCGGATACGAATCGGACACGCCCAGCCTTCGTCGTTTGACACGACGAAGTAAGTTGTACCAATACTAGGGAAATCTAACCAGATAAACATGAAAGTATAGAATCACAGCATCTAAAAATGTATCCCAGAATGATCACCATAATCCACAATTCTATGTATATAAATGTACGAGTCATCAAGAATGAAATGTACATGAATTCTAAAGACAATATCTAAGAGTAAGCTAACAGTCTAAACCTGAAACCTCAAGTTAAGCCTCATCCTGCTCAGCTAAATCCTGGGCTCTGGCCCATAGAGTAGAACAATATCCTGCAAGCATACCTACAACATATCCTATTCAGGAGCGGAGCAAAGTACAGTTCTAGGTAATGAAACATGAACATGATATGAACAGGGTACAGGAGTACAGGAAATGAAATACAGGAATGAACATAAAAGTACAGGAAAGTAGTACATGGAATAAGTACAAGAACTATAGTACATGAATGTAAAGTACATGAACATGTAAAGTACAGGAAGAAAACTATAATCCTGAAGTACCAGACATGACAAGTGCATAATATCGAAATACATCTAGTCCATGTGACCGGCTGGGGTGAGTACAGGAGCATGCACAGGAGTACATGAATATGGTACGACTTAGGACCCGCGTGCACAGTACGAGGCCTAAGCTTGGTACAGGAATATATAGTAACCGGGATTGGTCACATGGCTAGTGTATTTCCCCACTCGACACTAATAAGTACAAGAACAAGGGTACAGGAATACAGGAGTACATGAATATCGTGCCATGACGTGTCACAAGAAAGGGTACACGAATGTAAATGTACAAAACCGTAGAAAAGTACTTGCCTTGCTCCAGGAAAGTACAAGTAGGCAAAGAATCTGGATGTCTTCCTGTAATTAATAAGGATGTGTACAAGTTGGTTAATAAACAGCTAAATCTAATTGGTTTCACAAGATTCTATTCACAAATATAATCCTAATAACCTTAGTTTCTATGGTTTCATGTAGAGTATCAAAATAATACTCACTATATCCTAGATTAGCAAGAATCTTAAATAAGCTAATCACATGATAAGGTATTTATAAGCTTAAATGGCCAATAACAGTTAAGGTTTTGCTCCTCTTAGTCTCTATTAGAACCCCATGATTACTTCTAAGAAAAAGGAAACTAAAATCTTGACTCAGAAATGAGAATTGATCTATTTTGGGACCACAGTCCTAATAGACTGCTCCTAAACAGGAACCCTTAACCATTGAGGACCCTAAAGGATTTATATATAATTAAGTTCAGGAAAAATATACAAAATAATGATTAGAGAACCCAGGATGAATGATCAGCTGAGAAGTGCTTCTCTGATTCCTGGTTCAACTGAATGGATTATTTGGAAAATGATCTCAGGTTAACCATATCTCATAAGACTCGAATTGAACCTACTTCCTAGGATCAATACCCCCTCTTGGTTCCAGGTCCTATAACCCATAAAGGACCTACAATGATCCCAACTCCCTGTCAACAATTAAGAAAAATTCTGAACTAACTAATGATGTTATTCCAATTTCCTGAAGTTCAGATTGAACTGAACAAGAGAACATCATCTCTGGTTCTACTTAACTGCTCCCTTGAGTATGTCTCAGAGTTCCTGAAACAACTGAATAATGTCTAGGCTTCCTGTACTCTCAACCCCCCCAAGGTTTTTCCATTCATCAACATTCTAACACTTTAGTCCCTAATAGCCATCTACCTACATTCAGGTATCAGTCTTCTATCAATCTCAATGCAGTCCCCACCTCAATCCATTTAATACCTAGTGAACCATAATCAGTCCTCAGATTTCTGAGATCCTTAGTCCTAATAGACTGAACAAGCTAATCTCAGGTATCCATCCATTAACAGGACTGATACTCATCAGTTAAATCCCCAGATACAATTTAGTCATGTACATTACAAGACTAAATTTTAGTCTACTCCACCATACTTCAGACCTGGTTAGCCCTTGGGTTCTCCATTGAATCAAACAATTCAACTACTTCAACCTATATTCAGTCATCTTACTAGGCTTCTACTCACAGAACCTACTCTCTTAGCTCTCAGTACAGAGACATAAATCAACCTGTAGGAAAATTATTAATTCAGTCTAGTGTTCTCCAATTGACACCCAGTCCTCTGGAAATCACATACTTGAGCTACATAAATTCACACATCAGTACCATAGAAACCATGCCAATGCTATATGAATTTATATACCAAAATCATGTGAGTCACAGAACAGTTGATCAACCACTCCTAGATCCACCCACTGCAAACAGTCTCTAAACAATTCTTAGTTAAGACAATTGCCAAACCATCTATTGTTACAGTCCTAAGATCAGATCAGTTCCCTGCTACTCCATTAAATCGAACTAAAATACAACTGAATTCAGTTGTTGACAGCAATCAATTTGGCAAGTTCCAGGTTCCTTGATAATCGGATAACCTGGCATAGATAACTCTTAAGAGTTAATCTATGAATCTTGGTCATAATCGAATCACCATTGAACCTGATCCTGACTGGAGTCAGAAACTTCATTCAACAAGGAGAATGATTCGAACAATAAAACAAACCCATCCCTCATCACAAAATTAGTTTAAAATCGAGATAATCATTCAGAGGTTGTTGGAAAGGTTGAGACAATTTCCTTAAAATCAAGAGTTTAAGGATATTGTCTGAACATCAAAACAGGGACCTAGATTGATTAGAACATGATTCCTAAATATCCTAACACTTCTATATGATACCATACCCATTATCACCACACGTATAGCTATGACTGCAACATAATTTAAACAAGAAATTACTTGAATTGGAATGATCCTGCAGACACTCGATCTGGGAGGAACACAGCCTATAGAGGAGTATCTCAGGAATTTCCTGAAATCCTAAGTTCCTCACAATTCACTGATTGATCAAAATAGTAAGAATATCTGGAAGATCTCATAATTTGGAGCAGATCTATTCACTAAGAATTATAAGTAAATAGAAATTTACTCAAAGAACTGGTCAGTCACCTGTCTAATTAGTTTTCCCCAGATACCCACTCCCTGCTGTTCAAATCGATCGACCAAACAACTCTGGAGCAAACATTCGATAATTCTAAACACCAAATCAAGGAAAAACAAAGAAGAAAATGATAGAGTTGGATGAAAGGTTCGAACCAACCTTTATGGTCGTCTCAACTAGAAGAAATCGAACGATCGATCTAACAAGCCAGATCTGGATCTCTTCAGACCTTCACACAATCTGAAAGAAGAACCCATCAAAGTGATTTGGAGATGAATTCTTAAATGATGGAAAGAGTGGCAATCCTAAAGGAAATCAAATAAATCACCAGGAAGATCACATTCACCAAGCTTCGACCGACTCCAAGAGGGAATTGCCATCGCCGTTCTCCTCAAATTAGGGTTTCAGGAACTCTCTTGAGGAATGAACATTTGGGAAGAATGGATGGAGATGAAGAATGGGAAGGAGGGGTCTTAAATAGGAGAGGTTGGCGTAGCAACTAAGCACATGGGAGCGGGAATTTGAATTCCCTCCCTTGCCAAAATCGTTAGAGAGAAGAGAAGGAAAGTTTCAGTTGAAACTTTCAATAGAATTTTGACTGAAAAAAGAAACAGTGTAGGTGTTTTAAGTAGTCTCTTAATGTTACGAGACTGGCCCAAGAGTAAGGCCCAGAAGAAATTAGCCTTGGGCTAAAATAAAACAAGGAATTTGATTTAGCCCCTCATGTAGTATAAAGTATTTAACAATTTCTAAATTGTTAAATCAAAATAATATAAGGCTAAATTTTTTTTTTTTAATTTCCAGGAAAGTGAAGTTACAAAAGACTCATGGATAGAATGACGAATCTGATTAAACACATGAATATGAAAAGACTCGGAAAAAAGAGAGGACCAGATCAGAGGACGTGGGTTAACAATACGAGAGTAGATATATTAAGAATTTTGTTCTTCAAGATATTCATGCTTCGTTCTAAGGTGTGCAAAATAGTCGTACTAAAGTCCACAAGTCTTACAAATTATGAATAGCTTGACTTTTCATGCAGATTTAACAAATGTTATACAAATCATACATCGAGGATGTTTCGTTGTCTAAAAGATGCTCTTCAGAGGTTGTAAGTCTCTCTTATCGTATGCTCAAATAGTAATGTATGCTCAATTAATTGACTTTCTAGATCTAAATTAATTATTGATTTCCTTGGTTACCTTCCATGGAATATCATCTAGCAAAATAAAAAAAATGTGCACACAACACGTGTACCTGATATTTGTTATATATAGTAAAGTATCTGAATATCCAAATCTATATATTAAGGCACTTGAAATATACTCTCAAAACATCAGGGCCATCCCTTGTATCAAATTGAGCTCTCTTTTTTTCCATGAAAAATATTTTCATCACAAACTTTCTACCAATTGTAGTGTTTGATACCTTATATTTTCCATGGAATTATTTTCCAAAAAACTATCAATTTATTTTTTTTCTAAAATGGTGGAAAATAAAACTTGTCCAACACATAGAAAAATATTATTTTTGATGGAAAATAACTATTTTTCGTCGAAAATAATGACAATCAAACACCCAAATTAAGTTTTCCATAAAAAAATTTAAAATTCCATGGAACTTTTTTCATAGGAAAATAATTACATAAAATTAATTTATTTTCCACATACTTTCCATCTTGCAATCAAACACTCCCGTAGTAAATTTGTATATATATTTTTTTTTGGCACAGTGAACATGTTCCACAAAAAACTTGTATGTTACAAAAGGTTAGACAAAATAAGATGATATACTATCTAAGGTTGGTCACGTTGCATTGACGTGCAAAAGGATTTTGGCAAGAAAGGTCGTCAATGTTGGAAAATATTCCATTTTCTTCTTTTAAAAAATTCTGCAACCAAAATAAAATAAAGTAAATGTTACCGGCCTCCGGAGAAGTCGCGCACGAAGCACTGCCCTAAGAGTTGATTCGGGTCTATGTGAGACTTGTTTCGAATGCTCCTAGTGGTGAAACCCCCGCTCTATCGGCATCTCCTCGTCGCACACAACTCAGAAAGAGTGACCTTGAACTTAGCTTTGCCCAGAACGAAAAAATTGGAAGAACAGAATTTGAAGTTGGAGGTGACGAGTGAAAAAAAAGAGAGCGAGAGGGACTTTGTAGGAAAATCACTAAAAGCCAAGAGTGCTTTTTCCAAGAGGAATGAAGTGGTATATATATACTGATAAAGTAACCCAAAAATAGCATGTTCATCCAACATAAGTGGATCTAAGAATTCTCCAACGTGTATGCATAGGAATAGGAGTGAGACTTGATTTTTTGCTACCAAGTCCAACAATCCCCCCCCCCAAAAAAAATAAAAAAATAAAAAAACTAAGTTCCGAAAAATGAAAGAGAAGAATATAAGAGACAATATCTGGACAAATATATATACTATGCATAGATGAGATGGACTACAACCTTGAATCTCACTTAGTGACTATTGTCTTAATCTGAAGAGTACTTGATGGACTATTACTTGATGTACTATGCCTTGAATCAGACTTCTTGAACCAGATTCAGAAAATAGCACACATAGTATGCTAGAGGTTCTTGGATCTATCGGGTGGCGCTTTTGATTGGCCATGCGCACTTATTTTATATTCATGAGAGTTGTCTAGGATCGCCATGTCCCATAGTCGCGGCCTTCACGACCTCTCATATTGGTAAGTCCTCAAGGGTTGGTGATATGAATCAACCCTGCATATCATGCTTGGACTTATTAAGAGTTTAAACTCACCCTAACCATATCCAATCGGAACACTGTCACCATAGGGATGGGGTATTAATGTACACATGTACAGACACGCCCCGATTCCGTCGAATCGATAGTCGTCCCCCGGGCGTGATGTCGTGCGAACCTAATTTGCGATCGCACAAGACATAGTCATAAGGCAATCCGAGACACGAGATCTAAGAGAGTACGCAGACAAATTGAATCACACATTAAGTAAAGGAAAACTTGATCTTTATTGATAATGAACATCTTTTACAGACTCCAGTACAAGACTCATGCCGCGCGGGCTACAACATGACTCGACTACAAAAGGGTGCCGATGAGATAGCCGTTCCATACATTTTACAATTCCCTCAATTTACAACAAAACACTCCAGTGACCTGGATGAGAGGGACGCTGAGTCATTTTCCTTGGACTGTTGAGAGTCTTCAAAAGTGGAGTCGCAGGGGCAAGTCTTCGACGCGCGGCTGAAGCTTCAAAAGTCACGAACGTCGCCGAGCTAGTTGGTACGTCCTTCTTGGTTCGCGGGACCTGCAAAGAGCGAGGATCAGTACGATCACATGTACTGGCGAATGGCTAATTAAAATCCAAGCTCTGTATTTGATTCAAGAAGTTTCGTAAACATGTTAGCTAGCTATTTCAATGATCTTTCTAACCATCCTGCTCGATTGCATGTTAACATGTTTTGAGGCAAGCATATGAAGTTATATAACAGTAAGCGACTATCATGTTTATCCCGTGTCACGTGCATTTGTTAAGCAGTAAAAAGGGTGTGAAGGCCACTGGCAATGTCAAGCCATCGCAGACTATAGCTGGGTTAGACGGCGATCCTTTCGCGTCGGGTAGCGAGCCCTGTGCGAAAGTTCCCGCATAACTCGCGTCTATGAAGGGCTGGCGCTAGCTATACACTCGTTCCTCCCGGGCCGAATCGGTCCCTTGGCCTAGGTAACCGTTCGAGGAAACTACACCTTGTCGACAAGTTGTCCAATGACGTTTGCTTTTAAACTTAGTCGATTAGGTTACTTGGCCGCATCGTTGCAATAAACGTAAATCGATTCATTCATTGATTTGTATAGGCTAAGTGATTTGTATAAGAAAACACGTTTTCCATATTCAATACCAGCAGTTCGATAGCAAGTGTTTCGTGAAGAATCGTGCCATAATTTCTTTGATTCAACACTATTATGACAAGCATTCATTTTACTTCACTTATTCAGTTTTGAAGTAGAGGGTCGAGGTGAAGGAGGTCAGCCACTCGCCTTAGCCATGCTTCAAGCGAGCGGCCGGTTGGCTGCACTGTCGTCGCCTACGCGATCACCAGAAATTGCATAAGCAACTGATTAGAACACTGTGTAATTCAAGAAATTTCGATATAAATACGAAGCTCGAAAATGCGTCACGAAAACCCATCAAAAATATTCACGAAAAATGCATTCACGAAAACCAAAGCCAAAGCCAAATTCAAGTGCGGCATGAAAATCAGAGCAACGGGAGGTCTCTCCCGACTCAGCCGCAGAGCCAATCCTCGAGGCGCAACCTGCTAAATATGGGACTTGGTTCCGAAGAAGCCATTCCATAACGTGGAATGGATCTTAATTCAACCGTTCCCGTTCGATCGACTCGGCCGATTCCGACCTATCGGTCTCGACCGAATCGATAGCGACAGTGTTCCTTTCTCGCATACCCCGTAGACAAAAAAGGGGCACGATGTAGGGACGGGGCACTACACCATAACCAACTAAAAAAAAGTTTCGTCCTCGAAACTTAAAGATAGAACCTACCTCTACGAGAATAATGAAGGAAATTTTTTCTTCATTTCCGATTCAAGCTCCCACGTCGACTCTTCGACCGAGTGGTTCTTCCAGAGGACGCGAACGAGAGGGATCGCTCGATTTCGCAGCAGCTTATCCTTGCGTTCTAAAATTTGAACTGGCTCTTCAACGTAGGATAAGTCGAACTTTAGCTCCAACTGACCAAAATTCACCACGTGGCTAGGGTCGTGCACGTACTTTCGCAGCTGAGAGACGTGGAAGACGTTGTGTACACCTTCAAGCGCCGGTGGTAGGACAATTCTATAGGCCATCGGTGCGACTCGTTCAAGTATTTCGAACGGCCCAACAAATCTCGGGCTCAACATTCCTTTTGTGCTGAACCGAGTAACTCCCCGCATGGGCGACACCTTGAGAAACACGTGATCGCCTTCTTGAAACTCGAGGGGCCGACGATGAATGTCTGTATAACTTTTCTGACGACTCTGTACAGTCTTTAGTCTTTCCCGAAGGAGACGAACTTTCTACACGGTCTGTTCCACCAGTTCCGGGCCAAAAATTTGCCGCTCTCCGACTTCGTCCCAGCAAATGGGTGATCAGCACTTGCGTCCGTACAAGGCTTCATACGGTGCCATTTGAATGCTGGATTGATAACTATTATTGTATGCAAATTCGGCCAGCGGTAGATGATTGTCCCAGCTTGATTTAAAGTCAATTGCGCAGAGCCGTAGTATGTCTTCAAGAATCTGATTGACGCACTCCGTTTGGCCGTCGGTCTGAGGATGGTAAGCTGAGCTGAACTGCAACTTGGTACCCAGCGCCGACTGAAGGCTACTCCAGAATTACGACATGAACCGTGAATCCCGATCAGCGACGATGGATATAGGAACTCCGTGCAGCCGTACAATCTCATCAAGATATATCTGCGCCAGGCGATCAACGCTCCATGTAACTTTGATGGCAATAAAGTGCGCTGACTTGGTTAGCCGATCGACGATGACCCAGATGGCATCATTTTCCCGCGGCGTCTTCGGCAGACCAACAATAAAATCCATACACACGTGCTGCCATTTTCATTCTGGAATCGCCAGATTCTGCATCTTTCTGCCCGGTCTCTGGTGTCAGCTTTCACCTGCTGACAGGCCATGCATTACGACACGAAAAGTGCCACATCTCTTTTCATTACGTGCCACCAGAAGTTCCAGCGGAGGTCCTTGTACATCTTCGTGCTGCCGGGATGTAAAGTGTACTTCGCATAGTGCGCCTCCGACAGTATCTCCTTTCTAAGTTCTGAATCATCCGGAACGCATAGCCTACCCCTCAATCGAAGCATGCCGGTCTCGTCTTCCGCAAAGTCGGTTGTCCTACCCGTCAAAATTTGCTCCCGCATCTTCTTCAGATACGGATCATCCTTTTGAGCGGCCTTTATCTTTTCTAGCAAACTCGGCTCTAACTGCAACGTTGCCAACTGCACATTCCGGAATCGGACTCGGAGTTCGATGCCCATTTCTTCTAGGTCGCGTAGCAGTCTGCGGTTGATGGATAACGAGGCAATATACTTCCGACTCAGAGCGTCCGCCACAACATTTTCCTTTCCCGACGTATAGTCGATAGTCAAGTCATAATCTTTGATTAGTTCCAGCCAACGCCTTTGCCGCAAGTTCAGTTTCCGCTGCGTGAATAGATATTTGAGGCTCTTGTGATCGGTATAGATCGTACACGCCACGCCATAAAGATAGTGACGCCATAATTTCAACACGAACATAATCGCCGCTAACTCCAGATCATACGTGGGATAGTTCTTCTCGTGCGGCTTTAGCTGTCGGGAAGCAAAAGAGATCACCTTGTTCCGCTGCATCAGCACACACCCCAAGTCCTGACCGGACGCGTTACTAAATATCTGGAAACCCTCAGTCCCTTCTGGAAGTACGAGTATCGGGGCCGAGACGAGCCGTTGCTTCAACTCTTGGAATACAGCTTCGCAGTCGTCTGACCATTCAAATGCGACTCCTTTCTGGGTTAGGCGAGTCAGAGGCGATGCGATCTTCGCGAAGTCCATCACGAAGCGTCGGTAGTATCCCGCTAAGCCAAGGAAGCTTCGAATCTCGCCGACGGACGCTGCCGTTTCCAATCGACAACGGCTTCAACTTTCTTTGGGTCGACCGCAATGCCTTCGGCTAAAATGATGTGTCCGAGGAATGCGACGCTACTCAGCCAGAATTCACATTTGCTTTATTTTGCATATAATTGATTTTCTCGAAGGGTCTGAAGCACGGTCCGCAGATGCTCAGTGTGTTGCTGCTTATTCTTCGAGTAGACGAGTATATCGTCGATAAAGACTACTACAAACTTGTTGAGGAAGGGTCGGAACACCCGATTCATTAAATCCATGAAAGCGACAGGGGCGTTCGTTAGGCCGAACGGTATTACCAAAAATTTGTAATGGCCGTAACGAGTGCGAAATGCAGACTTTGGTACGTCGTCCGGCTTGATCTTGAGTTGATGGTAACCCGAGCGCAGATCAATTTTAGAGAACATCGTTGCTCCTTGAAGCTGATCAAACAGATCGTCTATGCGGGGCAGGGGGTATTTGTTCCGGACGGTGGCTTTATTCAGCTCGCGGTAGTCGATACAAAGACGCATAGAGCCATCCTTTTTCTTGACAAACAGCACGGGCGCTCCCCATGGCGAGACGCTGGGTCGTATGAATCCCTTGTCGAGCAAATCTTGTAACTGCACTTTGAGTTCCTTTAGCTCTGCAGGGGCCATTCTGTACGGGGCCTTCGAGATCGGTCGGGTATCGGGAAATGTATCGATAGTGAACTCAATCTCTCGATCGGGCGGCATGTCGGGCAGCTCGTCCGGGAACACATCGGGGAATTCTGCCACAACGTCGGTCTGACCCGCATTTGCACCATCTTGTCGCATGTCTCGAACGGAAGCTAGATAGCCTTCGCACCTGGAATGCAGCATCCGTCGAGCAGATATCGCAGAGATCACCATGCAGGTCAGCGACGCCTCACCACACGAGTAGCAGAATTTAGGCACTCCAGGTATGCAGAACATGACCTTCTTTTCAGCACAGTCTATGGTTGCGTTGTACGGACCGAGCCAATCCATTCCCAGAATGATGTCGTAGTCCTTAATATCTAGAACTATCGCATCGAGACTAATCTTCTGACCACCTATACAGATAATTCCGTCTCCGCAGACTAAATTTACAAGTAGTGGCGTGTCCGACGGTACGTTGACAGTAAGACCCAGCGGTGTCAGAGGAAATTTATGCTCGGCGGTGAAGTCCGCCGATATAAAACTATGCGTGGCACCTGAATCAAATAATACACGAGCAGGTTTGTTATTGAATTACAGTATACCTGTCACGACTGTGTCAGATGCGAATGCTTCGTCCCGGGTCATGGCGTAGATGCGGCCCTGGACATTGGGGCGACGGTCTTGGCCATTCTGTTGCGCGGTCGGGGGAGCCCGAGGTGCTTGGCCTCGGTTCTAATGGTGATTCTGGGGGCGCTGGTTTGACTTCTTCGGACAGTTGCGTACGATGTGGTATGTTCGGCCGCACCCGAGGCACGCACCTTTCTTTAATCGGCACTCGCTGATCTAGTGCCCATCTTTGTGGCAGAAAGTGGAGACTATTCGATCCTTCGTCTGGTTGCCGCCTCCGTTGCCGCAGTTTTGATGCTTGTGTGCGTTGTTGCCTCCCGCATGACCATGGCGTTTGTTATTAAAGTGAACAGCGCCGGCAGTAGTAGGAGGATACTCGGATTCTAGACGGAGGGCATGGTTGAGTGCCTCGCTCATGGTTTTGTATTCGGGCACCGATACATGAGCACGGATAGTGGAACGCAGGCCCACTTCGAATCGTCGAGCTCGACTTGCAAGAGTAGGTAGATAGTCTCCAGCAAATTTAACAAGTTTGTTGAATTCTGTCGCATACTGTGGCACTGTCATATTCTCTTGCCTCAATTGCATTAATTTATTTTCTTTCTCCTGTCGCACGGCTGCAGAAAGATATTCAGTCTCGAACGCACTTCTGAATGTAGTCCAGGAGATCGTCGTCGTCCCGTCTTCACGTCGAATACACGCTTCTGCACAGCCCACCAATCGTGCGCGTTCATTCGAAGCAGAAGTTGAGCACACACGACTTTCTTCGAGTCCTCGACATCCAGAAGCTCGAACTTATCTTCCAGCTCCTCCAACCAGTTGATCGCCACCGTGGGATCTTCTGTGCCGTTGAAGGAGGTACGGCAGCTTTTTGTGAATTTTGACACATCGAAGTTAGAACTTCTCGGTGCCGCAGGTGAGTGCACGGGCGCCTCTGGTTCGGCTTCGTTAGATCGAACCGCAGGCTGGGTCACGACAGGCGTCATCGTTGAGTTGTTGTTGTTGCCGACGACCGACTGTACGATTTGCTGGAGGGTATTCAGTTGCTGCTGCTACAGCTTGAATTGAGCCTCGAACCGATTCTCAAATTGGGTCTGACGAGCCTCCGCTTGCTGACGATGGAGCTCGTTTTGACGTTGCTGTATTTCAAGCATCTGCAGCATACGTTGCATCGGGTCGCCGGAAGGTCCGGCTACAGTAGGCGCCATTCCCGTTGGGTTGACGGAATGCTCGGGCCTAGAAGTACTCGAGCCGCTGGAAGCGCTCGTCTTGTTCTCTGTCTGAGCTTCCGCAACTGCAGGGAAAAGAAAGGCAACTCTCGTTAGTTTCAGAAAATGTCTTGGGTTCAGCGTATGGAACAACTCATCTCATCGACACGAGGTCAACAGTTAGAGACTAGAACTCGACAGTGGAGGCCAAGGACGTAAAGTCGTACTCTGATTTACGATCGCATAAGGCATAGTCATAAGGCAATCCGAGATACGAGATCTAAGAGAGTACGCAGACAAATTGAATCACACATTAAGTAAAGAAAAACTTGATCTTTATTAATAATGAACATCTTTTACAGACTCCAGTACAAGACTCATGCCGTGCGGGCTACAACATGACTCGACTACAAAAGGGTGTCGATGAGATAGCCGTTCCATACATTTTACAATTCCCTCAATTTACAACAAAATACTCCAGTGACCTGGATGAGAGGGACGCTGAGTCATTTTTCTTGGACTGTTGAGAGTCTTCAAAAGTGGAGTCGCAGGGGCAAGTCTTCGACGCGCGGCCGAAGCTTCAAAAGTCACGAACGTCGCCGAGCTAGTTGGCGCGTCCTTCCTGGTTCGCGGGACCTGCAAAGAGCGAGGATCAGTACGATCACATGTACTGGCGAATGGCTAATTAAAATCCAAGCTCTGCATTTGATTTAAGAAGTTTCGTAAATATGTTAGCTAGCTATTTCAATGATCTTTCTAACCATCCTGCTCGATTGCATATTAACATGTTTTGAGGCAAGCATATGAAGTTATATAACAGTAAGCGACTGTCATGTTTATCCCGTGTCACGTACATTTGTTAAGCAGTGAAAAGGGTGTGAAGGCCACTGGCAATGTCAAGCCATCGCGGACTATAGCTGGGGTAGACGGCGACCCTTTCGCGTCGGGTAGCGAGCCCTGTGTGAAAGTTCTCGCATAACTCGTGCCTATAAAGGGCTGGCGCTAGCTATACACTCGTTCCTCCCGGGCCGAATCGGTCCCTTGGCCTAGGTAACCGTTCGAGGAAACTACACCTTGTCGACAAGTTGCCCAATGACCTTTTGCTTTTAAACTTAGTCGATTAGGTTACTTGGCCGCATCGTTGCGATAACGTAAATCGATTCATTCATTGATTTGCATAGGCTAAGTGATTTGTATAAGAAAACACGTTTTCCATATTCAATACCAGCAGTTCGATAGTAAGTGTTTCGTGAAGAATCGTGCCATGATTTCTTTGATTCAATACTATTATGACAAGCATTCATTTTACTTCACTTATTCAGTTTTGAAGTAGAGGGTCGAGGTGAAGGAGGTCAGCAACTCGCCTTAGCATTGCTTCAAGCTAGCGATCGGTTGGCTGCGCTGTCGTCGCCTACGCGATCACCTGAAATCGCATAAGCAACTGATTAGAACACTGTGTAATTCAAGGAATTTCGATATGAATGCGAAGCTCGAAAATGCGTCACGAAAACCTATCGAAAATATTCACGAAAAACGCATTCACGAAAACTAAAGCTAAAGCCAAATTCAAGTGCGACATGAAAATCAGAGCAACGGGAGGTCTCTCCCGACTCAGCCGCAGAGCCAATCCTCGAGGCGCAACCCGCTGAATATGGGACTTAGTTCCGAAGAAGTGTCACGCCCCAGAACCAGAATACTGGAGAGCGGGGGAATGACTCAGCCAGCTACGTATTACGGGTAGATGAATACCGTATAATACGATCAATGTTGTCTAAAAGACAAGGGGGTGCATACTACATGAAAGTCTTGCTATGGTCACTTCACATCTATTGTCTCAATCATTCAAATAAGAAACAGTAATAGAGAACATGTAAGATAAAGCAGTAAGGCGTCCCAAATGCTTAAGTCAAAATGTTCTTGATATCTGGCTTTACAAAACATAGCCAGATGATATAGCAACATATGCACAATTGTTATCAGCTGCAGTCTGACTTAATTTCAATTATGTAAAGGTAAGTACAAGACAGTCCGACTAACATGTCGGTGCCAAACGGCTAAGTATAAAATAAATAACAAAACGAGCGGTAAAGTAAGGAACCCACTCGAGTCCTCCTGCGATCATTCCTCTAGTATTGACCATCTTGGAGGTGGAAGTAAGATGAGTCCTCGGGAACCGGCTCTAAATCTGGCCATGCAAAACCAGAGAGGTTAGACCTCTAATAGCAAGTACCACAAGGAAGCACGATATGAAGGATTAAACCAGTAAATAAGAGAATATAATAATAGATCTCTGCTTTCCACTAGGATTCATATAACATCACGACACTTCGAACCAACCTCCTAACCAAACAAGGACAGAAGTTGGCCCGTCATGTCCTGGCATTCTGATCATCTCAGTTAGGCAACAGAGTAGGTACAGTACACAAATAAGTTAATTTGAACGACCAATCAACTCCTACGGCTTGCTATTGTGAGTCCCAAGTTATCCTAGAATTATGCAATAAAGATTCCTCAGTTCTTACTATGTGCGAGCAAGGCTAGTCTATCCAGTCAATCAATTGTGCCAATCATGAATTAGACGAGTCCCAGTGGGACGCCCGTCATCAATATACAATATACAATAATAATATAAGCAGATACCGCTCCCTGCCCGTGTGGCAGGTTTACAGTATCTGTGGGAACCAGCCGGCCTGTCGGACACTAATAGTCCCGAAGAGGGCTGCCATGTAAGAACTCGGGAATCCATTCTCTCCATGTCATCATTATTTTATTTGACTTAATAGTCTCTATGTTGAGTGAAGTCCCATGCCGTGGATCATGGTCATTCAGAATGAGTACTTCCGTACAACGTACGATATGCCCAACTCTACAACGATATCCGTACGGTTAGGTTGTAGGTCTTACATAACGTAATACAACAATTAAAACTAACCACGGGATAATCATGCCTTGGCCATAAAGTACACATGCTGCTCTGTAGATAAATAAATAAATTGAAGCCTGCACATGCCTGTACGTCAATATTCGGGATCGGCTAATCGATTCAATAGTTCATAACATGAACGTGTCTCATTCATTTAATTCAATAAGACGACTAGCCAGTCTCTTAGTTCCAACTAGGAACGCATGATCCATTTTAGTCAAGATAACCATCGTTATCAATGGTGACAATGCATGAAAGTCAATTAGTATTAAATGGGGTCGAGTCTATAACTCTCAGGGTTAAGTTCCAGTCTTACTGGGTATCCATAAACCAATCAAAACACAGGGCACGTGTTACACAACCATATGTACTAAAAATATTAACATGCTAAGATTATCGAGTTCATGCAAAAAGGCATAAGGATATAAGTAGGAAAATTATCATGCCATGGGATTATACCACATTTACGCTAAGGCAAATATGGGTAAAGGAAGTATACCAAAATTAAAGAATAGATGGAGCATAAAACTAGCTGCGTAAAAAGAAGTTGGGCGTAAAAATACGTTTTACGCCGAGCCAAGGTGTAAAGGATCATACGCATAAAAGTCAGGTCTTACGCGTGCATGAGTGAGCGTATAAAATGATTCACGCTGGCACGCACAGCGTGAGCGTAAGGAGTAATTCACGCTGGTATGCACTGCATGAGCGTAAGGAATAATTTACGCTGGTACGCACAGCGTGAGCGTAAGGAATTCACGCACGCACGCACAGCGTGAGCGTAAGGAATTCACGCACGCACAGCGTGAACGTAACTCAAAATTCATGCTGGCACGTAACACGTAAGAACGTGAGCATACTAAAAATTCACGCTCGCACGTAAGGACGTGAGCGTGACTAAAAATTCACGCTCGCACGTAAAGACGTGAGCGTGACTAAAAATTCACACTCGCACGTAAAGACATGAGCGTGACTAAAAATTTACGCTCGCACGTAAAGACGTGAGCGTGACTAAAAATTCACGCTCGCACGTAAAGAGGTGAGCGTGACTAAAAATTTATGCTCGCACGTAAAGACGTGAGCGTGACTAAAAATTTACGCTCGCACGTAAAGACGTGAGCGTGACTAAAAATTCACTCGAACTCCAATCTTATGGGACCTTCGTCCCAAGCCAGAAATGAGGTTTCCATGGTTCAGTATGGCGTAAAATGAGAAGCTCTACCACATGAAACTATCTATTTTCGAAAACATGCCAGTTTGATAGATCAAAACCCATGGACAACCGAAAATACAATAACTCAGATCTGTAAGAAACGAGCCAAAGAAATCAAAAATGCTAAGTACTAGACTCTCTTAGGATCACTAGAGGAAGATAAATGAACCATAAAACATGGGTTCTCATGTAGAAGCAAGATGTACTTGCCTACGGTTGGTAGGTGGAGAGAGTGATGAGGAAGAAGAAGGAGAAGTAATGGTGAAGGAGAGTTTATGAAGAGAGAGAAAGGAGATGGGGGCTTTTAAATGGAAGGGGTGGTAGTAGGTGGGTTCGGTTCATGCTGAACCACCATGAACCCGAAAAACCCAACTTAGGCCGAACCTAAAATAAGACTAAAGCAGAGAATAAAAGCAGGAAGTAAAATGCAGATAATTAATTAACATAAAATTAAAGGAATTTAAATACATGATAATACATGATAAATATTAAATAAATACATTCGGGTAGTACATGTATAAAATACGCATTCTGGGAACGGGGAGTGACATCTCTACCCACCTTAGAAAAATTCCGTCTTCGGAATTTCAAATCCAAGCAGGATAGAAACATCGGGGCTAAACTAATCCAAGTACAAGCAATTTAATCAAGCGATCATTTTACAATGTCCATAGCAAGTAATATATGTATATTTAACAATCTACGATATCAAGCAATTCTACCCACAAGGTGATAAGCATGAGGAAATCAAGACAATCAAGGTACACAGAAAAGATATACCTTATGAGTCAAACAGGTGTGGATACCGTGATCGGATATCATCCTCACGTTTCCACGTTGACTCTCCCAAGGAGTGATGACCCCAAGCAACACGGACAAGACTAATTGTTCGGTTCTTAAGTATCTTCTCTCTTCGGTCCAAAATGGACACAGGTTGTTCCTCGTAAGACAGGTTGGTACCAACAACCAGCTCAGAATGATCGAGGATATGGCTTGGGTCCGATATATACCTACGTAACTGAGATACATGAAACACGTCATGCACCTCTCGTAATAAAGGTGGGAGGGATAAACGATAAGCAACATCGCCTACCCTATCAAGGATAATAAATGGGCCCACGTACCACGGACTCAATTTCTCGCGAACGCCAAATCTAATGACCCCACGAGTAGGTAAGATCCGCAAGAATACGTGGTCCCCAACAGAGAACTCTAACGGCCTACGATGCTGCTCCGCCCAATGACGATGCCGGTCCTGCGCAACTCGAAGTCGCTTCCTAATTCCCTTAACCACTTCAACTGTCTGGATAATCATTTCCGGGCCTAACATCTTCCTCTCCCCAATATCATCCCACGCAAGCGGCGATCTGCACTTCTTACCATATAGTGCTTCGAATGGCGCCATCTGGATACTGGCTTGATAACTATTGTTGTATGAGAACTCGACTAAGTGCAGGTGACTCTCCCAAGATCCTCTAAAATCTAGAGTGCAAGCTCATAACATATCTTCTAAAGTCTGAATCGTCCTTTCTGATTGCCCATCCGTCTGCGGATGGTAAGCCGTACTAAATGTTAACTTGGTACCCAGACTATGATGTAAGCTCTTACAGAAATGTGATATAAAGCGGGTATCTTGGTCCGACACAATACTGACAGGGACTCCATGCTGCCTGACTATCTGTTGCATATACAACTCTGCCAACTTTTCTGTAGATTGCCCTACTCTGAAAGGAAGAAAGTGTGCTACCTTTGTAAGTCGGTCCACTATCACCCAAATAGCGTCCTTACCACTTGGTGATCTAGGTAAACCGGTTACAAAGTCTATTGTAATATGCTCCCATTTTCATTCCGGGATAGGAAGCGGTTGCAATAACCCAGCTGGCCTCTGCTGTTCTGTCTTCACTTGCTGACATACTAAGCAACGGGAAACAAATCTAGCTATCTCCCTCTTCATCCCGTTCCACCAGAAATGTTGTTTGATACCTTGGTACATCTTGGTTCCTCCAGGATGAATAGAATACTGAGAACTGTGAGCTTCTGCCATAACCTCCTGTCTGATATCTCCACTAGGCACACATAGACGTGATCCAAACCTAAGTGTATCATCTTCATGAATTCTCATCTCCTTTCTGAGTCCTGACTCACATTCTGCCCTAAGCTTCTGAATCCTTGGGTCCTGTGCCTGAGCTGCCTTGATTCTGTCCACCAAGTCGGATTGAACTTGCAGACTTGTTAGAACTCCTACATCACTAGGAAGTATAACTTCGATGCCCATCTCCTGAAGGTCTTCTAAGATATGCCTCTGTGTTGTCAACATAAATGCGCCGCCTCTCCTGCTAAGAGCGTCTGCTACTACATTAGCCTTGCCTGGATGATACTGAAGCTCCACGTCATAATCCTTGATCAACTCCAGCCATCTTCTCTGCCTCATGTTCAATTCCTTCTGAGTAAAGATGTACTTCAAACTTTTATGGTCTGTGTACATATCCACTCGGTCACCATATAAGTAATGCCTCCATAGCTTCAGAGCAAACACTACTGCCGTTAACTCCAAATCATGAGTTGGGTAATTCTTCTCGTGGTCCCGAAGTTGCCTAGATGCATATGCTATCACCTTCCCATGTTGCATAAGGAAACATCAAAGTCCTTTACCTGACGTATCACAATATACTGTAAAACCTCCGGGTCCAACTGGCAATGTAAGAATAGGTGCTAATATCAACTTCTGCTTCAAAGTCTCAAATGATGCCTGACATTCTGCCGACCAAACGAATGGTACATCCTTCCTGGTCAAGCGGGTCATGGGTGCTGAAAGCCTTGCAAAGTCTGACACAAACCTTCTGTAATATCCTGCCAATCCCAAGAAACTTCGCACATCTGCTACGGTCTTGGGTACTGGCCAACTCTCTACTGATTCTACCTTCTTGGGATCTACTGCTACTCCAGCTCCTGATATGATGTGACCCAAGAATGAAATATGATCCGACCAAAAATCACACTTGCTGAGCTTGGCATACAACTGGTTCTCTCTCAGAACCTGTAACACTTTCCTGAGGTGGTCTTTATGCTCCTCTCCACTAGCAGAGTATACGAGAATGTCGTCAAGAAACACAACGTCAAACTGGTCTAAGTATGGCACAAAGATACGGTTCATCAAATCCATGAATATTGCTGGAGCATTGGTCAAACCAAACGACATTACTAAGAATTCATAATGCCCATACTTCGACCTGAATGCGGTCTTGGGAATATCTTCCTTCCGAAACCTCACTTGATGATACCCTGAACGAAGATCTATCTTGGAGAAAACTCTAGCTTTGCTCAACTGATCAAATAAGTCGTCGATCCTGGGTAGTGGGTACTTGTTCTTCACTGTTGCCACGTTAAGCTTCCTGTAATCGATGCATAATCTAGATGACCCATCCTTCTTCCCCACAAGTACCACTGGTACTGCCCACGATGATATGCTAGCTTGGATGAACTTCTTCTCCTTCAGTTCCTCTATGTGCTGATATACCTTGACTTGCTCTGAATCCGCCATTCTGTAAAATCGATATGATATCGGTTTAGTTCCAGGTGCCAATTCTATACTGAACTCAATATCTTTAACCGGTGGTTGACCTGGAAGTTCTTCAGGAAATATGTCTAGAAACTCTTCAACTACCTTCGGAACCTGAACTTCTTCCATTGCCGTTATTACTCCCTGCTCTTGTTGAGTTGCCCCTTATCTGACTAAGGTAAACAGCTTTATGCCTGGAATATCAAAAGACACACTCCCTCTACGACAATCTATTGTCGCATGACTGTCTTTCAGCCAGTCCATGCCTAAGATAACGTCAAAATTTCCAACAGGAAATTCTATCAACCGGACGGGTAAGGAATGCCCGCAAACTACAACGCTACATGCTAAAATAACTCTACTAACTCCTACGAGCCCATTACCAGTGAGTATATTCAACCTCCCCGGCAATGCCTCGAACGTCATCCCTAGTCGTGTCGCAAATTATGCAGATATAAATGAATGGGATGCTCCCGAATCAAACAATGCTACTGCGGGATATGAGGCGACGAGAATGTTACCTGCCACAACATCTCCCGATGCCAATGCCTCCTCCAAGGACAGAGTGAATGCTTGCCCTCGACCTCCTTGCTGGTTTCCATGCTGCGGCCTAGCCTGATGTTGTTGCTGGCCCCTTCCTTGATGATGCCGGGGTGGTCTATGCTGGTGTTGCTGCATTGGCGGCTCCTGCTGCCGAAACATCTGAGCCTGCGACATTAACGGACGCTGTGCCAACGGCCTTACTGCTACCGCTGGTCCTCGATACTGGCCTGCCCCTGGTGCTGGCAGAGCAGGAAACTGTTGCCCTGGTCCTCCTGACCTCGAATTCATGGGACATGTGGTAACCCGATGGTCTGGATTTCCATATATCAGACACAGTCCATTCAATGTCCGACACACATCTCTAGTGTGTCCTACCTTCCCACAATAAGTACATCCTGCCGGAGGTTGCTGGTTCTTTCTCTGTTGCTGTTGCTGCTGTCTTGGTGGTGCTGGTCCTCGTATCGCCACATCTTGGATACGAATGCCAGTGGATGGTGCTGTTGTTCGGGGCGCTGCTCCCCCTCCTCCTTCAATCTGACTGTGGGATCTCTTCTGACCCCCAGTCCTTGCCGCAAGCCTCTGAATGGTGATCTCATGCCTTCGAGTTGCCGTCAATACTTCGTCAAAAGTTTAGTAATTGTGCCCCTCTATCAATTGTAAGAGTTCAAGATGAAACCCTTGCTGAAATCTCATGGCCCTCTGGCTCTCTGTTGCTACCATCTCTGGGGCAAATCTACTCAATCTGCCGAACTCCGCTGCATAAGCATCTACAGTCTTGCCGGCCTGCCTGAGGTTGATAAATTTCTGTTGTAGCTCAAACTGTGCCACAACTCCATAGTACTTGGTCTTGAATCTTGCAGTGAAATCGTCCCAAGCCACAGGACGTCTGATGCCTACCTCCTCTGACTCCCACCAATCACGTGCGAGAACCTGAAGTAACAACTTTACTAGATCCACACGTTCTTCTGTCGGTACCTTAGCTGCTGTCAGAATAGCCTCAATATCCTTAAGCCATGTGTCTGCTGAGATGGCATCCTCCGTGCCCTCGAAACGGCGGGAGTTGTACTTGCAAAATCTGGTTGATGCTCCTGAATCTGGCCTCGCCCCTCTTTCCAAAGCCGTCTGCAATCCTTGGTTAAGCAACACATTCTGCTCTTGTAACTGAGCGTGCATGCGTTGCTGGGCCAACATCTGATGTTGCTGAGTTGCCATCATTCCTCTCATGATCTCCAGAAGGGCTGGTGTGTCCACTTCCACTGGAGTAGGTGGAACTATGGGCGGTGTTGGAACTTCCGGATACTGCGGTTCAACTGCTGGTTCCACTATCACTTCTTCTTGGATAGTCTCCTGAGGTAATACTGGCCCTTGTTGCTGACCAACCTGGTCATGTTGCCCATGCTGCCCTTATTGCTGTTGTCCAGCTCTGACCGATGCGGACGAAGTGTCCCTAAGAAAAGGGACAAGAGAACAATCAAACAACCGGACATGAAGGGTCAATGAAGTCAAAGGATACCGGAATGTCAAGCAAGGGTTGAGAACAACGAATCATGAGATCAAGGGGGACACGTGTGATTGAGACATCCTATAAATCAAAATACCCCACAAATCTGAAATCAGACCTGTATGGGCCACCACTAAAACCTTGTCACGCCCCAGAACCAGAATACTGGAGAGCGGGGGGATGACTCAACCAGCTACGTATTACGGGTAGATGAATACCGTATAATACGATCAATGCTGTCTAAAAGACAAGGGGGTGCATACTACATGAAAGTCTCGCTATGGTCACTTCACATCTATTGTCTCAATCTGTCACGACCCGGTCCCAATTTCTTGGGTCGAATCGGATCATGCCCAGCCTGCACCGTTGTTGAGACGGCGGCAGTAAGCTGTATCACTCATGCAGGTAAATAAAACAACACAGTCTAATTGCCACAACTTTAATAATTTGAATAGTTTAAAACTTTTTACAATAAAATGAAACATACATCTGAAGTACATTGCTTTCCACAAACATCATGAATTATAAAAAAAGAAAAATCTAGGCAACCAGCTCATCAGTCTCGAGATCATCATCCTCTAGTTGGGATCACGGAACAAAGCCTCATCAGTGATACCTAAAATGTTGGGTCTCCAGTCAGGAGGGAGCAAAGTACAATTCATGCTAATCTTGACAATTAATTTAACAATAAAATCATGCACTTTTAAACAGTTTGAAGATGAACAGTTTTTAAAATAATACAGTATAGTGATGTGAATAGGCAATGTATATGACCGGCTTGGGTTACAGTAGTATCTAGCGATACGGTATGGCTTGTCCCCGTGTGAAGAGGGGAAAGCTAATACAGTCAGTTACAGTAGTCAGTTACAGTAATTTGGATGTGGTCATAAATATTACTCTACTCCCCCAGTCCCCAACAGTACAGTCAATACTCCCGAAGGAGTTCGTGTATGAACAGTGGTTTAAAATTGCAGTGCAGTGATTATTAAATAATTGTAATCAACATAAATGTACTTGCCTTAAACTTGATCAAACTGGAGAGTCGGTACTTCGGGGTTAACAGTCAGAAACCTCCTCGAACCCTACATTCCGGAAACTTATTTCAGAAGCAATCACAAGTTACCTAGTTACAATCTCTATTTGTCTTTCCTAGTCAATTTTAGTTAACCACAACGTTTACTAGTGCGTTGTTTTAGAAAGTCAAAATTACTTTGGTTTTTCGAGAAAACTTGTATTTTATCAAATTACGTACAAAACTTGGTATTTACCTATTTATTTGGAAAACTTTGACGTTCTACAATTATATATAAAAATATATTTTCTTTTACTTAAAGATGAGGAAATCATGAGTTATTTAATTTAATAGTATTTTAATTGTTCCTACGCGTACCACAATCCCAGAAAATAAAGTAAAAACGCTACACTACAATATTACAGACCACTTAATAGAAACTGGGCTTATGCCCTTACAAATTTAATTATAAATTTAAATAAGAGAAAACAGGTTAGTCCCGAAATTATCTACAATTAAATAATAATAATAAAACTAACAATTAAATTAAAATAATAGGTGTCTCAGACTCTGGTCCATTTGTCAAACTCAGCTACTCTGCCTCAACGTCCGGACGGACCGGTGCGTTTGCATTTCACTGGGGCCCATTGACCGGTAAGGTTGTCGCCCAAATAATAATATTATCACTAAAAATCATTTCAAAAATCATTTTATAATTTTACAAAAATTCGGCAGCACTCCCTCTATTTTTGGTCAACCCAAAAACTGGGAAATGCTTCCAAGATTCCTGTAAAACAGTCCCAAACCAGGGATATATATATACCATAAAATAGTCTTTTTCCAAAGCCAATCCAGCATTCCGAAATGAGAACGGAATTTCCCGAAAACCCGAAATATATCAAATACCATTTCTTTCCAAAAGAAATAAGCTACAGTAAACATTTCCGAACTCATCGGAAATTTGAATTAATACACAGAACCCAGAGAACAAAATTCTCCAAACCAATTTTTTTATGTTAAAATTTTAAACTCCAATTTATTCCCGAAAACTTCTCGAAAAACCCGAGAATTCAAACACAGAAACTTTTCCGAGTTAGTTCTCGGAAATCCCGAGAACATTCACAGAAAAATCTGAATTTATTTTATTTCAGAAAATCACAGAACAGCAACAATTTCCGAAGAATTTCGGAAAGCAAATTGGTAACGTAATTATTACATTGCCGGAAAAACCGAGTTCCCGAAGGAATCGGGGACCAGATTTCATCACTGACAGAGGAATTAAATTCGAGGTTAGAGTTTACCCAAACCAAAGGTGCAACGGAAATCCCGAAATGAAGCTCGGAACCGAAATGCTCGGGAACGGAATCCGACAGAGCACACGACCACGCGGGTCAGCACCGAGAAGCAACCAGGGGCGAACGGGGGCGAACGCCGGCGATCGGACGGCCGGAGTGGGCCGCGCGGGTCGTCTGACGGCGGCGGGCGGCCACGGGGAGCGGCGTCGGGGGCGGCGGCCTCGGGATCGGGGGTCGGGCACCGGTCGGGTCGCCGACGGTGGATCCGGAGCTCGTGTCGCCGAAAAATTTGCCGGAGAATGGTGAGTTTGGGAGAAATTTGGGAAAAGTGATGGTGATGGAGGATGGAGAGGGAGAAGCTATATATATAGGGAAAATTGGGTTTAGGAGTTACCAATTTAGGGAGAGGGAGGAGTCTCAGCCATAATGGCCGGCGGCCAAGGGAGGGGAAAAGCCATCGGTTGAGTCCAGGGAGAAGAGCCGATAAGCCTTCGGTTTGGGAAAAACCCAAAGCTCCCAACAGAAAGTTAACGCTTCTCTCTTTCCTAACTAAAGAAAGTCATTCATTAGCTTAAGAAATAATACCCATGCATTGGCTGTAGGAAACCTTAATGGTTTGGTTGGAAAGTTTTGGACTTTATATTAAAAAGTTTGCATTGGCCCAAAGGAAATGAGCTGTGGGTTTGGCCTAAGGGCTTTAACTCTTTGGGCTTAAGATTTTAGAACTATTGGGTTAAAGGTCTGATTAAGTAAATGGCCTTAAGGCTTAAATGAATTATATGGGTTAAATAATGGGTTATAGGCCTAAGAGAATAGAGATTAAGCATTTGGGCTAAAGGCTATAAAATAATTTCCTTTTTAGAAAATATAACTAATATTAATATAAAAAGATTTTTCTCAAATTGGTTTGAACCGGGTTCGGGTCTGGGTTGACAATCAAAAATCCTTGACTTAATTATTTTAAAAATAATTTTCATGAATTAACCAATATAATAAATAATATTATTTTTAACACAAAATTTTATTTAACAAAACATTATTTAAAAAAAATATTACTAAAAATTGCGGGTTTCACAACCTTCCCTCCTTAGAAAATTTCGTCCTCGAAATTTAAAGAGTTGGGTTAGAAAGGATAGACTTACTACAATCAAGCAGGTACGGTATTGCGTCCATAACTCAGGTTCAAACAATAAGAGTTTCCAAAAATAGTCGTGGATGAGATAGTTTAAGGACAAGTTTCAATTATGATATGCAGAAAAATACAAAGGCGAACCAAAGTACACGAGGTTGATCAGACCATCATGCACCGGTTCTGATTAGACAATATATTAGTGGGTGCACCCAGTAAAATACTGTCGTGATCAAGCTTGAAAAAGAAATAGCTTGCAAAACTAGGCTAACTAGCAACATATGTCAAGTTCAAAATGAAAAAGATAAGGATTTGAAGGAAATATGAATTATGATGGCTCAAATTTCTGATCTTCTACTCACCTCTGACTACGCTTGTTACTGGTTTCTCTGGCACTGTAAGGCTTGATCTACTCTTCAGCTCTGAATTGTCCAAAATATTACTCAGATTCAAGATGCAACTTCTGAACTATGAAATGACATTGTACATACTCTCAATGATTAGCTGATAGAGCTAACCGGTATGCTACTTCTCCAACTCTGCCAAAACTAATCGTTCCTTTGGTAGAAGAGATCTTCAGACACTATCTCTTTCTTCAAACTCCACTGATCAACGTCTACACTTAATCCCAATGCTTCCGTCTATCTTGGCAATTCTGAGCTTGTCTCTAATTACCTTTACTACTTCTACTGCGTCAGTCACCTTTTCTAGACCCAACAGTACTCTTTCTCTTACATTGCCTTTCATACATTGCTGTCAACTTCTTAGTGAATAAACCAATTTGTAGGGAAATAAGTGAACTGACTTAGTCAGTCAATCCACAAAGTCCAATTAGTGTTCTTCCCTCCTTGGAATTAAGGTAATCCTGATACAAAGTTCATGGGCTTCAACTTCCACTCCAAAATGTCCAGCGGCTGTAACAAGCTTACTGGTTTCTGCTAAACTCCTTATGTTGACCAATCTAATCCCATACTTGGAATTTGTCCTTCTATATTTCATAATATCAATTAATGATATGCATATCCCGATTCATATGTGAGATACTGCGACTGCGCGCTTCTTCCATCAGTTCATTTCTTAGTTCGCCAGAAGATACATAAACCTCATACCATTCTTCAAAAGCTTCATCATTGGCAATAGAGAAACTCTCAATTGTTCCTGCCAACATTTGATCTCTCAATTTGCAAAATATTTCTTCTTGACACTGCGTCTTCTTGACTTCTTTCATCAGACTCGAGCTCACTTGCAATTTTATCGATACTGAATCAACATCCAGCTCTTTTCTCTCGGCAGTATAATCTCCAGTCCAACTTTCTGATGTCTTCTAGCAGGTGCCGCTTCTTGTTTAAGAATTTTGCCATCAGTATCAACTATGTACATTAGCTACCACATTTTGCTCTTCCTGGATAGTAATGTAAATCGATGTTGGAATCCTCAACCATCTTCTTTGTCCAACTCTCAGGTCTTTCTGAGTAAAGATATATTTTAGACTTTTATAGTCCACATATATTTTCACCCCTTTTCCATAATGCTTCCATTACAGCAAGTTCCAAATTATGTGTGGGATAGTTCTTCTCATGAGTCCGTAATTGCCTAGATATGTAAGCAATTATTTCCTCATGTTGTTGAAGATTGTAACCCAGTCCTTTTTCCAGAGGCATTACTGTAAATTAAGAAATCACCGGTTCCTGCGGGTAGCGCAAGAATTGGTGCAGTGATAAACCTCTTTTTCAGCTCCTCGAATGCTGCTTGGCAGTCCTCCGTCCAGATGAACTCTTCATTTTTTCCGAGTCAGCTTCGTCATAGGTTCAGCAATCTTGGCAAATTCCTTCACAACTTCCGGTATTAGTCAGCCGTAACTTCAGCTACTGAATCTTGGTATACCATTTCTCCACAGTGGCTATCTTCTTGAGATTCTTCGAAATTCTTCTCTTGTGACAATATGGGCAAAACCACCTTGTCTAAGAAAATTCACTTTTAGTTAGCTTTTTTTCTTTCTAAAACTTTTCTCATATACTCTTCATGCTCTTCTTCAGTCTTCGAGTATATCGGAATGTCATCTATGGAGAAGACAACAAACTGATTCAAATACTCATAAAAGACTTTGTTCATGAGATTCATGAACACAACAGGAGCATTTGTCAGTCCAAACGACATGACCAACAACTATCCATAATTGAATGCCGTTATGGGAATTGTCCTCTTTCCTGACCTTGATCTGTTGGTAGTCAGATCTGAGGTCGATCTTGGAAAACACCTAAATTTCACTCAAACTGATTCAAACAGATTATCAATCTGGGAAAAAGGGTACTTGTTCTTCAGTGCCCGATAGTCGATGCACATCCGTACTATTCCATCCTTCTTGGACACAAGTGCTCCCTAGGGTGAAGCTCCGTCTTGAATGAATCTTAAAGTCTTTAGTCCATTGATCTGATCCTTCACCTTCTTGGCTTCCTTCAGGTTGACTCTATAGCATCCCTTAGAGATAGGAAAAGAGCCGAGAACTAGGTCAATGGTGAATTCTATGTCTTTATCTAGGGTAACCCATGAAGACTATGAGAAAACATCTACCATGAAGGTGTAACTAAGAATTTTATTCATATGGAGAATTACAGCAAAATAACTCTCATGATTGTTCTAAGAACATCTTGTTACAGCTTCTTAATAGATATTGCTACACAGTGGTCTTAGGTACTAATCTTCATGGCTCTGGCTCTTGTATGAGCAGTCTCCAACTGCTTCAACTTCTATGATCCTTGAATCGGCTTTATGCCTTCCTACGGTCTTTTGGATAGAGTCCTGAGGTTGACATTATAGACGCTCCTGTACAATGAAAAGATAAGGGGCAGCCCTTTACTCGATGTTCGGCAGATCCACATACCAAACATTTTCCAAATCTCTTGCGACAAATATTGGCTTGGTGACCAGGCCTTTTACAGTTGGCACAAGTCAAAAGCTTCTTGCAATATGATTGCCGGACAGGGCCCAAATATCTTCTAGATTCATGGGTATCCCTCCTAGGACGAGGTTCCATTCCAACTTGGTTTAAAATGACTAAAGTTGCATCGATGATATTCTTCATGACTTCTCTCGTGATATCTATCTGTTCAGTTTGAATCTTCTAGCACTCCAGGATTTCTTGAAATAGGGCAACCATCGCTGATACTGGTGAAACAACAGGAGTGGGTATTTCCTCAAGGAAAAATAACCCAGTTTGAGAAGAGGTAGGATTCGACAGTGTAGTGAAAACTTCACTGGATGATTTGTAGAAATGATCAATGAGCTGGTGGGGTGTAAAGCTCGAACTTGGTTGAAGAGGCGGGGTTCGATCCGGAGATGACACCACATCGCCATCAAAGTTGGTTTTGTCAATGGTCATGCTCTGGAAGGTTTAGGATGCAAACATAAGCAAGGTATCCTACCAGTCTATAATCAAAATATTTATCATATATATAATCGGTCCTAAATTGTGGCAACTTGGTGTTCTAGTATTCTAACTGTTTTCCTAGGTTTTCCTAAGTTGTTGATTGATTTGACCTGCATGGGCCACCACTAAAAACATGTCACGACCCGGTCCCAATTTCTTGGGTCGAATCGGATCATGCCCAGCCTGCACCGTTGTTGAGACGGCGGCAGTAAGCTGTATCACTCATGCAGGTAAATAAAACAACACAGTCTAATTGCCACAACTTTAATAATTTGAATAGTTTAAAACTTTTTACAATAAAATAAAACATACATCTGAAGTACATTGCTTTCCACAAACATCATGAATTATAAAAAAAAAAAAATCTAGGCAACCAGCTCATCAGTCTCGAGATCATCATCCTCTAGTTGGGATCACGGAACAAAGCCTCATCAGTTATCACGCCCCAGAACCAGAATACTGGAGAGCGGGGGCAGACACAGCCAGCTACGTATATTGAAATAGAATACATCTCAACTATACGGTCACGGCTGTCTAGATATGAGGGTTTACTACAAGCCAGCAGTCTCTTAAGGTCAAGCCTATTGTCTCAATCTCAAGCAATTAACAGAGTTACAAGATGTTAGAGCATCAAATATATATATATATAAGGCGTCCCAAATATTACATATTGGATGATCATGAAGCTAGTCGTACAAAATGATAGGACTAGCAAGAGTTCAGTCATACATGATCAACCCTAGGATTTGTTAATCATGTTACAGCCCGTAGGCAGACAGTAAGTAAATGTGCATCGAGCTAACAGGTGCTCGTCGGCAAACGCCTCAAAAGAATAAATTTATATATGAGTGGGTGAAACAAAAAGGGAAGACCCACTCGTAGCCCGGGTTCCGTCTAGTGTTCACCATTGGGCTGGAAGCCTGGTAGATCCTCGGTAGCTGCTCCGAAATCTGGCCACACAAAACCAGCTGGGTCAAACCCCAGAAAGAGCAAGTGCCACAAAGGGGGCCACAAATAAGAACAAAAGCCAGCATATCAGAACATAAAGAATGAAAGAAAGTACAAGTAGTAAAAGTACACAGAGCGATAAATGACTAGGGACGTGGAACCATTCCGGGAGCCAGGTTACAATCCTTAACCAAACAAGGACCGGGATTGTACCCCTTCGCCTGAATAGCTCACAGTCTCTACCCATTTATCGTTAGAGATGAGTAAAACAATCATGACCAAGAGTTCCAGGTACAGGGGCTAGACAAGACTTAGACAAGGCTGGACAACATCCATTTCACAACGGCCAAGCAAGTACTACGGCTTACTATTTTAACTAACTAGGGTTATCACAAGCCTAATTACTAACAAGATGCAGGTGAGAAACTCCCAGTCCCAAGCCCTGCAGACCATCCAGTTATCCTTCCGCGGGTTGAGAGTTATAGGTGGGTACATTGCCCGGGAGACAAATGTACCCTTAGGTGACTTAGAGGGTGCAACACATGACAGTGTGCTGGAAATGTGCTCTACTCGTCGGCAAGCTACAAGTCCATTAATGCCTCCAGATAACGAGACCGCCTGTGACCGGGAATTCTCCATGTTCTAATTTGGTCTACTCATTACCTAGTCCAATTTTAGTGTGAGTCCCTGGCCGTGGTACCCAGGGAGTCACCCCTTAGACATGATGCAAGACAAGACAAGTGATTTGCACAGAGCAACAGGTAGTACACCCACGGTGTCAAGACAAGTCAAGTCGAGTCAAGAGTGCGCCGCCACGGGCCACTATCAAGTGAAGCCAAGTCATACCAAGTCAAGTCAAGTTAAGTTATCAAGTCATGCCAAGTCGGGTGTACGCCACCACGGGCCACTATCAAGTCAAGCCGAGTTATCAAGTTACCGGTCTCAGTTATTAACAAGATTTTCAACAGATAGGAGAAAACTAGCTGCAGGCCAAACCATGCCAAATCATAAAAAATAGTGTCAAGACGTGTCAGACCAAGTCAAGTTGTGCATGTGAGCAATCAAAATCCCAAAAGCTCCAATCATATCAAAGAAAACCAAGTTAATAAGCAGGCACTAAGGCACTAGGGGTGTAGGTAAACTAGGGGGTGCCAGGGAACAAGCACACTAGAGTGCGCCTGGTGGCAGCACACTAGAGTGCGCCTGGTTGAGGCAGCACACCAGAGTGCGCCTAGGGTGGCAGCACACTAGAGTGCGCCTGGGGTGGCAGCACACTAGAGTGCGCCTAGGGTGGCAGCACACTAGAGTGCGCCTAGGGTTTAAGGGGTCAAAGTGCGCCTAGGTGGGGCCACGCGCTAAAGTGCGCCTAGTCAGGGGAGCAGGCGCAATCGGGCCAGGCGCTAAACAGCGTGGCCCGCAAGGAGGCGCGCAGCGCTAAACAGCGCGCGGCCAAAAGAGGCGCGCTGCGCTAAAGAGCGCCCGGCCAGGAAGGTAGGCGCGATCGGCCAGGAGGCGCGCAGCGCTAAACAGCGCGCGGCCAGGAAAGTAGGCGCGATCGGCCAGGAGGCGCGCCTGGAGGTCGTCTTCCTCCTCAAGCCGAGGAGAGAACCCATGGGTTCCAAAACTTTGGAACACCATAAGTTGGCCATCCAAGCTCCAAATCCGGACTTCCAAGGCTCTAACTTGGGTAAAATTCCACCCTCTACAACATGGAAACAATAAAACCAACCAAAACTCAAGTTTAATAGATCAAATCTAAAGAAATCCGAAAATGAACAAAGTCTAGATCTAGGGAAATCCAAGCTTCAAAACCCAAAATGCCAAGCTCTAACATTGGTCCTAGAGCTCTAATCTAACTAAATATCAAATAAAATGGGTCCTTATTAAATGGCAAGGTGCAACTTGCCTATGGTGGGGATGTTGGTGGTGGTAGGAGGAAGAAGAAGAAGAAGAAATAAATGGAAGTTATGGGGAGAGAGAAAAGTTGGTGGGATTTTAATGGGGGTTGTTGTGGTGTTCTTGAGGGTGCAAGATAGCTAAAGGTGTTCTCATTCCTACAAACCAAACCAAGTCATATTAAACCAAACCGAAAATCCGAATAAGAAAATACGAGAAATATCGAAATACCGCAGTTAGGCAAGATTTAAAATATATGCAAAAATCAAAATACAGGCAAAATACGAAATACGGGAAATGAGGGTGACAACTCTACCTACCTTAAAAGAATTCCGTCCTCGGAATTTAATCAAGGAGCTAGAGATTGCCACGATAAGCTACACTAATCACAGGCAAGCTACACTAAGCAGTTCGATCTTACAATCATGCAATGCAAGCAAGGAAGGGAAGGCGTAAGGCATAAGAAAGACATTATACCTCACGAGTCAAACAGATAGGGATATCGCGATCGGATGTCGTCCTCACGCTCCCACGTTGACTCACCTAGAGAGTGATGACCCCAAGCAACACGGACCAATTTAATAGTCTTGTTCTTGAGTATCTTTTCCCTCCGGTCCAAAATAGACACGGGCCTCTCCTCATACGAAAGGTTGGTACCAACAACCAATTCCGAATGATCTAGGATATGGCTCGGGTCCGGAACATACCGTCGTAACTGGGACACATGGAATACATCATGTACCTCGCTTAACGACGGCGGAAGAGCGAGACGATAGGACACATCGCCTACTCGCTCCAGAATATCGAACGGCCCTATATACCTAGGACTAAGCTTTCCCCGTACGCCAAAACGAATGACGCCGCGGGTAGGCGAGATCCTAAGGAATACATGGTCGCCGACAGCAAATTCTAAAGGACGCCGATGAGCATCGGCCCAATGGCGCTGGCGATCCTGAGCAACTCGGAGGTGATCTCTGATTCTTCTGACCACTTCAACCGTCTGAGAAATCAGTTCTGGACCGAGCATCTGCCTCTCTCCGATATCGTCCCATGCTAACGGAGATCTGCATTTCCTGCCATACAGAGCCTCGAAGGGTACCATCTGGATACTAGCCTGGAAACTATTGTTGTACGAGAATTCCACCAAGTGCAGGTGATCCTCCCATGAACCACCAAAATCGAGGGTACACGATCTCAACATATCTTCGAGAGTTTGTATAGTACGCTCTGACTGCCCATCTGTCTGCGGATGATACGCTGAGCTGAACTTAAGACGAGTCCCCAAACTTTGATGAAGACTGCGCCAGAAGTGTGATGTGAATCTCGTATCCCTGTCTGATACTATGCTGACTGGCACTCCGTAAAGTCGGACGATCTGCCTGAGATACATCTCTGCTAGCTGCGCCGTCGACTGTCCAACTCTAAAGGGAAGAAAGTGTGCCACCTTGGTAAGCCTGTCTACAATGACCCAAATAGCATCTCTGCCTGCCGGAGATCTGGGTAACCCAGTCACGAAATCCATGGTTATGTGCTCCCATTTTCATTCTGGGATCGGTAAAGGTTGAAGAAGTCCAGCCGGCCTCTGATGTTCAGCCTTGACTTGTTGGCAAACCAAACATCGAGAGACGTACCGGGCTATCTCCCTCTTCATACCATTCCACCAAAAGTGCTGACGAATATCTCTGTACATCTTCGTACCGCCTGGGTGAATGGAATACTGCGAACTGTGAGCCTCTGCCATGACTTCCTGTCTGATATCTCCACTGGGTACACAAAGACGCGTGCCATGTCGAAGTGTACCATCCTCATGAATACATAACTCTGGCCTTCTCCCTGCCTCGCACTCTGCTCTGAGCCGCTGAATCTTGGAATCTGTTAATTGTGCTGTCCGGATCCTCTCAACTATGGTGGACTGTATCTGTAGGCTGGCCATCAAGGCCACATTGGAAGGGAGAATCACTTCAATTCCCATCTTCTGAAGATCTGCCAATAGCTCTGGTTGCGCTGTTAGAAGGTAGACTCCGGCTCTCCGGCTCAATGCATCTGCTACCACGTTGGCCTTCCCTGGGTGATACTGCAAGTCCACATCATAGTCCACAAGTAGCTCGAGCCATCTTCTCTGCCGCATATTAAGATCCTTCTGGGTGAAAACATACTTCAGGCTCTTGTGATCAGTAAATATCTCCACTCTGTCTCCGTACAAGTAGTGCCTCCACAACTTAAGTGCAAACACTACTGCTGCTAGCTCCAAGTCGTGGGTCGGGTAATTCTTCTCATGATCACGGAGTTGACGTGACGCATAAGCAATTACCTTCCCATGCTGCATCAGAACACATCCCAATCCTCTGCCTGAAGCGTCGCAATAAACTGTGAATCCTCCGGTCCCATCTGGAAGGGTGAGAATGGGAGCCGTTATCAAACCTCGCTTCAATTTCTCAAATGATTCCTGACATTCTGCTGTCCAAACGAACGGCACATCCTTGCGGGTCAACTGGGTCATCGGCGCTGAAATCCTTGCAAAATCAGAGACGAACCGCCGGTAGTAGCCGGCCAATCCAAGAAAGCTGCGAACTTCTGCCACTGAACTGGGTACTGGCCATGCCTCGATGGCCACAATCTTCTGGGGATCCACTTCCACTCCTCCTCGGGTAATGATGTGACCCAAGTATGAAATGCGATCGAGCCAGAACTCGTATTTACTGAACTTGGCGTACAACTGGTGCTCTCTGAGAATCTGAAGAACCACACGGAGATGCTGCTCATGCTCCGCCTCACTCTTGCTGTAGACCAGGATGTCATCAAGGAATACTATCACAAACTGATCCAAGTAAGGCATAAAAATACGGTTCATGAGATCCATGAACACTGCCGGCGCATTGGTCGCTCCAAAGGGCATAACTAGAAACTCCCAATGCCCGTACCTAGATCTGAACGCCGTCTTCGGGATGTCCTGCTCTCTAACTCTGATCTGGTGGTATCCTGACCGCAAGTCTATCTTCGAGAAAACTGAAGCCCCTTTGAGTTGATCAAATAAGTCATCTATCCTTGGAAGAGGGTATCTGTTCTTGATTGTCACTGAGTTCAAGGTACGATAATCAACACATAGCCTGGACGTACCATCCTTCTTTTTCACAAGAAGCATCGGGGCTCCCCAAGGCGATCCACTTGCACGAATGAATCCCTTGGTCCTGAGTTCTTCAATCATTTTGTACAAAATTTCCAACTCTGAAGGCGCCATTCTGTAGACTCGCTCTGATACTGGTGCTGTCCCGGGAATCAAGTCAATGGTGAACTCGATCTCCCGCTCTGGTGGCATCCCTGGAAGTTCCTCTGGGAAGACATCTGGAAACTCTTCAACTATCCGGGGCAACTGCACTGCTGCTACTGCCATCTGCAATACTGGAGGAGATGGCTCTACTGTGCCTCTGGAAAATGAAAACTCTGGCTCTCCGGGAATACTAAAGACAACTCTGCCAACATGGCAGTCTATCCTAGCATAATGGTTCCTCAACCAATCCATGCCTAGGACTACATCATAGTCTGCCATAGGGAATTCTATGAATCTAGCGGGGAACCCTCTACCGCTAACTACGATCCGACACGAGGAGAACACTCGATCTACTCCCACAAGACCATTACCAGTAAGTATATTGAGCCTCACTGATAATGACTCGGGCTCCAACCCTATCCGTGTCGCGAATCGTGCAGACATGAATGAATGCGATGCACCAGAATCAAATAATACAGATGCTGGAAAAGTGTTGACGAGAATAGTACCTGCCACTACCTCACCTGGTGCAACTTCTTCTTCCATGGTCATTATCATAGCCTGACCTCTAGCTGCGGGTCCCCTCTGCTGGAAACCCCTCTGTCGGTTCTGTGCCGGAGCCTGGGTGAACTGCTGCTGGTTCTGCTGCTGAAAGGCCTGGGCCTGGGGCGCCAATGGCCTCGGGTACTGCTGTTGCTGCTGCTGCTGGACTGGAACTGGGGCTGGTCCCCTCACCGAAGAACTAGAAAGGTTGGATGATGATGGACCTCCCCTATTCGGGCAGGTCCCTATCTGGTGGTCTGCTCCTCCACAAGCCAGGCACAATCCTCGTGCCCTACGACACTCTGCCACTACATGGCCCGGCTTCCCGCAATGAGAACATCCCACCGCGGAAGACTGCTTCTGCTTCTGCTGCTGCGGGTACGTCGGGGTCGAATACTGAACCGACGTCACTGAGGCTGCCCGCCTCGGAGTTCCAATGGTTATACCCCTAGCTGCCGGGGCTGGAGCTGAAGATTGGTGCATCTGGTTGTGGGACCGCTTCCTGCCTCCGGTCCTGTCCACAATTCTCTGGGAGGTATACTCATGCCTCCTTGCTGCTTTCAATACTGCATCGAACGTCTGGTGCTCGAACTGTTCCACAGCCAATAATATCTCCAAATGCAGTCCTTGCTGGAACCGCTGAGCCCTATCGAACTCGGTTGCCACCAAGGTGGGGGCGAACCTACTCAGCCTAGAGAACTCGGTCGCATAGCCATCGACCGTCCTGCCTCCTTGCTTCAAGTTGGTGAATCTGGTCTGCAGGTCGTACCGTGCCACCGCATCGAAGTACTTTGTCTGGAACCTCTCTCTGAATGTCGCCCAAGTGACTGGCGTTGCTAATCCCATGGCCTGAGCTGCCCACCAATCGCGAGCCAAGTCTAACAACTGTAGGCGTACCACCGCCACCTTCTCATTTTCAGGTGTCCTAGCTGCTTCCAGGACCACCTCGGTATCCTGAAGCCAAGCATCCGCGGCAATCGCATCTTCACTGCCGTCAAAGAAGGGAGGGTTCAAACGCTTGAAACTGTTGGCCGCCTGATTTCCTTGGGGACCTCCTCGATTTAGTGCATCATGAACCTCCTGGTGCAAGGCGTCACCTCGACGATCTTGGGATGCAAGCAGTTCTCTGATAAGCCCTACCAAAGGCCCCTCATCCTGTCTAGCTGGTTGAACGGGCGGAGCTGCCTGAACTGGAGGTTCCGGGCCTCCGGAAGGCATAACTCGAGAGGCTACTCCAGAGTGCTGAGCTTGATCTTCCTGGCGCTGGAGTGCTTGTCGAGCTTCCTCTGGCTGGTTGGCAGGTCCGGGAGTAATGCCGCTGAAGAAGATGACATAGGGAACAATAAGGAAAGGACCAGGACAGATCAATTATACAAGCAATATGGTCAGGTCAAGAATCTCAGGGATTTGAAGATACGAGCAGAGATCAAGGGCGAATATTGATTGAGACATCTATTTGGTAAACCCTCACATTTCTTGAATGCCAAGACCTGCATGGGCCACCACTTAAACCGTGTCACGCCCCAGAACCAGAATACTGGAGAGCGGGGGCAGACACAGCCAGCTACGTATATTGAAATAGAATACATCTCAACTATACGGTCACGGCTGTCTAGATATGAGGGTTTACTACAAGCCAGCAGTCTCTTAAGGTCAAGCCTATTGTCTCAATCTCAAGCAATTAACAGAGTTACAAGATGTTAGAGCATCAAATATATATATATAAGGCGTCCCAAATATTACATATTGGATGATCATGAAGCTAGTCGTACAAAATGATAGGACTAGCAAGAGTTCAGTCATACATGATCAACCCTAGGATTAGTTAATCATGTTACAGCCCGTAGGCAGACAGTAAGTAAATGTGCATCGAGCTAACAGGTGCTCGTCGGCAAACGCCTCAAAAGAATAAATTTACATATGAGTGGGTGAAACAAAAAGGGAAGACCCACTCGTAGCCCGGGTTCCGTCTAGTGTTCACCATTGGGCTGGAAGCCTGGTAGATCCTCGGTAGCTGCTCCGAAATCTGGCCACACAAAACCAGCTGGGTCAAACCCCAAAAAGAGCAAGTGCCACAAAGGGGGCCACAAATAAGAACAAAAGCCAGCATATCAGAACATAAAGAATGAAAGAAAGTACAAGTAGTAAAAGTACACAGAGCGATAAATGACTAGGGACGTGGAACCATTCCGGGAGCCAGGTTACAATCCTTAACCAAACAAGGACCGGGATTGTACCCCTTCGCCTGAATAGCTCACAGTCTCTACCCATTTATCGTTAGAGATGAGTAAAACAATCATGACCAAGAGTTCCAGGTACAGGGGCTAGACAAGACTTAGACAAGGCTGGACAACATCCATTTCACAACGGCCAAGCAAGTACTACGGCTTACTATTTTAACTAACTAGGGTTATCACAAGCCTAATTACTAACAAGATGCAGGTAAGAAACTCCCAGTCCCAAGCCCTGCAGACCATCCAGTTATCCTTCTGCGGGTTGAGAGTTATAGGTGGGTACATTGCCCGGGAGACAAATGTACCCTTAGGTGACTTAGAGGGTGCAACACATGACAGTGTGCTGGAAATGTGCTCTACTCGTCGGCAAGCTACAAGTCCATTAATGCCTCCAGATAACGAGACCGCCTGTGACCGAGAATTCTCCATGTTCTAATTTGGTCTACTCATTACCTAGTCCAATTTTAGTGTGAGTCCCTGGCCGTGGTACCCAGGGAGTCACCCCTTAGACATGATGCAAGACAAGACAAGTGATTTGCACAGAGCAACAGGTAGTACACCCACGGTGTCAAGACAAGTCAAGTCGAGTCAAGAGTGCGCCGCCACGGGCCACTATCAAGTGAAGCCAAGTCATACCAAGTCAAGTCAAGTTAAGTTATCAAGTCATGCCAAGTCGGGTGTGCGCCACCACGGGCCACTATCAAGTCAAGCCGAGTTATCAAGTTACCGGTCTCAGTTATTAACAAGATTTTCAACAGATAGGAGAAAACTAGCTGCAGGCCAAACCATGCCAAATCATAGAAAATAGTGTCAAGACGTGTCAGACCAAGTCAAGTTGTGCATGTGAGCAATCAAAATCCCAAAAGCTCCAATCATATCAAAGAAAACCAAGTTAATAAGCAGGCACTAAGGCACTAGGGGTGTAGGTGAACTAGGGGGTGCCAGGGAACAAGCACACTAGAGTGCGCCTGGTGGCAGCACACTAGAGTGCGCCTGGGTTACAGTAGTATCTAGCGATACGGTATGGCTTGTCCCCGTGTGAAGAGGGGAAAGCTAATACAGTCAGTTACAGTAGTCAGTTACAGTAATTTGGATGTGGTCATAAACATTACTCTACTCCCCCAGTCCCCAACAGTACAGTCAATACTCCCGAAGGAGTTCGTGTATGAACAGTGGTTTAAAATTGCAGTGAAGTAATTATTAAATAATTGTAATCAATATAAATGTACTTGCCTTAAACTTGATCAAACTGGAGAGTCGGTACTTCGGGGTTAACAGTCAGAAACCTCCTCGAACCCTACATTCCGGAAACTTATTTCAGAAGCAATCACAAGTTATCTAGTTACAATCTCTATTTGTCTTTCCTAGTCAATTTTAGTTAACCACAACGTTTACTAGTGCGTTGTTTTAGAAAGTCAAAATTACTTTGGTTTTTCGAGAAAACTTGTATTTTATCAAATTACGTACAAAACTTGGTATTTACCTATTTATTTGGAAAACTTTGACGTTCTACAATTATATATAAAAATATATTTTCTTTTACTTAAAGATGAGGAAATCATGAGTTATTTAATTTAATAGTATTTTAATTGTTCCTACGCGTACCACAATCCCAGAAAATAAAGTAAAAATGCTACACTACAATATTACAGACCACTTAATAGAAACTGGGCTTATGCCCTTACAAATTTAATTATAAATTTAAACAAGAGAAAACAGGTTAGTCCCGAAATTATCTACAATTAAATAATAATAATAAAACTAACAATTAAATTAAAATAATAGGTGTCTCAGACTCTGGTCCATTTGTCAAACTCAGCTACTCTGCCTCAACGTCCGGACGGACCGGTGCGTTTGCATTTCACTGGGGCCCATTGACCGGTAAGGTTGTCGCCCAAATAATAATATTATCACTAAAAATCATTTCAAAAATCATTTTATAATTTTACAAAAATTCGGCAGCACTCCCTCTATTTTTGGTCAACCCAAAAACTGGGAAATGCTTCCAAGATTCCTGTAAAACAGTCCCAAACCAGGGATATATATATATACCATAAAATAGTCTTTTTCCAAAGCCAATCCAGCATTCCGAAATGAGAACGGAATTTCCCGAAAACCCGAAATATATCAAATACCATTTCTTTCCAAAAGAAATAAGCTACAGTAAATATTTCCGAACTCATCGGAAATTTGAATTAATACACAGAACCCAGAGAACAAAATTCTCCAAACCAATTTTTTTATGTTAAAATTTTAAACTCCAATTTATTCCCGAAAACTTCTCGAAAAACCCGAGAATTCAAACACAGAAACTTTTCCGAGTTAGTTCTCGGAAATCCCGAGAACATTCACAGAAAAATCTAAATTTATTTTATTTCAGAAAATCACAGAACAGCAACAATTTCCGAAGAATTTCGGAAAGCAAATTGGTAACGTAATTATTACATTGCCGGAAAAATCGAGTTCCCGAAGGAATCGGGGACCAGATTTCATCACTGACAGAGGAATTAAATTCGAGGTTAGAGTTTACCCAAACCAAAGGTGCAACGGAAATCCCGAAATGAAGCTCGGAACCGAAATGCTCGAGAACGGAATCCGACAGAGCACACGACCACGCGGGTCAGCACCGAGAAGCAACCAGGGGCGAACGGGGGCGAACGCCGGCGATCGGACGGCCGGAGTGGGCCGCGCGGGTCGTCTGACGGCGGCGGGCGGCCACGGAGAGCGGCGTCGGGGGCGGCGGCCTCGGGATCGGGGGTCGGGCACCGGTCGGGTCGCCGACGGTGGATCCGGAGCTCGGGTCGCCGAAAAATTCGCCGGAGAATGGTGAGTTTGGGAGAAATTTGGGGAAAGTGATGGTGATGGAGGATGGAGAGGGAGAAGCTATATATATAGGGTAAATTGGGTTTGGGAGTTACCAATTTAGGGAGAGGGAGGAGTCTCAGCCATAATGGCCGGCGGCCAGGGGAGGGGAAAAGCCATCGGTTGAGTCCAGGGAGAAGAGCCGATAAGCCTTCGGTTTGGGAAAAACCCAAAGCTCCCAACAGAAAGTTAAAGCTTCTCTCTTTCCTAACTAAAGAAAGCCATTCATTAGCTTAAGAAATAATACCCATGCATTGGCTGTAGGAAACCTTAATGGTTTGGTTGGAAAGTTTTGGACTTTATATTAAAAAGTTTGCATTGGCCCAAAGGAAATGAGCTGTGGGTTTGGCCTAAGGGCTTTAACTCTTTGGGCTTAAGATTTTAGAACTATTGGGTTAAAGGTCTGATTAAGTAAATGGCCTTAAGGCTTAAATGAATTATATGGGTTAAATAATGGGTTATAGGCCTAAGAGAATAGAGATTAAGCATTTGGGCTAAAGGCTATAAAATAATTTCCTTTTTAGAAAATATAACTAATATTAATATAAAAAGATTTTTCTCAAATTGGTTTGAACCGGGTTCGGGTCTGGGTTGACAATCAAAAATCCTTGACTTAATTATTTTAAAAATAATTTTCATGAATTAACCAATATAATAAATAATATTATTTTTAACACAAAATTTTATTTAACAAAACATTATTTAAAAAAATATTACTAAAAATTGCGGGTTTCACACAATCATTCAAACAAGAAACAGTAATAGAGAACATGTAAGATAAAGTAGTAAGGCGTCCCAAACGCTTAAGTCAAAATGTTCTTGATATCTGGCTTTACAAAACATAGCCAGATGATATAGCAACATATACACAATTGTTATCAGCTGCAGTCTGACTTAATTACAATTATGTAAAGGTAAGTACAAGACAGTCGACTAACATGTCGGTGCCAAATGGCTAAATATAAAGTAAATAACAAAACGAGCGGTGAAGTAAGGAACCCACTCGAGTCCTCCTGCGATCATTCCTCTAGTATTGACCATCTTGGAGGTGGAAGTAAGCTGAGTCCTCGGGAACCGGCTCTAAATCTGGCCATGCAAAACCAGAGAGGTTAGACCTCTAATAGCAAGTACCACAAGAAAGCACGATATGAAGGATTAAACCAGTAAATAAGAGAATATAATAATAGATCTCTGCTTTCCACTAGGATTCACATAACATCACGACACTTCGAACCAACCTCCCAACCAAACAAGGACAGAAGTTGGTCCGTCATGTCCTGATATTCTGATCATCTCAGTTAGGCAACAGAGTAGGTACAGTACACAAATAAGTTAATTTGAACGGCCAATCAACTCCTACGGCTTGCTATTGTGAGTCCCAAGTTATCCTGGAATTATGCAATAAAGATTCCTCAGTTCTTACTATGTGCGAGCAAGGCTAGTCTATCCAGTCAATCAATTACGCCAATCATGAATTAGACGAGTCCCAGCGGGACGCCCGTCATCAATATACAATATACAATAATAATATAAGCAGATACCGCTCCCGGCCCGTGTGGCAGGTTTACAGTATCTGTGGGAACTAGCCGCTCTCCATGCCATCATTATTTTATTTGACTTAATAGTCTCTATGTTGAGTGAAGTCCCATGCCGTGGATCATGGTCATTCAGAATGAGTACTTCCGTACAACGTACGATATGCCCAACTCTACAACGATATCCGTACGGTTAGGTTGTAGGTCTTACATAGCGTAATACAACAATTAAAACTAACCACGGGATAATCATGCCTTGGCCATAAAGTACACATGCTGCTCTGTAGATAAATAAATAAATTGAAGCCTGCACATGCCTGTACGTCAATATTCGGGATCGGCTAATCGATTCAATAGTTCATAACATGAACGTGTCTTATTCATTTAATTCAATAAGACGACTAGCCAGTCTCTTAGTTCTAACTAGGAACGCATGATCCATTTTAGTCAAGATAACCATCGTTATCAATGGTGACAATGCATGAAAGTCAATTAGTAATAAATGGGGTCGAGTCTATAACTCTCAGGGTTAAGTTCTAGTCTTACTGGGTATCCATAAACCAATCAAAACACAGGGCATGTGTTACACAACCATATGTACTAAAAATATTAACATGCTAAGATTATCGAGTTCATACAAAAAGGCATAAGGATATAAGTAGGAAAATTATCATGCCATGGGATTATACCACATTTACGCTAAGGCAAATATGGGTAAAGGAAGTATACCAAAATTAAAGAATAGATGGAGCATAAAACTAGCTGCGTAAAAAGAAGTTGGGCATAAAAATACGTTTTACGCCGAGCCAAGGTGTAAAGGATCATACGCGTAAAAGTCAGGTCTTACGCGTGCATGAGTGAGCGTATAAAATGATTCACGCTGGCACGCACAGCGTGAGCGTAAGGAGTAATTCACGCTGGTACGCACTGCGTGAGCGTAAGGAATAATTCATGCTGGTACGCACAGCGTGAGCGTAGGGAATTCACGCACGCACGCACAGCATGAGCGTAAGGAATTCACGTACGCACGCACAGCGTGAGCGTAAGGAATTCACGCACGCACAGCGTGAACGTAACTCAAAATTCACGCTGGCACGTAACACGTAAGAACATGAGCATACTAAAAATTCACGCTCGCACGTAAGGACGTGAGCGTGACTAAAAATTCACGCTCGCACGTAAACACGTGAGCGTGACTAAAAATTCACACTCGCACGTAAAGACGTGAGCGTGACTAAAAATTCATGCTCGCACGTAAAGATGTGAGCGTGACTAAAAATTCACGCTCGCACGTAAAGACGTGAGCGTGACTAAAAATTTACGCTCGCACGTAAAGACGTGAGCGTGACTAAAAATTCACCCGAACTCCAATCTTATGGGACCTTCGTCCCAAGCCAGAAATGAGGTTTCCATGGTTCAGTATGGCGTAAAATGAGAAGCTCTACCACATGAAACTATCTATTTTCGAAAACATGCCAGTTTGATAGATCAAAACCCATGGACAACCGAAAATGCAACAACTCAGATCTGTAAGAAACGAGCCAAAGAAATAAAAAATGCTAAGTACTAAACTCTCTTAGGATCACTAGAAGAAGATAAATGAACCATAAAACATGGGTTCTCATGTAGAAGCAAGATGTACTTGCCTACGGTTGGTAGGTGGAGAGAGTGATGAGGAAGAAGAAGGAGAAGTAATGGTGAAGGAGAGTTTATGAAGAGAGAGAAAGGAGATGGGGGCTTTTAAATGGAAGGGGTGGTGGTAGGTGGGTTCGGTTTATGCTGAACCACCATGAACCCGAAAAACCCAACTTAGGCCGAACCTAAAATAGGACTAAAGCAGAGAATAAAAGCAGGAAGTAAAATACAGATAATTAATTAACATAAAATTAAAGGAATTTAAATACAGGATAATACATGATAAATATTAAATAAATATATTCGGGTAGTACATGTATAAAAATATGCATTCTGGAAACGGGGAGTGACATCTCTACCCACCTTAGAAAAATTCCGTCCTCGGAATTTCAAATCCAAGCAGGATAGAAACATCGGGGCTAAACTAATCCAAGTACAAGCAATTTAATCAAGCGATCATTTTATAATGTCCATAGCAAGTAATATATGTATATTTAACAATCTACGATATCAAGCAATTCTACCCACAAGGTGATAAGCATGAGAAAATCAAGACAATCAAGGTACACAGAAAAGATATACCTTGTGAGTCAAACAGGTGTGGATACCGTGATCGGATATCATCCTTACGTTCCCACGTTGACTCTCCCAAGGAGTGATGACCCCAAGCAATACGGACAAGACTAATTGTTCGGTTCTTAAGTATCTTCTCTCTTCGGTCCAAAATGGACACAGGCTATTCCTCGTAAGACAGGTTGGTACCAACAACCAGCTCAGAATGATCGAGGATATGGCTTGGGTCCGATACATACCTACGTAACTGAGATACATGAAATACGTCATGCACCTCTCGTAATGAAGGTGGGAGGGATAAACGATAAGCAACATCGCCTACCCTATCAAGGATAACAAATGGGCCCACATACCACGGACTCAATTTTCCGCGAACGCCAAATCTAATGACCCCACGAGTAGGTAAGATCCGCAAGAATACGTGGTCTCCAACAGAGAACTCTAACGGCCTACGATGCTGCTCCGCCCAATGACGATGTCGGTCCTGCGCAACTCGAAGTCGCTCCCTAATTCCCTTAACCACTTCAACTGTCTGGATAATCATTTCCGGGCCTAACATCTTCCTCTCCCCAATATCATCCCACGCAAGCGGCGATCTGTACTTCTTACCATATAGTGCTTCGAATGGCGCCATCTGGATACTGGCTTGATAACTATTGTTGTATGAGAACTCGACTAAGTGCAGGTGACTCTCCCAAGACCCTCTAAAATCTAGAGTGCAAGCTCGTAACATATCTTCTAAAGTCTGAATCGTCCTTTCTGATTGCCCATCCGTCTGCGGATGGTAAGCCGTGCTAAATCTTAACTTGGTACCCAGACTATGATGTAAGCTCTTCCAGAAATGTGATGTAAAGCGGGTATCTCGGTCCGACATAATACTGACAGGGACTCCATGCTGCCTGACTATCTGTTGCATATACAACTCTGCCAACTTTTCTGTAGATTGCCCTACTTTGAAAGGAAGAAAGTGTGCTACCTTTGTAAGTCGGTCCACTATCACCCAAATAGCGTCCTTACCACTTGGTGATCTCGGTAAACCGGTTACAAAGTCCATTGTAATATGCTCCCATTTCCATTCCGGGATAGGAAGCGGTTGCAATAACCCAGCTGGCCTCTGCTGTTCTGCCTTCACTTGCTGACATACTAAGCAACGGGAAACAAATCTAGCTATCTCCCTCTTCATCCCGTTCCACCAGAAATGTTGTTTGATACCTTGGCACATCTTGGTTCCTCCAGGGTGAATAGAATACTGAGAACTGTGAGCTTCTGCCATAACCTCATGTCTGATATCTCCACTAGGCACACATAGACGTGATCCAAACCTAAGTGTATCATCTTCATGAATTCTCATCTCCTTTCTGAGTCCTGACTCACATTCTGCCCTAAGCTTCTGAATCCTTGGATCCTGTGCCTGAGCTGCCTTGATTCTGTCCACCAAGTCGGATTAAACTTGCAGACTTGTTAGAACTCCTACATCACTAGAAAGTATAACTTCGATGTCCATCTCTTGAAGGTCTTCTAACATATGCCTCTGTGTTGTCAACATAAATGTGCCGCCTCTCCTGCTAAGAGCGTCTGCTACTACATTAGCCTTGCCTGGATGATACTGAAGCTCCACGTCATAATCCTTGATCAACTCCAGCCATCTTCTCTGCCTCATGTTTAATTCCTTCTGAGTAAAGATGTACTTCAGACTTTTATGGTCTGTGTACATGTCCACTCGGTCACCATATAAGTAATGCCTCCATAGCTTCAGAGCAAACACTACTGCCGTCAACTCCAAATCATGAGTTGGGTAATTCTTCTCGTGGTCCCGAAGTTGCCTAGAAGCATATGCTATCACCTTCCCATGTTACATAAGGACACATCAAAGTCCTTTACCTGACGCATCACAATATACTGTAAAACCTCCGGGTCCAACTAGCAATGTAAGAATAGGTGCTGATATCAACTTCTGCTTCAAAGTCTCAAATGATGCCTGACATTCTGTCGACCAAATGAATGGTACATCCTTCCTGGTCAAGCGGGTCATGGGTGCTGAAAGCCTTGCAAAGTCTGACACAAACCTTCTGTAATATCCTGCCAATCCCAAGAAACTTTGCACATCTGCTACGGTCTTGGGTACTGGCCAACTCTCTACTGATTCTACCTTCTTGGGATCTACTGCTACTCCAGCTCCTGATATGATGTGACCCAAGAATGAAATGTGATCTGACCAAAACTCACACTTGCTGAGCTTGGCATACAACTGGTTCTCTCTCAGAACCTATAACACTTTCCTGAGGTGGTCTTTATGCTCCTCTCCACTAGCAGAGTATACGAGAATGTCGTCAAGAAACACAACGACAAACTGGTCTAAGTATGGCACAAAGATACGGTTCATCAAATCCATAAATATTGCTGGAGCATTGGTCAAACCAAACGGTATTACTAAGAATTCATAATGCCCATACTTCGACCTGAATGCGGTCTTGGGAATATCTTCCTTCCGAAACCTCACTTGATGATACCCTGAACGAAGATCTATCTTGGAAAAAACTTTAGCTTTGCTCAACTGATCAAATAAGTCGTCGATCCTGGGTAGTGGGTACTTGTTCTTCACTGTTGCCGTGTTAAGCTTCCTGTAATCGATGCATAATCTAGATGACCCATCCTTCTTCCCCACAAGTACCACTGGTGCTGCCCACGGTGATATGCTAGCTTGGATGAACTTCTTCTCCTTCAGTTCCTCTATGTGCTGATATACCTTGACTTGCTTTGAATCCGCCATTCTGTAAACTCGATATGATATCGGTTTAGTTCCAGGTGCCAATTCTATACTGAACTCAATATCTCTAACCGGTGGTTGACCTGGAAGTTTTTCAGGAAATATGTCTAGAAACTCTTCAACTACCTTCGAAACCTGAACTTCTTCCATTGCCGTTATTACTCCCTGCTCTTGTTGAGTTGCCCCTGATCTGACTAAGGTAAACAGCTTCATGCCTGGAATATCAAAAGACACACTCCCTCTACGATAATCTATTGTCGCATGACTGTCTTTCAGCCAGTCCATGCCTAAGATAACGTCGAAATTTCCAACAGGAAATTCTATCAACCGGACGGGTAAGGAATGCCCGCAAACTACAATGCTACATGCTAAAATAACTCTACTAACTCCTACGAGCCCATTACCAGTGAGTATATTCAACATCCCTGGCAATGCCTCGAACTCCATCCCTAGTCGTGTCACAAATTGTGCAGATATAAATGAATGGGATGCTCCCGAATCAAACAATGCTACTGCGGGATATGAGGCGACGAGAATGTTACCTGCCACAACATCTTCCGATGCCAATGCCTCCTCCAAGGACAGAGTGAATGCTTGCCCTCGACCTCCTTGCTGGTTTCCATGCTGCGGCCTAGCCTGATGTTGTTGCTGGCCCCTTCCTTGATGATGCTGGGGTGGTCTATGCTGATGTTGCTGCATCGGCGGCCCCTGCTATCGAAACATCTGAGCCTGCGGCATTAACGGACGCTGTGCCAACGGCCTTACTGCCACCGCTGGTCCTCGATTCTGGCCTGCCCCTGGTACTGGCAGAGCAAGAAACTGTTGCCCTGGTCCTCCTGACCTCGAATTCATGGGACATGTGGTAACCCGATGGTCTGGATTTCCACATATCAGACAGTCCATTCAATGTCCGACACACATCTCTAGTGTGTCCTACCTTCCCACAATAAGTACAGCCTGTCGGAGGTTACTGGTTCTTCCTCTGTTGCTGTTGCTGCTGTCTTGGTGGTGCTGGTCCTCGTATCGCCACATCGTGGATACGAATGCCAGTAGATGGTGCTGTTGTTCGGGGCGCTGCTCCCCCTCCTCCTTCAATCTGACTGTGGGATCTCTTCTGACCCCCAGTCCTTGCCGCAAGCCTCTGAATGGTGATCTCATGCCTTCGAGTTGCCGTCAATACTTCGTCAAAAGTATGGTAATTGTGCCCCTCTATCAATTGTAAGAGTTCAAGATGAAACCCTTGCTGAAACCTCATGGCCCTCTGGCTCTCTGTTGCTACCATCTCTGGGGCAAATCTACTCAATCTACCGAACTCCGCTGCATAAGCATCTACAGACTTGCCGGCCTGCCTGAGGTTGATAAATTTCTGTTGTAGCTCAAACTGTGTCACAACTCCATAGTACTTGGTCTTGAATCTTGCAGTGAAATCGTCCCAAGCCACAGGACGTCTGATGCCTACCTCCTCTGACTCCCACCAATCACGTGCGAGATCCTGAAGTAACAACTTTACTAGATCCACACGTTCTTCTGTCGGTACCTTAGCTGCTGTCAGAATAGCCTCAATATCCTTAAGCCATGCGTCTGCTGAGATGGCATCCTCCGTGCCCTCGAAATAGCGGGAGTTGTACTTACAAAATCTGGTTGATGCTCCTGAATCTGGCCTCGCCCTCTTTCCAAAGCCGTCTGTAATCCTTGGTTAAGCAACACATTCTGCTCTTGTAACTGAGCGTGCATGCGTTGCTGGGCCAACATCTGATGTTGCTGAGTTGCCATCATTCCTCTCATGATCTCCAGAAGGGCTGGTGTGTCCACTTCCACTGGAGTAGGTAGAACTATGGGCGGTGTTGGAACTTCCGGATACTGCGGTTCAACTGCTGGTTCCACTATCACTTCTTCTTGGATAGTCTTCTGAGGTAATACTGGCCCTTGTTGCTGACCAACCTGGTCATGTTGCCCATGCTGCCCTTGTTGCTGTTGTCCAGCTCTGACCGATGCGGACGAAGTGCCCCTAAGAAAAGGGACAAGAGAATAATCAAACAACCGGACATGAAGGATCAATGAAGTCAAAGGATACCGGAATGTCAAGCAAGGGTTGAGAACAACGAATCATGAGATCAAGGGGGGACACGTGTGATTGAGACATCCTATAAATTAAAATACCCCACAAGTCTGAAATCAGACCTGCATGGGCCACCACTAAAACTTTGTCACGTCCCAGAACCAGAATACTGGAGAGCGGGGGGATGACTCAGCCAGCTACGTATTACGGGTAGATGAATATCATATAATACGATTAATGCTGTCTAAAAGACAAGGGGGTACATACTACATGAAAGTCTCGCTATGGACACTTTACATCTATTGTCTCAATCATTCAAACAAGAAACAGTAATAGAGAACATGTAAGATAAAGCAGTAAGGCGTCCCAAACGCTTAAGTCAAAATGTTCTTGATATCTGGCTTTACAAAACATAGCCAGATGATATAGCAACATATACACAATTGTTATCAGCTGCAGTCTGACTTAATTACAATTATGTAAAGGTAAGTACAAGACAGTCCGACTAACATGTCGGTGCCAAACGGCTAAGTATAAAGTAAATAACAAAACGAGCGGTGAAGTAAGGAACCCACTCGAGTCCTCCTGCGATCATTCTTCTAGTATTGACCATCTTGGAGGTGGAAGTAAGCTGAGTCCTCGGGAACCGGCTCTAAATCTGGTCATGCAAAACCAGAGAGGTTAGACCTCTAATAGCAAGTACCACAAGGAAGCACGATATGAAGGATTAAACCAGTAAATAAGAGAATATAATAATAGATCTCTACTTTCCACTAGGATTCACATAACATCACGACACTTCGAACCAACCTCCCAACCAAACAAGGACAGAAGTTGGCCCGTCATGTCCTGACATTCTGATCATCTCAGTTAGGCAACAGAGTAGGTACAGTACACAAACAAGTTAATTTGAACGGCCAATCAACTCCTACGGCTTGCTATTGTGAGTCCCAAGTTATCCTGGAATTATGCAATAAAGATACCTCAGTTCTTACTATGTGCGAGCAAGGCTAGTCTATCCAGTCAATCAATTGCGCCAATAATGAATTAGACGAGTCCCAGCGGGACGCCCGTCATCAATATACAATATACAATAATAATATAAGCAGATACCGCTCCCTGCCCATGTGGCAGGTTTACAGTATCTGTGGGAACCAGCCGGCCTGTCGGGCACTAATAGTCCCGAAGAGGGCTGCCATGTAAGAACTCGAGAATCCATTCTCTCCATGCCATAATTATTTTATTTGACTTAATAGTCTCTATGTTGAGTGAAGTCCCATGCCGTGGATCATGGTCATTCAGAATGAGTACTTCCGTACAACGTACGATATGCCCAACTCTACAACGATACCCGTGCGGTTAGGTTGTAGGTCTTACATAGCGTAATGCAACAATTAAAACTAACCACGGGATAATCATGCCTTGGCCATAAAGTACACATGCTGCTCTGTAGATAAATAAATAAATTGAAGCCTGCACATGCCTGTACGTTAATATTCGGGATCGGCTAATCGATTCAATAGTTCATAACATGAACGTGTCTCATTCATTTAATTCAATAAAACGACTAGCCAGTCTCTTAGTTCCAACTAGGAACGCATGATCCATTTTAGTCAAGATAACCATCGTTATTAATGGTGACAATGCATGAAAGTCAATTAGTATTAAATGGGGTCGAGTCTATAACTCTCAGGGTTAAGTTCCAGTCTTACTGGGTATCGATAAACCAATCAAAACACAGGAAACGTGCTACACAACCATATGTACTAAAAATATTAACATTCTAAGATTATCGAGTTCATGCAAAAAGGCATAAGGATATAAGTAGGAAAATTATCATGCCATGGGATTATACCACATTTACGCTAAGGCAAATATGGGTAAAGGAAGTATACCAAAATTAAAGAATAGATGGAGCGTAAAACTAGCTGCGTAAAAAGAAGTTGGGCGTAAAAATACGTTTTACGCCGAGCCAAGGTGTAAAGGATCATACGCGTAAAAGTCAGGTCTTACGCGTGCATGAGTGAGCGTATAAAATGATTCACGCTGGCACGCACAGCGTGAGCGTAAGGAGTAATTCACGCTGGTACGCACTGCGTGAGCGTAAGGAATAATTCACGCTGGTACGCACAGCGTGAGCGTAAGGAATTCACGTACGCACGCACAGCATGAGCGTAAGGAATTCACGCACGTACAGCGTGAACGTAACTCAAAATTCACGCGGGCATGTAACACGTAAGAACGTGAGCGTACTAAAAATTCACGCTCATACGTAAGGACGTGAGCGTGACTAAAAATTTACGCTCGTACGTAAAGACGTGAGCGTGACTAAAAATTTACGCTCGTACGTAAAGACGTGAGCGTGACTAAAAATTCACGCTCGCACGTAAAGACGTGAGCGTGACTAAAAATTCACGCTCGCACGTAAAGACGTGAGCGTGACTAAAAATTCACCCGAACTCCAATCTTATGGGACCTTCATCCCAAGCCAGAAATGAGGTTTCCATGGTTCAGTTTGGCGTAAAATGAGAAGCTCTACCACATGAAACTATCTATTTTCGAAAATATGCCAGTTTGATAGATCAAAACCCATGGACAACCGAAAATACAACAACTCAGATCTGTAAGAAACGAGCCAAAGAAATAAAAAATGCTAAGTACTAAACTCTCTTAGGATCACTAGAGGAAGATAAATGAACCATAAAATATGGGTTCTCATGTAGAAGCAAGATGTACTTGCCTACGGTTGGTAGGTAGAGAGAGTGATGAGGAAGAAGAAGGAGAAGTAATGGTGAAGGAGAGTTTATGAAGAGAGAGAAAGGAGATGGGGGCTTTTAAATGGAAGGGGTGGTGGTAGGTGGGTTCGGTTCATGCTGAACCACCATGAACCCAAAAAACCCAACTTAGGCCGAACCTAAAATAAGACTAAAGCAGAGAATAAAAGCAGAAAGTAAAATGCAGATAATTAATTAACATAAAATTAAAGGAATTTAAATACAGGATAATATATGATAAATATTAAATAAATACATTCGGGTAGTACATGTATAAAAATACGCATTCTGGGAACGGAGAGTGACAAGAAGCCATTCCATAACATGAAATGGATCTTAATTCAACTGTTCCCGTTCGATCGACTCGGCCGATTCTGACCTATCGGTCCCGACCGAATCGATAGCGACAGTGTTCCTTTCTCGCGCACCCCGTGGACGAAAATGGGGCACGATGTAGGGACGGGGCACTACAGCCTCCTGGGCTTTTATTTTAAAGAGAATTTAATCTCAGGGTCAATGTTCCATAATAGTCACCTTGTCCAGCTTGTTTCTACCCATTGAACCGACTTCTTGGGATTTTCAGTCAGACTCAGTTGGGTTGCCACTGCTGGTGACTAACTTATGGACTTAACCCCATCCCCCTCGATGATTCTAGGATCAATATCCTAGACAGACCCTTCGTCAAGTGGTCTGCAAGGTTCTTTTCTGACTTTATATAGTCAAGAACCACATATTTGCCTAATAGGCTCTTTATTGACTTGAAGCGCAGTTGTAAGTGCCTGTTCATCTTAGCATTCAAAGAATCATGCTTTAGTAGTTCAATAACTGATTTATTATCACAATTGATAGAAATTGCAGGAACAGAAATATGATAAGCAGGTATATGCATAATTAAATTTCTAAGCCATTTTGGCTTCTGTACAAGTAGTGTCAAGAGCTATCATTTCAGAGTCCATTGTACCCCTAGCTATGATAGTTTGTTTACGTGTCCCCAGGAGATTGCAGCTCCTCCTAGAGTAAAAATATATCCAGTAGTAGATTTCATATCATGTGAATCAGTTACCCAGTTTGCATCTGAATAACCTTCTATGATATCGGGGTGTCTAGTATAATGAAGTTTATAATCTAGAGTACCTATAAGATATCTAAATACTCTATCCAAAGCAGTCTAATGTGACTGATTTGGGTTACTGGTATATCTACTAAGTCTCCCAATAGCAAATGCAATATCGGATCTGGTTCTATTTGATATGTACATAAGGGACCCTATCATCTGTGAATATCTATGTTGTTCTATAGATGATCCTTCATTCTTCTTGAGACCAACATTACTGTCATAAGGAGTAATGGCAGGTTTTTTTGTCAAAATACTCAAACTTTCTTAGTATTTTCTCAATTGAATGTGCTAAAGATAGAGTATAGCCCTCTTTGCATTTGGACACTTGCATTCCTAGGATCAAGTTGACTTCGCCTAGGTCTTTCATATCAAACTGGTTAGATAAATAATTCTTAGTGTTATTTATCAGTTCCAGTGAAGATCCTAGAATAAGGATATCATCAACATACAAACATTAGAAGACACAACTTCTATTTGTATTTTTAGAATACAAATATTTGTCATATTTATTTGGTACGAAACCAAATTCTAAAATGACTTTGTCAAATTTGTTGTGTCATTGCTTGAGAGCTTGTTTTAGGCCATAAAGAGATTTTACTAATCTACAGACCTTCTTTTCTTGACCTTTAGTAATAAAAACTTCATGTTGTTCCATATATATTTTTTCTTCTTAATCTCCATTTAGAAATACTGTCTTTACATCCATTTGATGGATTAGCATATCATGAATAGAAGCTAAGGCTAGAAGGGTTCTGATAGAAGTGATTCTAGCTACAGGAGAGTAGGTATCAAAATAATCTAATCCTTTTTTTGGGTAAAACCTTTTGTTACTAATCTAGCCTTGTATTTTTCTATGGTACCATCGGCTCTAAGTTTCTTTTTGAATATCCACTTGCAACCTATTGGTTTACTGCCTACAGGTAGGTCTGCTAAAAATCAAGTGCTATTCTCCATAATGGAGTTATACTCATTGTTGACAGCTTCTTTCCAGAAAGGAGCATCAGAAGAAGATATTGCTTCTTCATAAGTTGAGGGATCACCCTCTATCAAATAAGTGAATAAGCCTTCCCCTAAATTCCTTTCAATCCTTCCTATTTTACTTCTTCTAGGTTCTAAGTCTTGTTCAGGTTGTGAGCTTGATGAATGATAATGAGAACTTGTAGAAGGAGTTAGGGAAGAACTTGAGGGGTTGGAAGAAATTCTATCCTTAAAAGGGAATATATTCTCAAAGTAAACTGCATCTCTAGCTTCTATAATGGCATTGTTAGAGATTTCATTTACTTCAGAATTAGTCACTAGAAATCTATTGGCATTGCTATCTAAGGCATATCCTATGAACACACCATCTACGGTCTTTGGTCCAATCTTTCTCTTTTTTGGTTCAGGGATTCCAACTTTTGCTAGACATCCCCAAACTTTGAGGTAATGGACTCTAGGAGTTCTACATTTCCATAATTCATAGGGAGTCTTATCCTTAGATTTACTGGGAACCTATTTATGATGTAGCAGGCTATCAATAAGGCTTCTCCCCACAGATTATCATGAGCACCTGAGCTGAGAAGTATGGCATTCACCATGTCTGACAGAGTGCGATTCTTTCTTTCAGCAACTTCGTTGGACTGTGGTGAATAAGGAGCAGTCACCTCATGAATTATTCTATGTTCTTCACAGAAGTTAGTCATTTCGTTTGAGGTATACTCTCCGTCACGATCAGATCTAAGGATCTTAATCCTTTTCTCTAATTGGTTTTCAGCTTCTGATTTGTAAACCTTGAATCTATCTAGAACTTCATCTTTGGTTTTGAGAAGGTAGGTATAGCAATACTTTGAACAATCATCTATAAATGTGACAAAGTATTTCCTACCGCCTCGAGTCAAAACCCTATTTGAATCACAAACATCACTATGAACTAGTTCTAGAAGATCAGAATTTCTTTCTACGGATTTGAATGGTAGTCTAGAATGTTTGGCTTGAACACAAATCTTACACTTGTATTTATTATCTACAGGAGACTTGCATATTTGAACATAAATCTCACACTTGTCTTTATTAACTTACTATTAACAAGTTAAAAGTAAGGTCACCTTGGGTACGATGGAGGTCCTTTTTTACATCAGACCAAGTGGGAGGGAGCTTATCTACCAGGCAAGCTATCTTATGTTCAGCTGAAAAGGTTGTACCTTTAGCTTGAATGCGTCTCACAAATTTTTGAAATTCATGGATTTGTTCATTCATAGGTTTGTCATCTACCATGAAATACTTATTAAATGCTGAAGAAGTGAATCTTTCAATTCTAGCATCATCACAACCATATTCATCTTCTAAAGCATCCAAAAGTTCTTTGGCGCTTTTATATTCAAAGAATATATCATAAAGTGAATCAGATAAAGCGCTTAGAATTCGATAGAAGCAGTGAAAGTCTATTTCATTAGAGGTTTTAGGTTTGGAGGAACTTGAGGGTTTGGACATTCCTATGTCAGACTCAGTATCGTCAGAATCATTATGATGGATGTGGAACCATCAATGGCTGAAATCAGTCCTAAAGTGGTGAGCCAGAAATTCATTTGACTCTGCCACCTCTTGAAGTGGGTGCCATCAAACTTGGCTGGCTTAGCAGTCAAAGTCTCGTCTTTGGTAGACATGATTTCTAAGGTCTGAAAATAAAATAAAATATTTACTCAATAAGATGGATTAAGCTAAAACTTAACAATTTAAATAATTTTAGTAATAGACCTTTAAAATTTTAGTTTTTCAAGTTTTGATAAGGTTGGATTAGCTGTAGGGGTCGGATCCCAGCAAGCGGAGGTTCACTAGGAACACTTAAGAACCGGTCGCTTAGACGATTTACGTCTTTTTGACAGAAGGGCCCTTTCGGCTTGTTCCCAAACAAATCTCTACTTTAGAACTTTAAAATTAAAGAAATTTTACTAAATCAATTAATTGTTTACTTTAGCCTAAATTTAAATATTGAGTAAAGAAAAACTAGAATTGACAAAATTACTAACACAATAATGTTCGTCTCAGGTGTCACTTTATGAAAATGACAAATTGTTACTAATGTGACAAATATTCAAAAATTAACAAATAACTTGTTAATAGTAAGTTAAAATATTTGCTTGATGATAGTAAAGTGTAAGCAATGTATAGCAACAGTATGAAATATTTGATAACAAATTTCGTAGCAGCAATTAGAGATTTTTATTTTATAAATAAATCAACTCTTAGATTGTTGGAAAATATTCCATTTTCTTCTTTTAAAAAAATCTGCAACCAAAATAAAATAAAGTAAATGTTACCGGCATCCGAAAAAGTCGCGCACGAAGCACTGGCCTAAGATTTGATTCGGGTCTATGTGCAGGCTTGTTCCGAATGCTCCTAGTGGTGAAACCCCCGCTCTACCGGCATTTCCTCGTCGCACACAACTCGGAAAGAGTGACCTTGAACTTAGTTTTGCTCAGAACGAAAAAATTGGAAGAACGGAATTTGAAGTTGGAGGTGACGAGTGAAAAGAAAGAGAGCGAGAGAGACTTTGTAGGAAAATCACTAAAGGCCAAGAGTGCTTTTTCCAAGAGGAATGGAGTGGTATATATATACCGATAAAGTAACCCAAAAATAGCATGTTCATCCAACATAAGTGGATCTAAGAATTCTCCAACGTGTATGCATAGGAATAGGAGTGAGACTTGATTTTTTGCTACCAAGTCCAACAGTCAATATGATCACTAAATCCTGCTGCAGTTAACTATGTTGTTAGATATCAGGAAGAGACATGAAGGATTCACAATATTTGCCTATCAGCAGAGATGATGGCCTCAAAATCATGTTCAGCTAAAAGAAGAGCATTCTGAACTGTCATTAAATCTGCTTGTACTTTTGCTACTTTGGAGTCTGAATCTTTATCTATTCTCTGTTTCGTAATACAACTTTTTAATTCCCGGATTCTTGAAAGAGATTTCTCAAACACCATGACGAATTTCCCAACCAATCTTTATCTATTCTCCTCTCGTTTTTCTACGAGTGTTACTTCCAGTTCAGATCTCGTAACCCCAACTTGCTCCAGATCATCTCTATCACGCTTCACTTCGAAACCATATGCTTCCAGCTGCCCAAGATCCTTTAACCTTTCGTGAAATTTGTAACATGAATCCGTTATCCCTATCTTGCAAATACTAGCAACCAAGTTTGAGAGATTGATCATCAAGCCAATAGCTATTCCATCACGAAAATCTTCGCAGTATTGATTCAAGGGGCGCAAATTGTTGGGAAAGAAGCGCGGAAACCTTTTCCCAAACCGGAGAGTACCTGCGAGAGGACCGAGCAAACAACGCACGAACCCAAAAACAAGCACACAAAAACAACCACGCAGACACAGAGAATTTTTGACGTGGAAACCCTTGCGGGAAAAACCACGGGACGATCGGAGTCCAACCCTGAGAAGCCTCCACTAATGGAATAGAAGAATTACACCCTCTACAAACTCCTCCCGATCCAAATCGGATCCCCACAACACTCAGAGACAAGAACAATGATCACAAGGCTACGAAGAATGAGAACGACGAGTAGAGATTACCCGAAACACGATCTCCTTCGAAAACGACCTTCGATCCTCCGTCTTCTTCTCCGAAGTTGCAATGGCACTCTTGCCTCCTTCTCTCTCAAACTTGTGTTGTCCAATGCGATAATACGATAATGAATTAGGGTTGAGAAAACTCAATATATCTCCCTAATCCCGCAACCAACCTGGACCGTTGGATTAAATCCAATGATGAAAACTCATCCTGAAATCCGCTTCAGTCCCCCGACACACAGAGTTCGGCCAGAACTCTGTGTGGGGCAACCAGCACTGGATGGCCAAACCCTGGAACGGCCAGACCGAGTTCGGCCAGAACTCGGCCTGGGACCGAGTTCGGCCCGAACTCGGCAGACTTGGTCCAGAACCCCCTTTGGGGCAGCAGCAGCAGTAACAACTACTCCCGAGCTTCTCCGACATCGGACGGCGCTCGTCGCACTCCGGGATCTTCTCCACATAGGTTGGGAACCCCACCCACTCCAACAAATCTCCCCCTTCACAACTATGGGGAGGACGTCGTCATCCCGACGATCTGCCTGCAGTACTCAAACTTCCCCCTTGGTAGAATCTTCGTGAACATATCAGCTCCGTTGTCATCTGTATGCACCTTCTCAAGCTCCGCGTCCTTCTTCTCAACCACATCCCGTATCCAATGATACCGAGTCTCGATGTGCTTGGACCGGCTATAAAACGTCTGATTCTTCACAAGATGGATAGCACTCTGACTGTCGCAAAGCAAAGTATACTGCTCTTGCTTCAATCCCATTTCCTGCAACAGCTTCTTCATCCACAACAGCTCCTTGCAAGCCTCCGTCGCCGCAATGTATTCCGCCTCCGTCGTCGACAAGGCAACACACTTCTGCAACCGCGACTGCCACGACACCGCTCCTCCCGTAAACATCATCACGTAGCCTGAAGTCGATCGCCTCGTGTCTACATCTCCAGCCATATCAGCGTCAGTATACCCAACCAGCTTCGGCTCGTCACCACCAAAGGAAAGTCTCCAACCAGTAGTGCCCTGAAGATATCGTAGAATCCACTTGACCGCATTCCAGTGTACCCTTCCAGGATTCGAAAGATACCTGCTAACCGTACCAACTGCATGAGCAATATCTGGCCTCGTACACACCATGGCATACATAAGGCTTCCCACAGCTGAAGCATATGGAACCCGCTCTATATCTTCCTTTTCGTCCTCGGTAGATGGACACTGCTCCTCAGTGAACTTAAAGTGAGCCGCGAGGGGGGAACTCACTTTCTTCGACCCGTCCATCCCGAAACGCTGAAGTACCCGGTGAATGTACTTCTTTTGGGACAAGTGTAGCAGCTTGGACTCTCTCTCTCGGCTGATCTCCATCCCAAGAATAGTCTTTGCTGCGCCCAAATCCTTCATAGAGAAGGCCGCGTCCAGTTGGCGCTTCAACTCCGCTATCCTAGTGGCATTCCGACCCACTAATAGCATATCATCAACATAGAGCAATAAGATGATAAAATCATCATCGGCAAAATACCTCACAAATGCACAATGGTCCGACGTCGTCCGTGCATAACCATGCTCCCCCATAAACGACTCGAACTTTCTGTACCACTGCCTTGGAGCCTGCTTCAGACCATACAAGCTCTTCCTCAACCGACAGACCAAATGTGACTTGCCCTTCTCACAGAATCCCTCCGGCTGCTCCATGTACAACTCCTCCTCAAGATCACCGTGGAGGAACGCCGTCTTCACGTCCATCTGCTCGACCTCCAAGTCAAAACTGGCTGCTAATGCTAGCACCACCCGAATAGACGAATGCTTGACGACAGGCGAAAAGATTTCATCATAATCCACGCCTTTCCGCTGACCGTAGCCCTTGACTACCAGCCTCGCTTTGTATCGAGGGCGAGTAGCATCATCCGTCTGCTTCACTCTGAACACCCATCGATTCTTCAAAGCCTTCTTGCCCTTTGGCAACCGCACCAGATCATAAGTAGAATTGGTGTGCAAGGAGCTCATCTCCTCCTGCATAGCCACCACCACTCCTGTCTGTGTTCGTCTTCCATAGCCTCTGCGAAACTTTCGGGCTCTCCTCCGTCAGTCAATAGCACATACTCATCCGACGAGTATCTCGTAGATGGTCGACGATCCCTGTTGCTCCTTCTCAGTGGAGCCACTGGTGCTGGCTGTATACCGACAGCCTTCTCCCCTTCAGGAACTGCCTTCCCGGCATGCTCATCCTCCTGAGGGACATCCTGACCACCATCAGCAGGCTGATGATCAAGGTTGGGAGCAACTCCATGTACCGGCTCCCCCATAACTGGATCCTCCGCGATGTCCTCTGGAAACTGTTCGAAGCGAAATGACTCTAACTCAGGCAATTCCTCAGCCTCAGAAGGCGTCTCGGAATCCTGAGTGTTGGTCATGGTCTGATCCTCGACGAACACCACGTCCCTGCTTCTGTAGAGCTTTCCTTCCACTGGGTCGTAGAGTCTATAGCCAAACTCATCCCGACCGTAGCCGACAAAGATGCATCGCCTCGTCTTCGGCTCAAGTTTGGTCCTCTCGTCCTTCGGTACATGCACGAAGGCTTTACAACCAAACGCCCGCAGGTGACTGTATGACGGTTCCTTGCCGTACCATACTTTGTCAGGCACATCACCCTGCAAAGGAGCACTAGGAGACAAATTAATAATATAAGCAGCTGTGAGAAGAGCCTCACCCCAATAACTGTCCGGCAAGTTTGCTTCTGACAGCAAACACCGCACCCTCTCCATCAGTGTCCTGTTCATGCGCTCCGCTACACCATTGAGCTGAGGTGTCTTTGGCGGAGTCTTCTGGTGTCGTATCCCTTGCTCTCTGCAATACGCATCAACGGGACCGATGTATTCGCCGCCATTGTCGGACCGAACACACAACAACTTCTTGCCCGTCTCCCTTTCAACGGAGGCCTGAAACTCTTTGAAAGTAGGCAGCACCTGATCCTTGGTCTTTAAGGCATAGACCCAAACCTTCCTGGAACAGTCATCAATAAAAGTCACAAAGTAAGAAGCACCACCAAGAGATTTTACCTTCATAGGACCGCAGACATCCGAGTGAATCAACTCGAGCAACGCCGGCTTCCTCGAACTTGGGTGACTCTGGAAAGACACCCTACTTTGCTTCCCAGCCAAACAGTGCGTGCATTTCTCCAACTTTGTAGACTTGAGCCCCGGAATCACTTTCCTGTTCACCAAGTAGCTCATCCCCTTCTCGCTGATATGGCCGAGCCGCCTGTGCCACAACTCGGTAGACGCGTCACTGACTGCGTTCACCTCCTGTGCCCCCTCTGCGCTCCCCTCCATATAGTAGAGACCGAACTTCTTGCTTCCTCTGGCAATCACCATCGAACCTCTGGAAAGCTTCCACTGACTATTCCCGAAGAGACTGAAGAATCCCTCGTCATCCAACCTTCCAACCGACACCAGGTTAAAACGGATATCAGGGACATGACGAACATCCTTGAGAACAATAACCGCACCCATCTTCGTTCTCAAATGTACATCTCCAATGGCAACCGCCTTCGACACATCTCCGTTGTCCATCTTCAACACGCCACAGTCGCCTGTCGTGTAAGTGGCAAACAGTGCCCTATTGTGAGATACATGTGCTGAAGCCCCTGAGTCCACCAGCCAAGAATTGTCATCGCAGGCGAGGTTAGTAATGACCTCATCACCTACGACGATCACATCGCCTCCATGCACCGAGGCCACCGCTGTAGTGTTCTCTTCTTGCTTCCCCTTGTCGCCCTTCTTCTCCTTCTTCCAAGCGAAACAATTCCGCTTGATATGGCCCTTCTTACCGCAATGGTAACACTCTGAGTCCTCGTACCGACCCTTGGACTTCCCCCTGCTCTTGTCTCTGCCACCACCTGGACCCCTGCTTTTGCCCCTTCCGTGGCTCTCTGAAACAAGTGCCTCTGAGTGGTGGGATGTGGATGAAGTGCCCTGAGAACGTCTCCGCATCTCTTCATTCAACACCCCGCTCTTGGCAAACTCCAGACTGACCACGCCTTCTGGAGCAGAAGCGATCATAGATACTCGTACGGTCTCCCACGAGTCTGGCAAGGTACACAGCAGCCACAGTCCCTGAACTTCGTCGTCGAACTTGACTTCCATAGAAGATAGTTGGTCAACCACGCCCTGGAACTCACTCAAGTGATCCGTAATAGACGCCCCATCCTTGTACCGCAGACCCATCATCGTTCGGATCAGGAACAACTTGTTTACCCCGGTCTTCTTCGCATACAAGGATTCCAGCTTATCCCACAACGTCTTCGCGTGCTCAATATTGGCAACGTGGTTGTACACGTTCTCATCAACAAACTATCGTATGTACCCACACACCTGTATGTGCTCGAACTTTCAGTCCTCCTCGAATTTATCACTGGGCCTCTCGGTTGCAAACACAGGTAGATGCAGCTTCTTAACAAATAGCAAATCCTTCATCTTGCTCCGCCAATAATGATAGTTTGTGCCATTAAGGTTCACCATGCGCACCGGCTTCGCGTCCATCTCTCCTCTCTGGTTCCTCTGTCAACTCCTGACACCCTTTGAACCCAAAGCTCTGATACCACTCTGTTGGGAAAGAAGCGCGGAAACCTTTCCCCAAACCGGAGAGTACCTGCGAGAGGACCGAGCAAACAACGCACGAACCCAAAAACAAGCACACAAAAACAACCACGCAGACACAGAGAATTTTTGACGTGGAAACCCTTGCGGGAAAAACCACGGGACGATCGGAGTCCAACCCTGAGAAGCCTCCACTAATGGAATAGAAGAATTACACCCTCTACAAACTCCTCCCGATCCAAATCGGATCCCCACAACACTCAGAGACAAGAACAATGATCACAAGGCTACGAAGAACGAGAACGACGAGTAGAGATTACCCGAAACACGATCTCCTTCGAAAACGACCTTCGATCCTCCGTCTTCTTCTCCGAAGTTGCAATGGCACTCTTGCCTCCTTCTCTCTCAAACTTGTGTTGTCCAATGCGATAATACGATAATGAATTAGGGTTGAGAAAACTCAATATATCTTCCTAATCCCGCAACCAACCTGGACCGTTGGATTAAATCCAATGATGAAAACTCATCCTGAAATCCGCTTCAGCCCCCCGACACACAGAGTTCGGCCAGAACTCTGTGTGGGGCAACCAGCACTGGATGGCCAAACCCTGGAACGGCCAGACCGAGTTCGGCCAGAACTCGGCCTGGGACCGAGTTCGGCCCGAACTCGGCAGACTTGGTCCAGAACCCCCTTTGGGGCAGCAGCAGCAGTAACAACTACTCCCGAGCTTCTCCGACATCGGACGGCGCTCGTCGCACTCCGGGATCTTCTCCACATAGGTTGGGAACCCCACCCACTCCAACACAAATGTGGTTGTTGAGGCATTACAGAAAATACTCTCATTCAATTAGAGCTGTCAAGTGGGCCGAGCCGGCACGAATTTGAGTGGGCCGGGCCGGAATCAGAGCGGGCCTCTTGAGCCCTTGAACTGTAGAGGGACTGGCCGGGCCGGACTATGGATGAAAATTTTAAGCCCAATCCGGGCCGCACACTAATAAAAATTGAAATGAATTGAATTGAATTTCAGTTCAGTTCAGTCCAGATCAAACATTCATTTCATTTCAATTCAATTAACTACTACACTATATAATCATAATAATAACAGAGGCCACCACCACTTGCACTTGTTGCTTTAGGCAGTGGTACAAATCATATTTGGAGGGCAGTGTGCTTGTTGTGTACATATTTTTCTTTTCTTTTCCTTGTGAAAGTGACAACACTGCTGTTAGCTGGTAGGATTTGGGACAAATCAAAAAAATTCTGTGGGGATGTTGCAATTGGGTTGGGCTTCGGGCCGGGCCTCGGACCAGGCCTGGTCGGGCTTGGACTTCGGACCAGGCCGGGCCAATATTATGGGCCAATATATGTGGCCCGTCACGACCCAATATACTGGGCCGGGCCGTCCCGGGCCCACGATTAATCGGGCTGCACCATCACATGGGCCAATTTTTCGGGCTGAGCCGGCCCGGCCCAATTGACAGGTCTACATTCAATAGAGTTCCACACGGATGTGGATTTCTCAAATGGCAATGGTGATGTCTCTCTAGGTGATTTACCAAATGTTGGATGAGATGGAGAAAGGCTTTCACTTGGTGGCTCGCCCAAAAGTTCATTGTCTTGTTGGTTTCTCGTTGGATCACCTACACAATATGCAAGGTTAATCACTAGAACAATCCTAATAACAAGTGCCAATCAATTGCAGAAACAACCTACAGCCTACATGATCTTAAGTTTGATTATTCTCTTTATCACACTTACAATTGATAGAGTGGCTGAACCTCACAGATAGATTACCATATTGTTAATGGGACATGCGCGCATAAATGTCCAACAGAATCAGGAACAAGAAGTTTCGAAAAACTCAGAAATAAACTCGAATAAACAAGTTATGTTGTGTATTATAACCTCATAAAGGAATGGGTGCTGCTATTAGCACTCCTAAAATATCATTCGTCACTCTTCTTTAATTTTTTAAGATTCGAATTCCAAATTTGTCCCTGGATTAACATTATTGACACTCCTAAAATGTCATCCTACACTTCTCCCTCCATGTATACACAAATTAATGTCATATTTAATGCAGGAGTAGATTTGGAATTCAAATCTTAAAAAATTAAAGAAGAGTGTCGAATGACATTTTAGGAGTGCTACTTAATATTGTGGAATTGGGCAGGCCCTAGTGGATGCAATACCAGACTTAAACATTAAAAGCTTTACACTAATAATTCAATCAAGATTTGCTGAAATTTGGTAGAGGAATCAGTTTGGAACCCTTCTTATGAGATCGTTACCGTATCAGGGGTTTCATACAAGAGTTTCAGCAGTTCTAGGTTTCGGAAAGCCAAACAAGAAATAAAAATTTATTTAAAAATAATTTTTTTTGATACATTTAGGATTTTAAGTACTATTTATTGTTTAATGTTAGTTTTGAACGAAATAACATTCAAGATTCCTGAATCTTTTATCCCACTAGGGTTTTCTTAATTTACTTGCTTTCAAAATAAGTACATCAGCAGCAGTCTTGGATAGAATAATTTTAAGAAGAATGAATATCGTGAATTTATAAATATGCAAGATTGACAATTGATAATTGACAAATAGTATTGGTTACAATGTGTTGAAAATGAGTAGACACAATACGAGAGGGCCAGTATTGCATCGAAACAGACCAAAATGATACCGGTATCGGCCGATACTGTAAACTTTGAACCCAACAAAATGCAGTGGAGTAGTGATACCTTCTTGTTTTGGGAACTTGGTGGAAATGTTTCATGAAATGTATAAAACAAAAGAAACAAAAGATAGAAAAGATATAAATAAAATAAATTGAATGAATTAAAAACATGAAATGTTTCATGTTGTTTTATTATGAAACAACATGAATGAATGTATAATAGGGGGGAAAAGAACAAAAGATCAAAAAAAATAGTGTCTAAACTTTTTAATAGGACATGTGACGGCTTAAACTCTAAATTGATATAAAATTCAGAGCCTAAACATAGTCAGCTAACCTGAAACAAAAACTTCCTTGCTTGTTTTATCAAATTACAAAAACTTCCTTGACCAATAGTAGATCCATTCAGCGTCACAAGATCTGAAAATTTAAGAAACCAAAATGCTAACAGAAATTTTCATACAGGGTAAAGAAATTTACCGAAATTTTAAAAAAAGTGAGAAGTTTAACAAAATTACAATTTGGGTAATGGAGCGACAAGTCCCATGGCGCGTACTGAACCGTGGGTAGAAAAAATAGGGGACGCGCCATCACCGATGGCGCGCTTTGTGGATGAAGTTCCCTGCGGTGGCGTGCACTAGGGAGCGCCATTAATGGTGGCGCGCTATGGCAGAGAAGGCCATCACTGATGGCGCCCCATGCCCACGTGGTGGGCTGCGGTAGGTGCGCCATCAATGGTGGCGCGCAATGGTAGAGTGAGCCATCATCGATGGCACGCCATAGGTTCACGTTGTTCAACGTGGTCAACGGGTGGTCAGCGCTGCATTGGGCGCTGCGTGGGGTGGCAGGCCATCAATGATGGCGCGTTGGGAAGGGAAAAAGTGGTCTTCAATGTTTTGGGGAGGGAAAAAAGTGGCAGGCCATCAATGTTTGGGGAGTCTTCAACGTGGTCTTCCTCTACTGCTGCGCCATTGGGAAGGGAAAATGGTTTTTGGAGACCACGTTGGAGACTCCCCCTTCTTTACAAACTCCTCCTTCTTTTTTCTTCTTCAGATAATTTTGGCCGAACTCTTCCTCTTGTTCTTCATCTTCATCCTCATCTTCATTCTCATCCTCAGCTTCATCTTCATCCTCCTCTTTCTCATGTAAGTAACTCTTGAGCAAAATTAAATTATGATTTTATTTGAATATTTGTATTATTTATCGTATCTCCGAAAAAATATAACAGATGGCTCAACCGAATGACGGATTTATTCCCTGGGGACCGATTACAGAAGTCGTCGAACAGGAAAGAGGAATTCATATATCTAAGTTGGTTTTTGAGGGGAAGGTAAATTTTAAAATAGTAACTCTCGTTATTCTGTATTATTTATTTATTTTACATAAATGTAACAAATAAAATTCACTTGTAGTTATATGATTATCCTCCAGAGGCTCGAACACGGGAGCATGGAAGTTAGAGGATTCAGAGAAGGTATGAGACATGGGAGTTAAATGCTGCTCAAAAGCAGTTGGTTGCTTTCATTTGGGTTTCATTATCTGGATGAAATTCAAATTTTAGTCCACGATGTTCACCTCATTTTTAGTCTCGCTGAGCGTTGGTGGCCTCAACGCAACACATTTCAGTTGCCTGTTGGTGAAATGACAATCACACTCTGTGTAATGACCATAGTTAGTATTATGTATTTTGGTATACGTGTACGTATTTTGACTCGTATTGCATGACAACTTGCTTGGTTTATTTCGACATTTTTCATTGTTTGGTTATTCTTGGTTTGGTTCGGCTTGGCTTGGTTTGCCTTGGGTTCATCTGAACCAAAGGAAAACCCCTACCTACCACCCCCATCATCATTTATTAACCCTACCCTCTTTCTCTCTCATCATTCACTCTTCTTCTTCCTCATCGTTACTCTCCACCAACCAAGAGGTTTAGGCAAGTGCAACTTGCTTCATTATAGATCTCAAGTTTTATTGTTCCATTCTCTTCTTTATATGATTATAAGCCTCTTTAGAACTTGGAGTTTTTGATTTCTATGGATAGATTCTTCTAGATCTACATTTTAACTTTGGGGTTTCATAAGTTCATGGAGTTTTTCTTGGTTTTAATCTACTAAAACTTGTTATTTTCGAAAACTAATAGTTCCATGAGCAAGAGCACAAAATTTCGTGTGAATTTGGTTTTTGATTCACCTCGTTTCGAGTTAAAATAAAGTTTTTATGGCCAAAACAAGTTTTCTGGATTTTTCATGTCGGCTGGGTAAGATTTTACGCTGGGAACCCTGGAATTGCGTATTTTACGCTGGATTGTATCCAGAATGTAAGATTTTACGCTGAAAATCCTGGAATTGCGTATTTTACGCTGGATTGTATCCAAAATGTAAGATTTTACGCTGGGAACCCTGAAATTGCGTATTTTACGCTGGATTGTATCCAGAATGTAAGATTTTACGCTGGGAACCCTGAAATTACGTATTTTACGCTGGATTGTATCCAGAATGTAAGATTTTATGTAGGGAACCCTGAAATTGCGTATTTTACGCTGGATGGTACCCAGAATGTGAAATTTTACGCTGGAACCCTCCCCATTTTGCGTATTTTATGCAGAATTGAATTTTTGGCATAAAAAGTGCACATAATGACTGTTTTTTTTGCCAAGTTTAGCTATTTTCTAGCCAGAATTTCGAAAAACTTAAAACATAAAAGTTTTAGATCTTTGTCTTGCCTTTCCGAATATCTCTGGAGCACCTCATTTTGAGTTCGTATGTGGAAGTTATGCCCCGTCTTCCCTGAGTTGCATGATTCCTCCACAACTCTTGTACCCTGTTTATATTTAGTTATTGCATATACGCTTATACCAGGTTAAATGTTAATTTTAAATATGTTCCATGACATAATGGTGACCCGTCGTGGCGCACTCTTGACAGTAAATTTGACATGATATATATCTCGAAGGCCGTTGCGACGACTAGCATGTCATGACAGAATTGAATGGCCTGGACACCGTGGGTGATTGTGTTTATACAAAATAAATCAGTACTGTTTGCATCATGTCTAGAATATGGATCCCTGATTACCACGGTCAGGGATACCTACTGTAATTGACTAAGGCTAATAAACTAGAATAATTCAGTAGACATGAAGAGATTTCCAGCTACAGGCAATCCCGTTATCTGGATGCATTAAGTGGACTTGTAGCCTACCGACGAGTAGGGCACATATTCAGCACACAGTCACGTGTTGCATTCTTCATAAACGGACATTCGACCCGGATAACCAGATGGTCTGCAGGGCTTGTGGCTGTTGGGATAATCTCATTGCATCTTGCTAATAACTAGGCCTGTGATAACCCTAGTTAGTTAAAAGTATCAAGCCATACTCTTGATTGGCCGTGATTGATTGAATGGAGTTTATTCCAGCTTAGTCTTATCCTGATCCTGTGTAAGATTGTGACATGACATGATTATTGATGCTTGCCTTAACAATAACGATCGGGGGTCCAGTTCTGTTCAGGCGAAGGGTTACAACCCCGGTCCTTGTTTGGTTTAAGAGTTGTAACCTGGCTCCCGGAGCAGTTCTGTGTTCTCTCTTCGTTTATTGTCTTATTGTAACCCCATGCCATGTTCGTCATGTTTTACCTTACCTTAATACCATGATTATTTATACTGGCCTTCGCAATAAAGAACGGGGGTCCAGTTCTGTTCAGGCGAATGGTTACAACCCCGGTCCTTGTTTGGTTTAAGGGTTGTAACCTGGCTTCCGGAGCAGTTCTGCGTCCTCTCTTCGTTTATTGTCTTCACTGTACCAATAGTATTTGAGTCGGGTTTCTATTTCAGGTGAAGGGCTGCAACCCCGGTCCTTGTTTGGTTTAAGGGTTGTGACCTGGCTACTTGAATGGTTTCTTCGTACTCAGTTTACTGTTGTTATCATTATTATTATTATCAGTTCTTTATTTATTATCCTTAATATTCTATTGTGATATGCTGGTTTTAGTTCCTAAGTGAAGCCTCATTTGTGGCACTTGCTCTTTCTGGGGTCTGACTCAGCTGGTTTTGTATGGCCAGATATCGGAGCAGCACCAGAGGATCCACCTGTCTTCCAGCCAGATGGTGACCACCAGGCGTAACCTTGGCAACGAGTGGGTTTCTTTTTGTCCTCCCACTTTATTGTAAAAATTATTTCTTTTGAGGCGTTTAGCTGGCGAGCACGTGTTAGTTCGTATTGCACCTTTATTTACTGTCTGCCTACGGGCTGTAACATGATTGACAGATCCTAGGGTTGATCATGTACGACTGAACTCTTGCTAGTCTTGACATTTTGTACGACTAGCTTCATGATCATCCAATATGTAATGTATGGGACGCCTTGCTATTATATATTTGGTGCTCTGACATCTTGTAACTATTATTGCTTGCTTGAGATTGAGACAATAGGCTTGTTCATGACCATAGGAGACTGTTGGCTTGTAGTTAAACCCTCATGTATCTAGACAGCCGTGACCGTATAGCGAGGTGGGTTGCACTTCAATATACGTAGCTGGCTATGTATGCCCCCGCTCTCCAGTATTCTGGTTCTGGGGCGTTACACTCTGCGATGTCGCAAATATTTTAGGATTACCTATTACAGGTGAACCAGTATATTTTGATACACATTTAAATTCGTGTGAAATAGTCAGAAAATATTTAGGCATTACGCCCCCTACGGACCTAGGAGCAAGGAGTTTTGTCACGATAACTTGGCTTCGGGGTAACTTTATGGATTTAGATAAGACTATCGACGGTCCAGTCGCGGTCGATGATTACAGGGTACGTCCCTCCTTGGTAATTTTGGCTAACATTTATTAATTTTAATAGCGAGTTAATTTTAATATGTTAATTTCATAATTTGCAGATACTTTGCTGTACTAGAGCATATTTGCTCTGTTTGTCCTGGACAATGTTATTTTTCGACGGACAGGAAAATAGAATAGACGTACGACTGCTACCTTTCTTAGATGATCTTAAAGTACCTACTCGTCATGTATGGGGAGCTGCTACATTAGCATATCTATATGCCAGCTTGACGAAATTTGCTAGATCGAATGGTTCCAAAAATTTGTGTGGGTGTGTGACGCTGGTTCAGATAATTAAGAATTAATATCTAAATTGATTTCAATTATATACATTTTCTTGAATATCGAATTATTTCTGTCGTAGTTATGGTGCTACGAACATTTTTTTATTGGTCGACCTGTAACCAGCATTCCAAGTGATATTGGAATTTTTTTCGCTTGCTACGCGATGAGCCACAAATGTAGTGGACCCACATCATCATTTGCTTGTCAGATATAAATGAAATTATACTCCAATCATTAAAATAACTTTCAAATGATAGTCTAAGAGCATTTAAAAACCAAGACCAAGAATCAGTATTCTCACATTCGGCAACAACATAAACAATAGGATACAATTGATAATTAGGATCATGAGCACAAGTAATAAATAAAATACATTGATATTTGGATGAAAGAAAAGTGGCATCAGTGCTAATAACAGGTAAACAAACCCTTAAAAATCCATCAATACACGCCTTAAAGCAAATAAACATTCTCTCAAATTTGTTGCTTTCGGAAGTCTTAAGAAAACATCAACTACCTGGATTCGACTCCATAATTCTAAAACCATACTCCTCAAGGCCAGCATATGCTTCAACGTAACTACCATTTATTTCACGTAATGCCATTTTCCGGGCTCGCCATGCTTTAGAGTATGTAATATGTATACGATGTTCCCTAAATATATCCTTCACAATTTGTGATGTACTATATGACGGATTATCTCTAATTAAATCAACTATTTTTGTCTTAACCCATGCACCGGTAGCTAGTCGATGACGTCCTGTCGTAAGTCCACTTAAACAAGAATGACGACTTTCTAGTGTACTAACTTTAACTATTTGTCCTTTTCCTATGGATTTGGCATATACTCTCCAATGATAATTCTGTTTATCACAATTATATATAATTCTATGGGAATTATTCATAGCACTGGCTGAACAACTAAAATTATGCTGAATTACTAAACTACTTATAAAACTTCTAAATTTTGAACGAATGTCGAATGTTTGTCCTATAAATAATTCAGGAGTGCTAGAATTATCAATACTATCATCATCTATCTCATAACCAGTATTTTCAATTAAATCGTCACTATTTTCATTGTCCTCATCATTATCATTATTATTATTATCATCATCAGCAGCATAATCATCATCATCAACATGCTCATCTAGTAAGGGAGCAATTGTTTGAGAAGAACTAGCACTTGTGTTAACATGTGGATAATTAGAAACAAATTCATCATTAGTTGTATTAGCAAATGATGAAACTTGAGTAACATATAAACTAATATAAGGTGATTGCGAATTAATCTCAAGAATAAAATTCCATACTTCTTCACCATCTATCAATAAACATGTGGAACCAAAAATAGACTTTAAAATAAATTGATAATTAATAAAAAAACGTGCTGAAATTAAATTGCGTAAATTTTCTAAAGTAATATGGCGATAAGTTGTAAAAAATTGGGTGTCACCTCCTTCGTAAGTTAACCCATTTACTCTATCACCATGTGAGCATACTATTTTAATATTATGATCCATGGGAAAGAAAAAGTTGTTTGAGAATGTTTAGCTAATAGAGAGCGAGAACTTGTAAGAGGGGGAGAAGCTTCAGAGGGAGATAATAGCTTCCGTGAGAAGTTGGAAGCTTATAAGAGGGAGATACTAGCTTCGTTGAAGAGTTGGCACTTCCAAGCTTCAGAGGAGTGCTTCTGTGAGAGATAGGAGAAAGAGTAATGTGTTTGTGTAGAGAGAGAGAGAGAGAGAGAGTTCAGCATTGCAATAAATAGACGTTGAGAAAAGAGACGTTAAAAATATAGCCGTTGAAATATAGCCGTTGGAGAAGAAGAGAAACGTTGGAGAATAGCGCGCCAGAAATGATGGCGCACTCTACTTGGCACTCCACTCTGGGGATGCAAATAATGGCTCCCTCCTGGAGCGCGCCATCAATGATGGCTCCCTTTTGGGACGCGCCATCAACCATGGCTCCCTCTCCATGGAACGCGCCATCAACCATGGCTCCCTTTCTATTTGTCGTGTCACGCACATCACCCCATGTACATCACCCCATGTGCACGTCACCCTATGTGCAGCGCGCCATCGGTAATGGCCTCCCCTAGTAGTGCGCCATGAGTGATGGCTCTCCACTTGTTTACGCGCCACCAATGATGGCGCGCCATCATCTCTCTCCTTCCAGGTTTACCAGAGCGCCATTGGACATGTCGCTTCGTTACCCAAAATACAATATCTCCAAATTTCTTACTTTTTTTAAAATTTCGGTAAATTTCTTTACCCTATATGAAAATTTCTGAAATGCTAATAATGATCCAAAAGCACTAAATTCCGTTCACAAGGGGATATGTTTTTGTTAAGTCGACCAATATAAATTCATTAGTCAGATGACCTCAAACAATGAAAATACTCTTATAATAGTTACCTTCTGAGTATGCTTTTCTTTTCAACAAAAAGGTATCTCCCTTGGAAAAAAGGATAACATACAACGTACTGATCAGTCTGTAGACTATACTGAAACTAGGATACTATAAAAAAAATTTCTGTCCCCGTGGCCGTAGCCTGTTGGAAACGATGGAGCACCCTGACGCAGTGGCGCGGGTTCGAGCCACCTTAGAGGCATGTCTCCAAGCACCATTAAGAAGTGGACACCCTCAAAAAAATTAAAAAAATTCCCCAAAAAATACACTAATTCAAAACCTACTAACCACATCATAATTATGATATATATATATATATATATATATATATATATATATATATATATATATATATATATATATATATATATATATATATAACAAATGACCTCTAGCCTAGTGGTTAAGAGAGATGCATGCGGCCCAAGTGGTCGGTAGTTCGAGCCCCAGGGAAGGCGAGTTTGTCACAATTATCCATTGCTTAAATATATAAAATAATTTTTTAGGTTTTATTTTACTGGAAATTGCTGAAAAATTCAATTTCGGGGTTGGTTTTTATGAAAAATCCACCCGCAGGATGACTTTTATGAAATGCCCATAATTATATATTTCCACGTTAAGTATTCCAAGATTTTCTTTAGATGCTCTGTATTTACAAAACTAATACCATAACTACCCGTCCGCACAAACTCAGATTTGGATTGCTATTTTCGTCTTTTCTTCACGAGAGATCTGAATTCCATTGCTCTCATCTTCAGCAGAGATCGCAAAGATCGTTCGTACTTCACCGTGTTTTTTTTCATTCGAACTCCGATCATCGCTCATCTTCTTCTTCTTCTTCTTCTCAGACAATTAGGTCAATCATTGAGAGAAGATCTTATTCTTCTTTTCCATAAGAGTTAACATCGTTTTGAAAGAAGAATGAAAACTCTTGAATCTTTATTCATGTCAAATTTCTTTTCACAAAACAAAAAAAATAGGTTTCTGTCAACTGTTCTCCGTCGATATAACACGAAGAATAGTCATTCTCCTGCATTTTAACAAGGAGAATGTCATTCTTCGTGTTGAATGTCATTCTCCGTGTTACTAATACGGAGAATGGCCATTCTCCTGCGTTTTAACATTTGAATGACCATTCTCCATGTCATTTAACACGGAGAATCCCATTCTCCATGTAATTTAGCACGGAGAATGGCCATTCTCCGTATAATTTTGAACGGAGAATGTCATTCTCCGTACTAAATTACACGGAGAATGGTCTTTCTCGTACGTTTTAACACTGGAAATGACCATTCTCCATGTAAATTAACACGGAGATTGACATTCTCCGTGTAAATTAACACGGAGAATGCCATTCTCCGTTTTATTTAACACGGAGAATGGCATTCTCCGTGTTAATTTACACGGAGAATGGCATTCTCCATGTTAATTTACACGGAGATTGGTCATTCTCCGTTTTATTTAACACGAAGAATGACACTCTCTGTGTTTCTAACACGGAGAATGGTCATTCTCCTGCATTTTAACACTGGAATGACCATTCTTCGTGCTAAATTACACGGAGAATGGCCATTCTTCGTTTTATTTAATACGGGAAATGTCATTGTCCTTGTTTCTAACACGGAGAATGGCCATTCTCATGCGTTTTAACACTGGAATGACCATTCTCCGTGCTAAATTACACGAAAAATAGCCATTCTTCGTGTAAATTAAGACCGAGAATGGCCATTCTCCGCGTAATTTAGCACGAAGAATGACAATTCTCCGTGTAAATTAAGACAGAGAATGTCATTCTTCGTATTACTAACACAGAGAATGGCCATTCTCCGTGTTAGTAACACGGAGAATGGCCATTCTCCGTGTAAAGTAAGACGGAGAATGCCATTCTCCGTGTTACTAACACGGAGAATGACCACCCTCATGCGTAATTACCATTTTTCGTGTTCTAACACGAAAAATGGCCATTTTTCTGTATTTTACGGTCAGTTGAAACTTTGGAGGGCCATAACTTTTGACTGGGAGGTCGAAACGAGGTCCCGTTTGTCACAAAATGAGCGTATAGTCGAGGAGCCTAAGATTAACTGTTTTTCCGTGAGACAGCCTTCCAAAATTTTAGAATCGCAAAAAATGATGTTTGGACCTCCGTTTTTGCGTTTTTGTCGTTTGTTTCAGTCTTTCCGAAATTTTCCGACGAGTTTTTGAAGATTTTTGAGGAGAAAACCTAGATTCGAAAGTGAGCAGCGTATGGAAGAAGATGAAGTATCGAAACGTTTTTTTTAAAAAGTAGTTTCGTAGGTGTTTTCAATAAATTAGAAGGAAGGGTAAAACGGTCATTCGGAACCCTCTTTATATATTTTTTTCTAATTCTGGGCACGCGATGAAATGTTATTGCGCGGTGGATTTTTCATAAAACTTTTTCGTTTTTTGGGCATTTCATAAATTTCCCATAATTTTAAGGCTATGCTCGGTAGAAATGATGGAAAAGTGGAAGGAATGAAGGAAAAAGATAAGGATTCATTTTCCTTCCATATGGAAAGAAAAAATCATTTCCTTCTTTTTGTGTTTGGTAGCAAGAATGGAAAAGATAAGAGATGTATTTTTCTTTGTTTGGTATGAAAGAAAAAGTGGAAGAAAAGAAAGTAAAAAATATAGGATTTACCAATTCTACCCTAAACTAAAAATACTTATTTACCATTTGACTTCATAAATAATTTTTAAGTAATAATTCATATGGGGGTATAATTGTTAAATAATACAAGCCTCCACTTTTTCTTTCACTTTTTCTCCCACTTTTGGGAGGATTGGATTTCTTAGGTTTTGAAGGAAAAGTAATTCCTCCACTTTTTCTTCCTTCCTATTTTTCTTACATACCAAAAAAAGAAAATAAATCTTTTCTTTCACTTTTTCCTCCTCTATTTTTTTTCCTCGTATTTTTTTCTCCTACCAAACACACCCTAATAAAGAAAGACTCATGTCTCCTGTGGTGGGCGGCTGGACTCTTCTATTTTTTCCTCATGTTCGTTCTAATATTTTAGAAAGACTTGTGCAGTCAAGTGGCCGGCAGCCCTCCCTTCTCCACAACCACAGGTGACCACAGGTGACTCTTTGATTTTATATATATATATCAAATGATCTCTAGCATAGTGGTTAAGAAAGATGCATGTGGGTGAAGACGTGTTCGCCACAATTACTCATTGCTAATATATATATATATATATATATATATATATATATATATATATATATATATATATATATATATATATATATATATATATAATAATAATAATAATAATAATAATAATAATAATAATAATAAATGTTGAATGCAATTTTACATTCTATTTGCAAAAGAATTTGAATTTTATCATAGAAAAAATATATTTATATATGACATGGCAAATTGGCAATACTAATTTGGATCAAAGAAAAATATAGCTACATAGTATATCTATTTGTATCAAAGAAAAATAAGGTAATATATTCAAGGGCGGAGGGACACTTGAAAAAAAAAAAATAATAAATAAAAAGTAAAGCCAATTTTGCTTTAAGTGAAAGGGGCCGGCCCAGTGCAAAAAGTAAGTGCCCGCCCGACCGGGTGTTCAACTCAAGTTAGCAAAAAAAAAAAGTAAAAAATAGCCAACTGTTATAATTTTCTCCAAGTGAAGGGCCTCATCTCTTCTGTTCCACTGGAAAAATATTTTCCATGGAAAATATTTTCATCACAAATTTTCCACCAATTGTAGTGTTTGATAGCTTATATTTTCCATGAAATTATTTTCCAAAAAACTATCATTTTCTATATTTTCATCTAAAATGGTGGAAAATGAAACTTGTCCAACCCATAGGAAAATATCATTTTCCATGAAAAACAACTATTTTTCGTGGAAAGTAATGGCAATCAAACACCCAAATTAAGTTTTACATGAAATTTTTTTAAAATTCCATAGAATTTTTTTCCTAGGAAAATAGTTCCATGGAATTAATTTCTTTTCCACATATTTTTCACCTTGCAATCAAACGCACCCTACGTGAATATGATAATCCAGCTTTCATTTCATTGGAGTTTGATATTGGCAATTTTTTGTGAAATTTCATGAAGATGATTGCTATTACTTATCTTTGTATATTTTTACCCACTATTGTTCAATTGCATGATGCTGGAATTGGCACAAGTATTAACTCTTTTTATGAGTACCTTTTGAAGGCAAGTTATTTTTCTTTACAAGTTCAATTTCATGAATATTAGATGTATGTTGAAATTGGCACAAGTATTGACTCATTTTATGAATATCTCTTGAAGGCAAGTTATCTTTCTTTATAAGTTCAATTTTAAGAAGATCAAATGGATGTCTCCTCTTACTAGGTCCGTTGTAGTTTTTGGTTTCCCTTGTACTGCAAGTCTGCATGTAATGAGACATGCCTAAAGGCCTCATAGTTCTGTTCCATATCACAACTTTTATTATCCAACTTCATTTATTATACACAGTTGTTGGAACTGATGAATTGAGTATTTGTTATCTATATTTACAATGAATGCATTTTTTTTTCTTAAGATTATGACGGATTTTGAATCATCCAATTTAAAAGAACCTCTGCCAAATTTTTTGACATAAATTTTAGAACTTTATAATAACTATTAACTAGTCCACACTAGTACAAAATTCTAATTCCGCCCCTGAATATATCTAATCAATTTTTATTTCATCCCAATTAAAATTTGTTGTGTGAAGGACGGTCATATCCATCTCATTTATATCCTGATATTTAAATTTACACAAGTTCAAATCTAGAAGTACTGAAACTCACAGGTGGGTAACCAGAACTAAAGATAAGTGGATAAAAACTCTTGGTAAAATTATCCCAGTGCTAATATTGGTTACAAATAATTTGGAATAATCTGATGTGGTAATGTTTAGTTAGAATTTAGTCCCCTTGGGCACAATTTTTGGTGGTTGATATTTATGTTAGGTGTGTGTTTGTTTCCCAGTAATGACCTACTGACATTAGGTTTGGTAGTGCTTATTTTTTGCATGCTTCTGCTTATATATTTTTTTAAAGAAGCATCACTGCTTTTGTCTAATTTGTTGATAAACTAATTCATTTGGGAACAACTTTTTGAAAGAAAGTTGTCTTCTATTTATTTTGGGTTTGGAATATCTTTAATTTTATTAGTATTTCACTAATAACATATATTTTTTTGGATATTTATTTTTTTAATTATTTTATTTCTTAAATTTTGGAAGCATTATTGTATAGTTGTGGATAAAAAAATATACGATATGAATATTAACCTTTGAGCGCACAAGACAACTTTTAGACTTCGCCTAATGCATCGATAAGTCCGGCTCTGTGAACTCGGCCGAGCTTATTATAGACTGGACAAGATCGATCCGGTTCCGATTCTGATTTTGGTTCCACTTCGATCAAACAAGGAGGAATAGTGCACAGCTGACTTTGTGACTTACCCAACAGTGAAAAGTAATTAGGGCAGGTGAAGGGCAGAAGGGGGTGACATAAATATTTATTCCCATTAGGGGTGGGCATACGGTTCTAGGACCCGCGGTTCCTACCCGGTCTGAACCGTAAAATGTCTAAACAAGTCGGTTCCTAAATTTTAAAATTTAAACGGGGCGGGCCGGGGCGGATCGTGTGACATTAACGGGGCGGGACGGGTCCTATTTTCAAAATAAACGGGCCCCGACCCGACCCGTTTCTAGGAGTATATATTTTTTTTATATCAATTTTTAGCATTTTTTGTTATTATAGTCTATACATAATAGGATATCTTATTGTTTACTAAACAAATTCTAGAAGTTTGGGAAGACACTAGACTTGTTTTGTTCTTATAGACAATATAACATATATATGTTTACTATTATAGAATTTTTTAAACTTCTTTTAGACTCGTTTGGACCCGCGGGTCGACCCGTTTCGGACCCGTTTCAAACGGGTCGGATCCGGTCCGGGTCCAATATTTTTTGGACCCGTCCCGTCCCGCCCCGCCAAGTAACGGGTCCGGTCCGGATCCAACAAATTTGGGCCCGGCCCGACCCGTGCCCACCCCTAATACCCATCCCATGGCAAGGAAGGATGTGTCCCCTTCACTCACACACTTCCACACATTTAACACTCAGGCTGTGTTTGGTAGGAAGGATAGAAAAGTGGAAGGAAGAAAAAAGATAAGGATATATTTTTCTTCCATATGGAAAGGAAAGATCATTTTCTTCCTTTGTATTTGGTAGCAAGGATGAAAAAGATAAGAGATGCATTTTCCTTTGTTTGGTATGAAAGAAAAAATGGAAGAAAATAAAGTAAAAATATAGGGTTTACCAATTCTATCCCCAACTAAAAACACTTATTTACCATTTGACTTCATAAATAATTTTAAATAATACATTCATATGGGGGTATAATTGTTAATTAATACAAGTCTCCGCTTTTTCTTCCACTTTTTCTCCCACTTTTGGGGGGATTGGATTTCTGAGGGAAAAGTAATCCCTCCACTTTTCATTCCTTCTTATATATTTTTCTTCCATACCAAACAAGAGAAAATGAATTTTTCCCTTCACTTTTTCCTTCTCTATTTTCCTTCCTTCCACTTTTTCCTCTTACCAAACACACCCCAGAGCCCATCTGGCTGGCACATTACTGCCTGACCCCTCACCGACTAATAGAGATCTACACCTTTTCTTTATTTTTTATTTTTTATTTTGGGTATTACATTGAATAGATTTTACAAACAATACGTATGTACAGACCGAGAGAGGATCGCAGATTAAACTATGGTGTCACGTATCTTTCTTTAATTAGTCGACTTTTGACTCCCACGATAACAAGGGACACGTGGCCATTAAACTACGGTACCCCTCGGTCTGGGAAGCTTTTTTGTTTTTTTTAAAAAGGTCATCCATTGGACCAATTAGGAACTATGGATTAATCACATTAACTACATATGTTATACATTTAGGCTGTGTTTGGTAGGAATTATGGAAATATGGAAGAAAGAAAAATCAGAAAGATTTATTTTCCATCCATATGAAAAGGAAAGACTATTTCCTTCTTTTGTGTTTGGTAGGATGGAAGGAAAATAAAAGTGATATACTTTTCTTTCTTTGGTATGGAAAGAAAAGTGGAATGAAAAAAAATAAAAAATATAGACTTTACCAATTATATCCTCAACTAACAACATTTATTTACCATTTGACTTTATTGAACTACTTTAAAATAATAAAATTTCTAAAGGGTATAATTGTAAATTAAGATGGGTATGCACTTTTCCTTCCACTTTTCCTCCCACTTTTGGGATGATTGATTTTCTTAGTTTATGGGGAAAAACAAATTCCTCCACTTTTCCTTCCATCCACTTTTCTCCTCATACCAAACAAGAGAAAACGTTTCTTTCCTCCCACTTTTTTCTCGTATATTTTCCTTCCTCCCATTTTTTCCTCCTACCAAACGCACCCTTATTACACGGACCATTTCTATTTTCAAACTAATTACACGGACCTCCCTATAGTTTATATTTTATGTAGAAACTAATAATATTGACCACCCTTATAGTTAATAAAATTTGTAAAAAGAGGATGGCCAGTGTAATTATTTTCAGAATATTAATAGTCATAGTAATACACATAAAACATAAGGGGTCATTGTAATTAACCCTAGCATACTATAACTTTTATCGGATATTTAGTAATACATGCTCATATAATAGTTGAAGTTAGATTGTGGGTCTCCGAAAAATATGACGTTAGTGTCCGAGTATTAAAAATATGACGTTAGTGTCCGAGTATTAAAATTACTGTTCGCTTGCCATTGTGGACAATAATTTTAAGACCCAAATACTAACATCAGTATATTTAGATATCCAAATCATAATATTAACTTATTATATGAAACCCTATTAGAGCATTATTAGTAAGGCCCATCCCAATTTTCAAATTCTAGATTTAGAATGTAGGAGCTCGTTTTGTAGAATAATAATACCCATCCAAGGTTTCAATTTCTGGATTTTCGGGTCCACCCACTCACAAGAGCTATATGTTGGGCCCGAAAATTTTAGATTCAGGAGGTAGAAAATTATTTTGTAAAATAGTAAGTCTCAATTTGAAATATAGTTCCAGATTTATATTAGTTTATTTACATTAATTGTTTGACCACTCAATCTTTGGAACCAAAGTTCATTTTATGTTATTATGATAGAAACCAACCCATTCTATATTTATCTTTATTTTAAAATTTTGGCTTCAAGATGAAATTTTAAGCACCATCTACTAACGATGCTTTTACTAAACAATCTGATTTTTATTTCTTACAGTAGTAAATAAGAAACAAAAATACTTTATGTACCTCCAAAATTGTATCCCTCCATGTCCCTCCGTCACGTGGTCTTCTTATATTCGTTCATGTCTTCCTCCAACCTTTTCTCCTATTTATTTCGGTCAATAAAGAAGTGCTATGTGGCGAAAAAATATGGAGAAATAAAAAATTTTGAGGTACATATAGCGCCACTCGATAAAAAATTTCCGCCGGTGGTTATGATGGACGTCGATAAATCGTTGTCGCACGTAGTTGGCAGAATATGACTCGTAATAAACGAGTGATGGGAGACCAAAATTAATGTAAGTATATGTTCTCCAAGATTCAGTAGAGATCAATATACTGTAGAGTTTGAAAAAAAAAAAAAAATTCGGACCGAGAAAGTAACGCATGCTGAATCATGCTGACCAACATGTTTGATCCGGATCCAGTAGAGGAAAGGGCTGGCGCACGGTCCTCCCTCCATCTGGAAACAATTTTTTCTAAAATTTACATTAAAAAAGTTTTAAGTTTTTAAGATAGAAAATAATAACCTTATTGACCAATTAAAAATTTCCACCCATAGCCGGCTCCAGGGGGAGGCCGGCTAGGCAGCCGTCTAGGGCCTCCTCCCTCAGGGGCCTCCAATTTTTTTTTTTTTTTTTGAATTTTTAGTTATTTTATATCGGAGAAAAAAAATGTGGACATAGAGAAGCTATGGTTGAATTAAATAAATCATTTACAAGAGGGGAAAAAAAAATATTTGCACCTATTTCTAAGCCGCCACAGTCACTCTCTCCCTCAACAAATGTGTCAATGCAAATTTTTTTTTTCCCTTTCTAGTTTCTAATGTCTTTTTTTTTTTTTTCTTGTGAAGCTTCTAATATTAATTGTTTAAAGATTGGGAAGAAGCGCATAAGTAGAAGAGATCTCAAAATATATCTTCGTTATTGTAAAAATAAAATTTACAAAAATATATAATAATCTCATTTTTGGACTTATTTAGGACCTCCAAAATGTTAGAACCCGTCCACCAGAAGTTGGTGCATGCTGTTAGCAGCAACAAAGTCACTATTGGTCGGGGAGGGGCCATTTAAATTTTCTAAGATTTTCAAAGATTAGTAATGTACGTAGTTCTGTGTCTGATCGTTGTTTATTATTTAAACGTGTAGTGGCATGCGTAAAGTATAAGGACTAAAACTTTCTTCAACGGGGATCTGATCATTTAAAAAAAAAAAACTTTATAATAGAGCATACGTAACAAATGAGAAACTCTAGTTTAGATGAGAAATATTACTTAAAATAAAAATGACGATTAGAAAAGTAAAGGAATAAGTAAAATGAATAAATATACTAATTTCTCGTATGTTTATGAGTATTAAAAGGACCACAACTAGTTTAAAAATAATTATACCGACTTTTTCATACTTTACATTTTATTTTAAAAATAAAGAGAATTAATGTAATAATTATTTATATAAAATATAAAATATATAGAAGGCTCGTGTAATATTTTAGGGTCTGCTTGGTTTGAAGGTTAAGAGAGTTAAGTGAGAAAAAGTTAAGTGATGGAGAAATAAAATCATGCTTGGTTTCAGCGTTGGAGTTTGTTTATTTCACCCATCTTTGTCCTTTTTTAACCCAAAATTTTGTTTAAAAAATCATAAATACTCCTTATTTATTCTATAAAATATCATGATTTTATTTCTCTATTTTTTCTTGTTTTCAACATGTTGCTCCGTGTTAGAATTTATTGTACCCTGTCGATTCATGAGATGAAGAACATAAATTAAATTACGGAAGCGTACCTGAATCCATTGCTAGACTTGATGGATCCTGAAGCGAACGTCTCTTTATTAGGTTCGATCTTCCAACCCGCTACGGCCCTTAATAACAAAGATGAAATCTTTGTTCCTCTCTTTGTTGATGGGGATACAGAAGAGAATAGAGAAACCCTCTCTTTGGTGGCCGTATGAGTTGGGGACCATAACCCTAATGAATACACACATATATATATATAGATATGTGTGTTGTGATATTTCTAATTTGGCCCCTCATCAAATTAGAATTATCTCCGGCATCTACACATTAATTCCATGACAATTATACCCTTAAGCCAATTTTTCAAATAGATCACTTTAATTTGGCTTAATTATTTAGATAGCCCAAACATAATTAATTTTACATGTGTGGCCCCATAATTATTGAATAATTCCAACAATCTCCCACTGGGCCACATATGTAACCTTATAATTGTGTTAACCTCAGTGAGCTCATAAATTGCTATCTTAATCCTTAGGGTATATCCGGACAATCTCGTCCATTAACCATATCAACATAGGATCAAAGCGGCCTTCGTCACATATAGCGTAACTAAACCATCAATGGTCACATATACCAATATAGCTAAACGACATAGATCAATCATGGATGCGTAGCATGAAAATTACACGCAATGTGATCAATACATGTCTATTTCCAACTGGTCCTCCTTAACTTTAATGAGATCAATACTTTGACATAATAAAAACAGAATGAACTGAATTTTCATATATCTGATCAGATAAATATCCAAAATAGTTTAATACATAAATGTGTTCAAAACCAAATAGCACCCAAATACATAAAATACAAACTCCCATTATATTGCCATATTCTTAATTAACACCCATATGAGCAGTATGCTCATGAAAGACCCAAGGTGATAATGCTTTTGTGAGCGGATCCACTAATATGGAGTTTGTCCTAATGTGCTATATGGACACTATAATCATTCTGAATTCTTTCCTTCACAACTAGAAACTTTATGTCAATATCCTTTGACTTATACAAGTTTTCATTGTTATTGGAATACAGTATTGCTGATTTATTGTCACACCATAATTTTATGTGGTCTTTCAACACCGTATTGTAGGCGCAGTCTTGTGACAATTTCGTAACCATATTCCCTGAATAGATACCCCACAACATGTTTATAAACCTTGCTTTCATGGTGAAAAAAATTATGAGTGCATGTTTGACACTCATCCAAAATATACCTCCATTAGTGAGCATAACCTGATGTGGATCTCCTGCTGTATTGGCATCCAACAAAATCGGAGTCGAAATACCTTATGATCTCCAGAATTATCCGATCTCCTAGAAAGAGCATATAATTTCTTGTTCTCTATTAATTACTTAAGTAGTTTGGCTGCTACCCGATGATCCATCCATACTTGCTTAAATATCTGCCTAACATCCTAATATGTACGCAATATCCTGACGCGTACATACTTGAGCATACATTAGACTCCCTATAACTGATCATGAAGGAAAAATCTATTGTATTTTCTTAATTTTAAGGCTAACCTTAGGACACTTGATTGAGACCAAATTTGTCTCCTTTAACGAGAGGTGTCACCTGATTTGCATTGAATACTTTAGTCAATATACAAAACCAGAAAATAATTCCTACTCCCACTGAACTTGTGTTACACACAATCTTCAACAGTGTTCATCTCAAAACCAAACGAGATAATCACTTGAAGTACCTTTGACGAGAAGCTTGCTTGAGTTCATAAATAGATTTTGTCAATTTGCAAACCATATTCTTTGGGTCTTTCGACACAAAGTTTTCTGGTTGTCCCATATAAACTGTTTCATTAGTGTTACCATTGAGAAATGTCGTTTTGACATCATTTTGACATCCATTTAATGTAATTCAAGATCAAAATGTGCAACATGTGCTATGGTTGTTTTAAAGGAGTTTTTCAAAGATTCCGAAGAGAAAAACTTTTTAAAATCAATCCCAAAATTTTGAGTAAAGTCACTAGCTACAATACGTACTTTATACCTCTCCACATGACCCTTCGAATCCTTCTTGGTTCTAAATGTCCATTTGCAACCAATGGACTTCATAACTTTTGGTAATGGGACAAGTTCTTAAACTTTATTGTCTTGTATGGACTTATACTCTTTATTTATTGTATCAATTCACTTTAAGAACTGGAACTTTTCATGGCCTGACGGAAGTTGATTAGATCATATTCTAGTATCCATAGTCTTCCTCACGTTCCTAGATAAATATGACAAATATTATCCGAAATTTTATTTCTCCTTTCTCTGGTGGACCATCTTATTATTACCGATTCTTGAGGTTGTTGAGTTTGTTTCTTAGGAATAATTACCTTATCTTGAATGAGGTGCCGTTACAGTGTCGTTGTTAAGGTATCTTAACAACGACTTATAGAGGTAATTCGACATTGTCTTATTGAGGCTCCAAATTCACTTCTAGATCATGACGGGTATAGAATCCTGTACATCGTCAAAAGTGATTGTAGGAATCGTAATTGATTGTAGGAATCGTAATTGATTCCTTCTCAAAGACAATGATCCTGACTTTATTTCTCCCCTAAACTCAACATCCTCAAAAACTATTACACTTCTCGTCTCAAATTTTTTTTTGTGTGGGACCGTATAATATTAACCCCTCGATCTGTCAGCATAACCAATAAAGTAGCTGCTTACAATTGAACTTTGGTCTGTATTTCTTTACACATTATATAGACATTAAAGTTTATAAAGTCAATAGAATCCAAATCTCATCAGACACAAGTCATTCAACTCTATTTCTAGAGATGTGACCTAATCGCTTATGTCACAATGAGGCTAAAAACATTTATTGTTAATTTTGTGTTTAGTACCACATGACTCCACTTGCAAGGTTTCATTGTGATACGAGTCGGACACGTCCAACCTATGTTGTAGACACAGCGTAGTAAGTTGTATGTAAACCCCAGAAAAACTCCAAGTAGCATGATCAATCAATCTCATCACAACTACTAGCTCGAATAGATGACCACAACATCACACATTCCACTATAGATTTCCTAAATAAGCAACCCACGTAGGAGTAATTACAAATCTGCCATTCCCGAAGTAGAAAACCACAATTAATTAATCTGAATAAGATATTCCAATGGAGGATAAAATTAATTAAAATTATTATATAAATTCGATTAAAATATTCTGAAAATGATTAAGAAATAATAAAATATTAGAAAACAATTTTAAATATAATTTATTTAGGAATAAAGGGATTACAAATTTACCCTCCTTATAAAATTTTGTCCTCAAAATTTCCGGAGTGGCAGAGAAGAGCAAAAGATTTTCAAAGAAGGAAGTTTTAGGTACCAAGAAACAAATCAAAAACAGAAAAGCAAGAAAGTTTTAGGTTCTAAGAAACAAATCTCGAACAGGAAAGTCTAGGTACTAAAAGAAAACCTAAAAGGAAAGATCAGATTGAGAGTTGCGATCCACGATCTTCTCCAACCATGCGAGGAAGGTCTTCAGGTCAAAAGCCTTGCCTTGGGTCTATTTTCAGTATTCTTCTGGAATTTGGACCGCCTCAGCTTCCTCAGTTGTCATGATACAGGCTCGTCCTTGCTGTGGTGGCTGCTGGGTCTGAAGAGGTAGGATCCTCTGCTGAGTTCTTGGTGCTGGTCCAAGAGCCAGGCGAGCAGTAGCCTGCGAGCAATCCCTCACCTAATGAGCTGACGATCCGCAGAACAAGCAAAGTCCCAACCTCTTGCGACACATATCAAAGTGATGATCGGGATGGTGGCAATAGACACAAGTGATCGTCGTCTAGGTCTGCCTCTCTGGCTGGGGTGCAGGATGTTGAGGTGGAAGCGACCTCGCTTGGATGTGGGGTCACTTTGATGGGCCAGAGTTGTTGCTAGTGCCTCCATCTCTATCTCTCTTGGTCCTAGGCTCCATGTCCTTCTCATCTCCCTGTGCAACGCTAAGGATGTCCTCATTAGTATGGACCCTGCTGGTGGTGACAGCCAAGTGAATCTCCCGCGATAGTCCCTTCTTGAACCGGCGGGATCGCTCCTGGGGTGTGCGTACTAGTTGTAAGCCCCCTGAATTTCCCGAATTATTTTTTGAATTTTCTAATGAATTATTTTCAATAACTCATTTCTAAATAATTAATTTCTGATCATTAAATGCTCTTTACCGTGACTTGGAATTCTAGAGCATCATGGATGCCAATCTCTGGAAACTTCCTTCTTGAAGTTTGTAGTAGACGAGATTACCTTCATGTTGATATATGGTGTCCCACTCAAACTTGTTCCCTTCTGCTCCATTTGCTTCGCGCAACTTTCGGGTCAATTTAAACCAATTTATCGTCTGCCGTAATTCATGATTTAACTTCCAACTTAATTTCCGGGCCCGACATCGGTCCAATCCAGTCGACCCAATATATGGCCATGGCATGTTTTGAGCCTACTATGCACGTGCCACTTGCGTGCCACCGATTTGATCTCCCTTGTGCTCCCATTCCATCCGTAATTTTAATTGGTTTAATTTATAAATTTAATTAAATCTTGGCTTCGACTTTGTCCAAACTTGGCCCAACATCCAACCCAAATTGGTGTGACCCCTGTCACGACTGCCCATATACCCCCACACAATTTCTGTCTTTTTCCCTATTTAAAATATCTTCTTATTTTTTTCTATAAATATTTCCCTCTCTTTCTAATATGTATATATATATATATATATATACATATTTACAAATATCTCTCACTCCTTACACCTCACCCCATCCCCATCTCCTTTTTCTCTCTCCTCTCTCACATCAGCTAACCCCCCCTTAGCCGACAGTACTACACCCCCCTCTCTCTCTCTCTATTCTCTCTTTCTAAAATATCATTCTCTCTCTCTCCTCCCTTTTAAACTACACCCACACATACAAACATCCCTCTCTTTCTCTCAACCCACACATACCATCACCCCCACCAGCAAGCACAACCGAGCCACCCCTGGCCGTGCGCAGCTCCGACGAACCCCCCTGGGCAGTGCCCTCCTCCCCGGCGCGATGCATAGCCTATTCGTGCATTTCGTACTAAATTCCGTCGTGACGCGCTCGGGAACGAATCCAGAATCTCGTTTCGGGGCAGCAACTTCGTACCGATTTTTTGGACAATCCGACCGTTGGATCGACGATTTCTTTGCTCCGTTACAATCTCGGTATATAGCTCTTCACTCCCCTGAAATTTCACCCGTTAATTTTATCGTTTGATAGATCAAAACCGGCCACCAAGTTGACGTTTTAATTTGTATTATTTTTGGACAGTTTTGCGACGCCAATTTTGCGGGTTCGTATCTTCGTCGTAGCAGCTTCGTTTGGTGCGCCGTCGGTTCCGGTGTATAGCTGGTATCACCCTCTTCCTGTCCCCTTTAGATTTCATTTCAGTTTGAGCTTGTTAGGTCGGTCGAATTCGACGCCAAAGTTGGCCGTCCGAATTCTTAGTGTTGCACTTGTAAAATTCCGATTTTGAACCCGGGACTCCGGATTCAATTTCTGATACCACCAGTAGACTCGTGGCATCGTTCTGGTATGTTTTCATATGAAGTTTGCTTGATTTGGAGAACGAGGGCCCTGGCATGCATTTCGGTGCAAAGTGGGTCCTACTTTCCGAGTCAACGGGTCACTTTAAGATCGGCTCATCGGAAACCAATTCTGGATATACCGTTGGGTTCGTATCGTCATTCTGGACTTGTTGACATATAATTTGCTGAGTTTTGAAGACATTTGCTCCGGCATGCATTTCCGTGCAAATCGGATTCCAAATGTCCGCGTCAACGTATCATTTTGAGATCGGCACATCGAAATCCTATTTTGGACATACCGTTGGGTTCGTATCATCATTCTGGATTCGTGGACATATAATTTGCTAGGTTTTGTAGACTTCTATCCTGACACGCTTTTCGGTACAAAGTGTGTCCAACGACGGACATCATTTTGACCCGAAATTACCGTTTTGCCCCTGTGTCCAAATTGGACTTTTGGACAAGCTATTCTAGCTATTTTGACCATTCTAGACACGTTGGTGATGTTAGTTTCATCATCCGACAACATCTGTAGATTTCTTCTCCTTTTGTGTCACCCTATTATTATAAGATTTTCTCCTTTTGGTTGTTCTAGAGACCCGTCGATTTCAGTGATTCTAAATAACTGAAATTCATAAGTTGGCCTTGTAGATGTTTATAGAGACTAGCTTGACCTTTATTGACCATGGTTGACTACTTTGACTAGACGTCGAAGTAAAGTCAACATTTGACCTAGGTTAGACTAGTTTTGACCTTGGTTGACCACAATTGACTTTTTTGACCAAAAGTCAACCTGAATTCAACCGTAGCCTAAAATTGACTAGAACTGGACCGAAGTTGACCAGTTGACCCAAAGTCAATTGTTATTCAACGTTAGTCAAATTTGACCTAGAATTGACCAGAGTTAACCAGTTGACCAGAAGTCAACTGTAAGTCAATCATTGACTTAGATTGACCTAGTTTGACTTGTTTTGACTTGTCTTGGCCTAGTTTGACTTTGTTGACCTAGTTTGACTTAGTATGAATTGATTTTACTTCCAAACCCTTATATTGATACAGTATTCCACCTATAGGTCCTCGATCGAGGCACTGTTCTTGGACTCAGTCGACTTATTCATCACATCGCAGGCGAGTACATTCTCTGATAATAATTCTGTTTTATGATATCGTTTATGTTTCTTGTATTTAGTGTAGATACCCTTGTTCTCTTGACACATTGTTCACACGGATTGGTATTTCTCTGGATCCCGTCATGAGATGTTATTCCTCGCTCTCCTTGGTATATCTTGTGCAAGTCTTTCTTGTTCCTTGTGCATTATATAGACACGATTCCTGCGAAGGCTAGCTACCCTCGCGGAGAATCGCGTGTCATGATGTGTCATGGTTGGATCCACTATACTAGTCGGAGACGGGGAGTATTAGTGTAGATGTGTGGTCATTATCCACCTTGTTTATTCTTGTAGACCTTGAATGCTACCAATCCTACACTTCACGTAGGATTGGCTGATCAGTAGACCTTGTGCAGACCCAAGCCGACCACATGTTGTAGCTAGTACTCATACACCTAGATAGATGATTCTTGATTCTTGTACATGCCATGATCAGTTTTACTTGCCTTGTTCTAGCTCTAGATTTACAGCTTACCTTGCCATGATACTCACATGTACATTTCATAATTTCTTGTATATTCTCTCTATTTACTGCTACATTTTCAATATCGTCTAATTAGAACTGTTATTTGAGATTTGTACTCGTTCCATCCTGACTGGATATGTTGACAAAATTTTAGGAGATAGTTGTGCCACATTTGTTGGACTGCAGGATGATTCTAGCTGAGGTGGATCTTACTATTCTTCTATGTGAGTTGCCTGGTAGTTATCCTTAGTTAGTCTTGTTGTTCCTTCTTTATTTTCCTGACTTATGATCATTGTAGATTCTAGTTGTTCTAGTGATATTGTTATTATTTCTTGTCTTATCTTCCTTAGTTTTCGTGATGTGACATGAGTACATTTTTAGTTATGGATTCTTAGATGTTGTAGTTAGTATAGTATACTTGTCACGCCCCAGAACCAGAATACTGTAGAGCGGGGGCAGACATAGCCAGCTACGTATAACGGAATGGGATCCACCCCGCTATACGGTCACGGCTGTCTAGATATGTGAGGGTTTCACTACAATCCATCAGTCTCTTAAGGTCATAAAATAGCCTATTGTCTCAATCTCAACCAACTAATAGTAATTACAAGATGTCAGACCACCAAATACACAATAGTAAGGCGTCCCATACATTATATATTCGGAATGATCATGAAGCTAGTCATTACAAAATGCGAGGACTAGCAAGAGTTCAGTCATACATGATCAACCCCCGGGGCTTGTCAATCATGCTACAGCCCGTAGGCAGACAGTAAGTAAGTACAATCGAGCTAACACTTGCTCGTCGGCTAAACGCCTCAAAAGAATAATTTACAATATTACAGTGGGAGAACAAAAGAAACCCACTCGAAGCCCTGGTTACGCCTGGTGACCACCATCGGGCTGGAAAGCAGGGAGATCCTTTGGTGCTGCTCCGGTATCTGGCCATACAAAACCAGCTGGGTCAGACCCCAGAAAGAGCAAGTGCCACAAAGGAGGCTTCACTTAAGAACTAAAGCCAGCAAATTAGCACAATAATGTAATTACATAATAAGAGACCGTAATTTAAGAAAAGCATGATAGGTAATTATAAAAGACAATCTTGCATAGAATCACTAAAAGACAGGACATATGAAAAAGCATGCCAGGATGATATACGATGAGATAACCATGGGACTATTCAGATAGCTAGGTTACAACCCGTAAACCAAACAAGGACCGGGGTTGTAACCCTTCGTCTGAACGGAACTTGGTTTCTCTCACCATTTATCGGCAAGATAAATATAAGAAATCAGGTCAAGTAACAACCTGGAGTGACAATCATTATAGTGACAATCTGGAGTGACAATCATTCAATCATTCTGGTACAATCTTGCAATCAATCAATTCTAGACAATACCATACTGGACTAGACTCCATCCAATCAATCACGGCCAATCATTGCCTACGGCTTTCCACATTAACTAACTAGGGTTATCACAATCCTAGTTACTAGCAAGATGCAATGAGATGCTCCAAGTAGTCACAGGCCCTGCAGCTATCCAGGTTATCCAGGCAATCATTATAGTGACAATTCAGAGAGTACAATACATTAGAGTGACAATAGAGTTCAATCATTTAAAGTGACAATCAAGAGTGCCCCACATAACAGTGGGCTGGAAATGTGCCCTACTCGTCGGCAGGCTACAAGTCCAAGCATTAGCGGCCGGGATAACGGGATCGCCTGTAACTGGGGAACATCTCTTCATGACTAGTGAATTATACTAATTATTAACCTTAGTCCATTTCAGTAGGTACTCCTGACCGTGGTACTCAGGAGTCCCCTCCTAGACATGATGCAAGACAGGACTGGATTATTTGTACAAGCACAATCGCCTACGGTGTCATGATTAATTAAACAGGTCATGTCATGTCAGGTAGCCGTCGCAACAGCATATCAGGGTATATCATATCAGGTTTTCTTGTCAGGAGTGCGCCACGGCGGGCTACTATCAGGTCATGTCATGTCCACTTGGTACTTGTCAAGAGTGCGCCTTAACAGACCACTATCGTGTTCTATCCTTACATTATCATGAATGAGAGAAACTTGCATAGAATAACTAGTAACATGTTCTTGAAGCCAAGGAAAAGATCTACAACTTTCATGTTTTGAGTTTTTTCAAGATTCTAGCTACAAAACGACTTAAACATGCAAAACAGCGAAATAGAGCAATTCCGGCGCATGGAATTCCTGCACAATCGGCGCATGGGATTCCTGCACGAATCGGCGCATGAGATTCCTGCACGAATCGGCGCATGAGATTCCTGCGCAATCGGCGCATGGGATTCCTGCACGAATCGGCGCATGAGATTCCTGCACAATCGGCGCATGAGATTCCTGCACAAATCGGCGCATGGGATTCCTGCACGAATCGGCGCATGAGATTCCAGCGCAATCGGCGCATGGGATTCCTGCACGAATCGGCGCATGAGATTCCTACACAATCGGCGCATGGGATTCCTGCACGAATCGGCGCATGAGATTCCTGCACAATCGGCGCATGGGATTCCTGCACGAATCGGCGCATGAGATTCCTGCACAATCGGCGCATGAGATTCCTGCACGAATCGGCGCATGGGATTCCTGCACGAATCGGCGCATGAGATTCCAGCACAATCGGCGCATGGGATTCCTGCACGAATCGGCGCATGAGATTCCTGCACAATCGGCGCATGGGATTCCTGCACGAATCGGCGCATGGGATTCCTGCACGAATCGGCGCATGGGAAACTCACGTTGCGTCTTCAATACATGCGCGTAAGAAACCTACGCGCATGACACGCTCGGAGTTAAGGAATGCATTGCCGGGACTTCACGGCGCATGGCCTTCCGGCGCATCAGGTTCATCGTCCCCAAACAGCAAGTTCAGCCATGAAAGTTCTGAAAACTTGTAATGGCCATAACTTCCTCATCCGGAGTCGAAATCAAGCGAAACAAAAGCCAAAACTGCATGAAATCAAATTCTCTACAACATGGAACCACTAGTTTTTGGAAATACCAAGTTTTTAGAGATTAAAACCAAGAAAACTAAACAAGAAGGAATTTAAAACTTAGATCTACAAAAATATAACCATCAAAACCGAAAACTTCCAGTTCTAAAGAGGCTTAGAATCTAGTAAGGAAGAGAATGGAACAATAAAACATGAGATCCATCATGAAGCAAGATTGCACTTGCCTAGACCTCTCTCTTCTCTCTCTGGTAGGTGAAGGGAGTAAATGAGGAAGAAGAAGATGAGTAATGAAGAGAGAGAAAGAAGAAAAGGGCAATAAATATCAAAGGTGGTGGTAGGTAGGGGGTTTATCCATGGTTCATAATGAACCAAAATAATCCCAATCGAACCAAGCCAACCCGGGCCAAGAATAAACCAAGCCAAGCCATGAAGAAAACTAAACAAGGAATCATGCAATACAAGAATAAATACGTACACGTATTCCAGAAATACGTAATACGAACCACAGGCATTACAACTCTACCCACCTTAAAAGAATTCCATCCTCGGAATTTAATCAAGAGGCTAGAGGAGCAATGACAAGCTACATTAATTACAGGCAAGCTATACTAGACAATCAATCAAGCAATCAATCATGCAAGCAAGGAATCGAAGGCATGAGGCATAAGAAGGACATTATACCTCACGAGTCAAACAAGTCAGGATATCGTGATCGGATATCATCCTCACGCTCCCACGTTGACTCACCCAAAGAGCGATGAACTCAAACAACACGAACTAAACAGATAGTCTTGCGCTTGAGGTCTCTCTCTTTGGTCAAACATGGACATGGGCCTATCCTCATACGAAAAGGTTGGTACCAATAACCAGTTTCGAACAACTTAGATATGGCTCGGGTCCGAGATGTACCGTTGTAATTAGGATACATGAAATACGTCATGCACCCCGCATAATGACGGTAGAAAAGCAAGATGAGAGGACACATATACCTCTCGGTCGATTCTGAACCTGAGCCTGGGCTAAGGCAAACTGCCGCGGGTTCTGTTGTTGGAAAGTCTGGGCCTGAGTCGGCAATGGCCTCGGGAACGGGAACTGCTGTTGCTGGTGAACTGGAGCTGGTACTGGTGCTGGTGCTGGTGCTGGTCCCCTAACCGAGGGACTAGATACTGTCGATGTTGAATCAACTCTGAATGGGCAGGACCCCACCCTATGGTCCGGTGCTTCACACAATAAACACAATCCCAACGCCTTACGACACTCTGCTGCCACGTGTCCAGGCTTCCCACAATAAGAACAGCCTACGGTGGAAGACTGTGCTTGCTTCTGTTTCTGCTGAGGGTACGTCGGGGTTGAGTGCTGAACCGACGTAACTGAGGTTGCTTGCCTCGGAGTTCCAATAGTCAAAGCCCTATCTGCCAGGACTGGTGCTGAAGACTGATTCATCTGACTATGGGACCGCTTCCGACCTCCGGTCCTGTCCACTATTCTCTTGGAGGTATACTCGTGCCTCCTTGCTGCTCGCAACACCGCATCATAGGTCTGATGCTCGAACTGTTCTACTGCCAATATAATCTCCAGGTGAAGTCCCTGCTGGAACCTCTGCGCTCTGTCAAACTCGGTTGCCACCAAGGTGGGAGCAAACCGACTGAGTCTGGAAAACTCGGCCGCATATCCGTCGACCGTCCTCCCCATCTGCTTAAGATTACTGAACCTGGTCTGCAAGTCATACCGAGCCACTGCATCATAATACTTGGTCTAGAACTTCTCGCTGAACACTGCCCAGGAGACAGGTGTTGTCAATCCTACTGCTTGTGCGGCCCACCAACTGCGGGCTAGATCCAATAACTGTAGGCGCACCACAGCCACCTTCTCGTCTTCTGGAGTCTTCGCGACTTCGAGAATCACCTCTATATCTTGTAGCCAAGCATCGGCAGCAATGGCATCCTCGCTGCCATCGAAGAATGGAGGGTTCAGGCGCTTGAAACTGTTGACCGCACTGTTCCCTCGGGGTCCACTTCTATTCAGAGCATCTTCCACTGCTTGGTGCAATGCATCGCCTCTACGATCTTGGAAAGCTAACAATGATCTGATGAGACCCACCAAAGTGCCATCATCAGGATCTACAGGCTGGACTGGCTGAACTAGCGGCTCTCCTCCAGTAGGTACGACTCGGGAGGCTGTTCCTGAGTGTTGGGCCTGATCTTCTGGTTGCTGCTGGTCCACGGAAGGTGATCCGCCTTGCTGATCGGCAGGTCCAGGTTCAATGCCGCTGAAGAAGACGACATGGGAACAATAAGGAAGGACCAGGACAGATCAACGATTACAAGCATGTGATCAGGACAAGAATTTCAGGAATCAAGAGGATACAAGCAGAGATCAAGGACGAGTACTGATTGAGACATCTATTCGGTAAACCCTCACACATCTTGATTAACAAGACCTGCATGGGCCACCACTTAAACTATGTCATGCCCCAGAACCAGAATACTGGAGAGCGGGGGTAGACATAGCCAGCTACGTATAACGGAATGGGATCCACCCCGCTATACGGTCACGGCTGTCTAGATATGTGAGTGTTTCACTACAATCCATCAGTCTCTTAAGGTCATAAAATAGCCTATTATCTCAATCTCAACCAACTAATAGTAATTACAAGATGTCAGACCACCAAATACACAATAGTAAGGCGTCCCATACATTATATATTCGGAATGATCATGAAGCTAGTCATTACAAAATGCGAGGACTAGCAAGAGTTCAGTCATACATGATCAACCCCCGGGGCTTGTCAATCATGCTACAGCCCGTAGGCAGACAGTAAGTAAGTACAATCGAGCTAACACTTGTTCGTCGGCTAAACGCCTCAAAAGAATAATTTACAATATTACAGTGGGAGAACAAAAGAAACCCACTCGAAGCCCTGGTTACGCCTGGTGACCACCATCGGGCTGGAAAGCAGGGAGATCCTTTGGTGCTGCTCCGGTATCTGGCCATACAAAACCAGCTGGGTCAGACCCCAGAAAGAGCAAGTGCCACAAAGGAGGCTTCACTTAAGAACTAAAGCCAGCAAATTAGCACAATAATGTAATTACATAATAAGAGACCGTAATTTAAGAAAAGCATGATAGGTAATTATAAAAGACAATCTTGCATAGAATCACTAAAAGACAGGACATATAAAAAAGCATGCCAGGATGATATACGATGAGATAACCATGGGACTATTCAGATAGCTAGGTTACAACCCGTAAACCAAACAAGGACCGGGGTTGTAACCCTTCGTCTGAACAGAACTTGGTTTCTCTCACCATTTATCGGCAAGATAAATATAAGAAATCAGGTCAAGTAACAATCTGGAGTGACAATCATTATAGTGACAATCTGGAGTGACAATCATTCAATCATTCTGGTACAATCTTGCAATCAATCAATTCTAGACAATACCATACTGGACTAGACTCCATCCAATCAATCACGGCCAATCATTGCCTACGGCTTTCCACATTAACTAACTAGGGTTATCACAATCCTAGTTACTAGCAAGATGCAATGAGATGCTCCAAGTAGTCACAGGCCCTGCAGCTATCCAGGTTATCCAGGCAATCATTATAGTGACAATTCAGAGAGTACAATACATTAGAGTGATAATAGAGTTCAATCATTTAAAGTGACAATCAAGAGTGCCCCACATAACAGTGGGCTGGAAATGTGCCCTACTCGTCGGCAGGCTACAAGTCTAAGCATTAGCGGCCGGGATAACGGGATCGCCTGTAACTGGGGAACATCTCTTCATGACTAGTGAATTATACTAATTATTAACCTTAGTCTATTTCAGTAGGTACTCCTGACCGTGGTACTCAGGAGTCCCCTCCTAGACATGATGCAAGACAGGACTGGATTATTTGTACAAGCACAATCGCCCACGGTGTCATGATTAATTAAACAGGTCATGTCATGTCAGGTAGCCGTCGCAACAGCATATCAGGGTATATCATATCAGGTTTTCTTGTCAGGAGTGCGCCACGGCGGGCTACTATCAGGTCATGTCATGTCCACTTGGTACTTGTCAAGAGTGCGCCTTAACAGGCCACTATCGTGTTCTATCCTTACATTATCATGAATGAGAGAAACTTGCATAGAATAACTAATAACATGTTCTTGAAGCCAATGAAAAGATCTACAACTTTCATGTTTTGAGTTTTTTCAAGATTCTAGCTACAAAACGACTTAAACATGCAAAACAGCGAAATTGAGCAATTCCGGCGCATGAGATTCCTGCACAATCGGCGCATGGGATTCCTGCACGAATCGGCGCATGAGATTCCTGCACGAATCGGCGCATGAGATTCCTGCGCAATCAGCGCATGGGATTCCTGCACGAATCGGCGCATGAGATTTCTGCACAATCGGCGCATGAGATTCCTGCACGAATCGGCGCATGGGATTCCTGCACCAATCGGCGCATGAGATTTCAGCGCAATCGGCGCATGGGATTCCTGCACGAATCGGCGCATGAGATTCCTGCACAATTGGCGTATGGGATTCCTGCACGAATCGGTGCATGAGATTCCTGCGCAATCGGCGCATGGGATTCCTGCACGAATCGGCGCATGAGATTCCTGCACAATCGGCGCATGAGATTCCTGCACGAATCGGCGCATGGGATTCCTGCACGAATCGGCGCATGAGATTCCAGCGCAATCGGCGCATGGGATTCCTGCACGAATCGGCGCATGAGATTCCTGCACAATCGGCGCATGGGATTCCTGCACGAATCGGCGCATGGGATTCCTGCACGAATCGGCGCATGGGAAACTCACGTTGCGTCTTCAATACATGCGCGTAAGAAACCTACGCGCATGACACGCTCGGAGTTAAGGAATGCGTTGCCGGGACTTCACGACGCATGGCCTCCCGGCGCATCAGGTTCATCGTCCCCAAACAGCAAGTTCAGCCATGAAAGTTCTGAAAACTTGTAATGGCCATAACTTCCTCATCCGGAGTCGAAATCAAGCGAAACAAAAGCCAAAACTGTATGAAATCAAATTCTCTACAACATGGAACCACTAGTTTTTGGAAATACCAAGTTTTTAGAGATTAAAACCAAGAAAACTAAACAAGAAGGAATTTAAAACTTAGATCTACAAAAATATAACCATCAAAACCGAAAACTTCCAGTTCTAAAGAGGCTTAGAATCTAGTAAGGAAGAGAATGGAACAATAAAACATGAGATCCATCATGAAGCAAGATTGCACTTGCCTAGACCTCTCTCTTCTCTCTCTGGTAGGTAAAGGGAGTAAATGAGGAAGAAGAAGATGAGTAATGAAGAGAGAGAAAGAAGAAAAGGGCAATAAATATCAAAGGTGGTGGTAGGTAGGGGGTTTATCCATGGTTCATGATGAACCAAAATAATCCCAATCGAACCAAGCCAACCCGGGCCAAGAATAAACCAAGCCAAGCCATGAAGAAAACTAAACAAGGAATCATGTAATACAAGAATAAATACGTACACGTATTCCAGAAATACGTAATACGAACCACAGGCATTACAATACTTGACAGCGTTCTACCGCCGATACCGCGGCGTAGGCTGGGCGTGGCCCACGTATTCGTATCCGTATATCCGGGTGCGGGTCGTGACACTAGTGACTCCGCAAAGTGGCTCAGTCGGCTGAACTGTGCCGTGTACTCATCAACTGTCATACTGTCATGCGCTAGGCGCTGGAACTGGCTCTCGATGGCATCTCTGGCGACCTTCGGGAAGAACTTCTCCTTCAACTGTCCCTAAAGTATGTCTAGAGAAGTCCTGGTGCTGTTAACTGTGGCTCGTCTCGGTACCAAGCGCGGGCGATATCAAACAGCTGCGTACTGGCTACCTCGATTTTGAGGTCTTTGGGAATGCGGGCGATTGGAGTAGCCTTTCGACGTTCCCAAGCCATTCGTCAGCGTAGAGAATCTCCTTTGTCCTGTAGAAATCCAAGGGTCCGAGATCCTTAAAGTCTCTAGCGGTCCCTCGCTTCACTGGTGTAGTCTCCTTGGCTCGGAGTGCATCGGTGACGCTAGCTCGAAAGAGCACGGCCTGCTCGCTCTGAGAGTCAATAAATTTCTGGAAGATTCCCATCAGCTGAGTACTATCAATTGTCACCACCACATTTCAAAAATAAGAATATTTTTGTCAATTTGTATTATCTATATTATTTGAATATTATTTAAGTAATTCATTGAGAATGTTTCATTCATTGTTAGTTTAGCCCACTAATTGAACCTTAACTAGTGAACCTTATTAGACTAGACTTAACCACTTGAGCCCACAACCTATGGGATGAACTCAGTTAGCTTCATTTAAGTTATGTTAGACTTAGTTTAGACTATGTTTGAGTCCCATACTTAGTGCACCATTTGCCTTTTGATTAGGAGAGGGTTCATGATGACTTGAAATGGCAAATTAGACTTTTTAGGAGGGGATTAGGGCTTCCTTTCTTGGCTGAACTATTTAGTATATTAATTCTTCTTCTTCTTCATTCTAGAGCCTCCACAACCCTAAGAAAAACCCTAGAAGAATCCCTCTTCATTCTTGTGGATTCCCACCACTAAAACCTTCCAAATTTCTCATAAACTCTTCCAAAACTTCTATTCTACAAGGCTAGGAGCTTGGATATCCAAGGAGCTCGTGGGAGGTGTCCAAGGAGGAGAAAATTTGTGTCAAACTTGACACAAAAGCACCTATAGAAGACTACATTGGGAAATCAACCACCTAATAGGTAAAACTCTTGCATTTTGGTGGTTTTGAGCTCATTCTTCATGCATGACACATGTAGGAGCACTCACTTTGGTTAGGGATACCCATGGTGAGGTGAGCAAGGCTCTAGGCTTTATTTTTGTGCATTTTATTTGGGGTTCTAGAGCCCTCCATGGATAAATTCGAGGAGAGCCCCCAAGTGTTTGGTGAAATGCCACATAGGCTATTTTGGGCTTTGATTTCAGTTTTGGTGATAGATTTGAGTAGGTTAATCTTTGTTTATGCTTTCCAATTGGTTTCCTAATGTTTTTCCTATATTATATATATTTATTTCTTGTCCACATGTTATACATATAATTGTAACTATATATAGGATAGTATATATATACATAGGCATGGTTGTGTGTGATGTTTGAGAGTGTATAGTTGTGGACACACACAAAAAAGAAGAAGAAAACGCTGTCTTTTCTTTTATTGGCGCAAGGAACCATAAATCGAGTACGCCTGAGAGATCCTGCGCTGAGGATTCCCGAGTACAAAAAAAAATTCTGGGGAATGGGACAATGGAGATCGAGCGGCAGTTGCTCATTTACTTCGTTGACACTCCGATTATAAAAGTGGGAGAAAACCTAAGAAAATTGCTAACTCTCGGCTCACTGGCAAGAAGTGCAGCAATTTGGCTCTTAAAAATGCTATCCGTTCTGTCTTTTTGAAGAGGGATGAGGCCCCCCTTTTATAGTTGTTCTTGGGCTGGAACGATGTTATGCGCCCACATGGGAGAACACGCTGGTTCCTATGTGGCCGTATAGTCCTGCTTTGGGCGCATAGTATATAGGCGCATACAGGCTGCGAGATCGTGGGTTGGTCGTGGCGTTGACGTGGCCGCATGCTTCGGTGCACGACTGCTCGTAGAGACTGACATAGCCGTGCGCTTCGGTGTACGTTTTGATCATGGCTTTGACTTAGTCAGGCTTGGGCGCATAGCCATGTCTCAGGCTATGCGCCCTCATTTTGGGGGAGCTAGTATTGGGTGCATGAAACTTCACTGGCTGGACGCATAGAGCTTCATTGACTGGGCGCATGGTGTTCCATTGACTGGGCGCATATGGCTTCATTGACTGGGTGCATGGAGCTTTACTGACTAGGCGCATGGAGCTTTTACTGACTTGGACGCATGAGGCTTCATTTGCTGAAAATTTTTTATGCTTCTACAGGACCCCCTTTAAAAAATTTGACACTTGAACAAGTTCGAAATACTTTGAAAGAAGCATGGATCGTCTTCTCATGATGCAACGGGCGCATATCACGGATCTCTCGTTTGGGCGCATAGTTTTTGGCTAGCCTGTTAGAGAGATACGACTGTTGAGATTTTCTTTAAAATCCGAACTGACAGATTCATCGGAGCGAAATTTGAAGCAGTCCACCCTTCATGCGTCGTCCACGCCAGCATATGACAGTCGCATAATGTTCAGGAAGCCGATACTTCACGTTGGCGCATAGGCCGTTGTGTGCGTATATAACACAACGGGGCATGGGCGCATACATCAAGTGGGCACATAGGAAGTGGCTCGTGCCTATAAATAGGCCCTGAAGGAGAGAGAAAGTTCATTATTCCCTTCTCTTTGAAATTTTCAAAAAACTCTTCGTCTTCTTCTTTTGAGAACCATGTCTCCCAAGGTTGCCAAGAGATTTGCGAATGGTAAGGGGACTGCGCTGAGCGATTCTCCTCCTACGGCAGCGTCCTCGGTAGTCCAGGATTCGATTCTGGGTGAGGGCATGCTTCAAAAAACAAAGTCTCGAGCGTTAATTTATGACGCTCGAACTTTTCTTCTGCCCGGGTACTTGCGCCTGAGGCAACATGCTTCTGTTGAGCATCATTATACGCCCATAGAGGTCGTGCGCCAACACTGTGGTGTGCTATGCACCCACGTGTTGCCATATTATGTGCCCTCTAATCGGTGGCATGTTATGCGCCCACGTACTGTTCGAGTGTTATGCGCCCACATGTCTCTGTTTTGGGTGCATATTCCTTTGGGCGCATAGCTATTCGGGCGCATAGGAGTCTTCAGGACTTAGTTTTTTTTGCAGTTTTCTGAGTCTGACTCCTTTTGCTTTTTGCAGGGATCTGGCTAGCAAATTTCTCTAGGATCAGTATAAGCGATTCTGGACATGGTGAAGATGCAACACTTGATTTCTCCAGGATCAGGATTGGCTATTCTGGGCATGGTGAAGATGCAACACTTGATACACACATCAGAGAGCTTAAGACTCTTCATGTTTTGAAAGGGTTCTGGCTGGCACATTTTTCCAGGACTGGCGTCGGTGATTCTGGGCATGGTGAAGATGCAACAATTGACGCACACATCAGAGAGCTCAGGACTCTTCGTGTTTTGGAAGGGTTTTCCTCAGATGGTAGGAAGAACCTTTATACATCGAAGAGTCAGACGATAGTTGGACGTCATCGTAAAAGTTCTGCTTTTACGGTTCTTCAAGTAGACAAAGGCAACACTAGAGATGTTGTTTTGAAGGTATTGTCTCTTGGAGAAATGGGCCCACGACATCCGCAACATAGAGGAGAGAAGATCACCATTTGTACGTGTTTTAGCATGCTACATTTGCCCTCCTCTATGTAGCTTCTCGAAGGTTCAACAGCCTTGTTTGCTTGCTTAGCAGTAAAACATAACCTCCTTCGTGGGCCACAAAACTACTTTTCGGCGAAAGCGTGGTGCTGCCAAGCTGACCAAGCTATGTGTTGCTGATGAGTAGCGAACTTTCCCTTCTTTTGGACATCAATGTAATCTTTTACTTCTTATCCAGATGAAGAGATGAAGAACCTTTTATTTTGCTCATGAGATGTAGTCATGTGAATGTAACTGATTTTGAATAAACATAATACATTCGCTCAACTCTTTGCTTGTGATATTTGTGGTGATTAGAGAGCCAATGATACAGTATTTGTGTAAAGGATATCCCGTAGATTTTGTAGCTCCCCTTTTTTTGGCTGTCACTGCTCTTGTACCCTTTTTTCTGTCTCTTGATAGACATTTAAGTACAAAAATAAAGAATCTTTTCGGAAATGAATGTTATTTTTGTGAAATATCAATGCTAGAGGTAATGTAGACGTAGTAAAGATATTTTTAGTGGGTATTCCGCTGGGAAATTTTTGATGTGGACCTATTATCCGTTTTATATTCGAAATGATTCGAATATAGATAATAAGTTGAATGATGCTGCTAGTAGAGGTAATATGGACGTAATAGCAGAGGATGTTCTATATCGGACCAGAGGTAATATGGACATGGAAAGATATATAGCATTAAGGGGGAGTGGATAATTCAGAGGTAATAGGGACGTGATTATCCTTGATGAATGCTTTGCTCAGAGGTTATGTGGACGTGGCAAAACATAATCATTTTTCTGGAGAATGATTATAGAAAAACAATTCAGAGGTGATATGGACGTGACTTGTTTTCGTCAAACCGAGTTTAGATGGAGTCAAGAACGGGAATGATTCCACTGGGGAAACAATTATCAGAAAACAACTCAGAGGTAATGTTGACGTGACTTGTTTTCGTCAAACCGAGTTCGGACAGAGTCAAAAACGGAAATGATTCCACTGGAGAAATATTTAGAGGACCTATTATCCAGGGCGTATTCAAGACTCTTGAAATACGAATAATATTTAGATAGTTTTTTTGAATCATATAAACATCGCACTGTACATTTACATGACTGAACACATGTGAACAAAAAAAGTTACACAGTATTTCTTCAGGAACTTGCCGTTGATATGCATCATGAGAAAGTCACCGTCGGTCTTGGTTAGCCGGTACGCACCGTTAGAATACACTAATTCTATGACGAAAGGACCTTCCCATTTAAGCTAGAATTTCCCTTTTGTGCGTCATGACCATCGGTCTTCTCACTGCTAAGACTAGATCACCGACTTGGAAGATCCTTTCCTTCACTTTTTTATTGAAGGCTCTGGAAAGACGTGCTTGGTATAGCTCAATATGCTGCTGAGCTAACAAGCATTTTTCGTCTAGCGTTTCGAGCTCCTGTAGTCGCAGACGATAGCTTTCTTCAGTAGTCAGCTCGCTGGCTAAGGCTACTCGGAGAGAAGGAATCTGGATTTCTAGGAGAAAAACTGCTTCGCTCCCATAAACAAGAGAAAATTGCGTACTGCCTGTTGGAGTCCGGACCGTTGTACGATAAGCCCATAGACATTCATCGAGCTTCTCGTTCCAATCGTGCTTGTTTGAAGACACGAACTTCTTGAGAAGCTTTATGATGGTTTTGTTGAAGGCTTCTGCTAGCCCGTTAGCTGCTGGATTGTAGACAGTAGAGGCTATGTTCTGGATTCGATTCTTATCGCAGAACTGATAGAATGCATGGCTTACAAACTGTGGACCATTATCATGGATGATCCTACGAGGTAGGCCGAAGCGGTAGATGACGTGATGTTTAATGAAACTGATCACGTTTGATGTCTTCATTTCAGTGAACGGTATAGCTTCCACCTATTTGGAGACGTAATCGGTAATGGCTAGGATGAACCGATATCCTTTGGAGGATGGCGGACTGATTGGTCCTATGACGTCCATGCCCCAGGCTTCAAACGGCCAAGATGCTGCTGTCGGATGTAGAAACTCCGAAGGTTGATGAATGAAATTGGCATAGAACTGATAAGCTCTACACTTCTTTACATATTCAACAACATCTGCTATCATTGAGGGCCAGTAATAACCCATTCTTTTGAGGCGATCTTGTCATTTGGGGCCTGGTTGATGTACACCACAAACTCTATTGTGCGCCTCCCGGAGTGCATGTTTGGCTTCTGTGTCTGATAAGCATCGTAACAGTAGCCCGTCGTAAGAGCGTCGGTACAACATCTTGGTAGCTGTATTGTACTAAAATCTGAGGGATCGCCTTTGGATGGATACTACTTCCTTCGGGTCCTCAGAGAGGATTCCATAGACAGCGTAGTCTATGAAGGGAAATCTCCAATTTTTGATATTGATATTTGTTTCCGCTGCGTAACTGTGATGAATATGCAAGACATCTTTTACACAGAATAGTTCTCGACCAGACACTGTGATCGACTGCTGAGTATTGGTTGGAACGATCAAGAAAGCAGCGAGACCTGCTAGAGCATCTGCTTCTATGTTTTGTAGTCAAGGCATGTGCTCGATGAAGAATCCAGTAAAAGTAGACGCCAGCTCGATTGTTGCTCTGTGGTAAGGGATGAGATCTTCGTGGTGAACTTCATAATTCCCTCGGACCTGACTGACTATTAGCTTGGAAACGCCGTAAGCTTATAGATAGTCAACTCCCAGTTGCTTTGCCAGTTGTAGGCCGATTAATAGAGCATTATATTTGGCCACATTTTTGGTGCATAGTTCCACGAGAGAATATGCACGGTGTATAACCAGATGATCGGATGATACGAGCACGACACCTACTCCAGCCACTATGTTTTCTTTGGGCTCTGTTTTTGATGCGCCATCAAAGAACATTCGCCAAATAGGGATTTCTTCAGTTGCAGTGTTAGACTCCACCATTTCGCCAGGGATTTCGTCATAGAGTTTGGACGACTCCGGCACCGGATGAGCTGCTAGGAAATCAGCCAATGCTTGGCCCTTTACTGCCTTCTGAGGAACGAAGATCATATCATATGGAGTCAACAACATTGCCCATGTAGCTAAACGGAAATTAAGAGAACCCGGTTTAGTCATGAGTATTCTGAGAGGGTTGACTTTAGATATGATGTGGATAGTCTGCCCAGTATGACACTAGCAGGATATGCGCAGCGAGCCTTCGGAAGCTAAGTCTTGCGAGACTTGTTTGGCTTCGCTGATTTTGAAGGAGTAGAGCTATCCCTCGAAAGCATCTCTTCGAGCGCCTGCTGATCAAATTTTACGATCAGCATCTTCTGAGTGCTCCCCACTTTGTCGGTATCGGATTGCGTCACCACCTTCTCGTCAGAGGAAAAGTAGTCCCCAGCAGAGTCGCCATTTTTGTGGACACGCAAAAAGAGAGAGAAAAAACGCTATCTTTTTTTATTGGCGCAAGGCACCACAAATCGAGTACGCCTGAGAGATCCTGCGCTGAGGATCCCCGAGTACAAAAAAGAATTCTGGGAATAGGACGATGGAGATCGAACGACAGTTGCTCATTTACTCCGTTGACACTCTGATTACAAAAGTGGGAAAAAACCTAAAAAAATTTCTAACTCTCGGCTCACTGGCAAGAAGTGCAGCAATTTGGCTCTTGAAAGTACTCTCCGTTCTTTTTTTGAAGAGGGATGAGACCCCCCTTTTATAGTCATTCTTGGGCTGGAACGATGTTATGCGCCCACATAAGGGAACACGCTGGTTCCAATATGGGCGTATAGTCCTGCTTTCGACGCATATTATGTAGGCGCATATAGCCTGCGAGATCGTGGGTTGGTCATGGCGTTGACGTGGCCGCATGCTTCGGTGCACGACTGCTCGTGGAGACTGACGTGGCCGTGCGCTTCGGTGCACATTTTGATCATGGCTTTGACTGAGTCAGGCTTGGGCGCATAGCCATGTCTCATGCTATGCGTCCTCCTTTTGGGGGAGCTAGTATTGGGCACATGAAACTTCACTGGCTAGGCGCATGGAGCTTCATTAACTGGGCGTATGGTGTTCCACTGACTGGGTGCATAGGGCTTCATTGACTGGGCACATAGAACTCTATTGACTGGGTGCATGGAGCTTTTACTGACATGGGCGCATGAGGCTTCATTTGCTAAAAAAAATTCATGCTTCTACAACAGTGTATTGGGGGAGGTCAGGCTAGACAACATTTGGTCTTGGCCATTGGTAATTGGTTCTTGACCTTGGGGGTTACATTCAGGTCTGTTAGTGTTGTGTGTGGGTGTGTGAAGTGGTTAGCAACAGGGGAAATTAGACTTCTGTACTAAGCAACAGTGTACAGAAGATATGGGGTGTCAGGTACTACTCTGTTTCAGAGCATTGGGCCTTGACCAGTTGCAGTATGCAGATGAGGGGTTTGTGTTTAGGTTAGTATGTGTCTGATACTTGGTTGTATCAAAGGTTTAGAACTGTGGTTGCATATCAGAGTTGGGTTTGAGTTGAGGGTCAGGTTTAAGCCCTCACTAGCAGCCAATGTATTAAGTGAGCAACGACAGGGGATTTGGCACTTGGCTATTGGCCATTGGATTTGAGTGTTGATCCCAGAGTTTGGGTTAGAATATATTGAATGTTAATTAGTCTCTTAGGTGTCCTAGTGATTAGGATGTTAAGGTATCAGTTGGTACCTGATATGTGTAGATGTATCAGAGGGATTTTGATTGTACAGCAAGTGGAGGGCCATTTAGCCAATGGTTAGTATGTATCAGTAATGGGTTTTGGGTATCAAGTATTTGGGGGTATTTAGTTTCAGTAGAGATAATGTTAGTAGAAGGTCTTGAAAGGGAATAGGTTAGTATCAGTACTTAGGTCAGAGGTTTGGACTTGGCTTTGAGGCTAGCATATGCAGCAGAGCATCTACCTGAGCAGCAGCAGTAGTATGCTCAATGCAGCAGCAGCAAGCCACTGCATGAGTAGCAACAGCAGTATGCTCAATGCAGCAGCAGCAACAGTAGGTAGCAGATTAGCAGATTTGGTTGGCCACTTGACTTGGCCACTGGCCATTGGCCATTGGCCTTGTATCCAGGACTTTGGTATCAGAGAGTTTGGCCATAGGCCATGGCTTTTGGGTATGTATAAGAGGAATATAAAATGTGATATGTTAGTTTAGAGTGTTATGTTAGTGGTGTATCCTAGATTAGGATATGTGTGAGTTCAGTTTGGAGTTGGGAGTTGGTTTGAGTTTGGCTTGTGAGCTTGTGGTTGTACTTGCTTTGCCTGCAAATACATAGCAGCAAGCTATAGCAGCAGTAGCAGCAAGTTTAGCTGCTGCAGCAGCAACAGAACACATGTATCAGAGTCTAGGTTTAGGTATTAGAGGTTATGGGTTTGGGGCCTTTGGTATCAGAGTTTTGCCTATGGATATTGTATCTAAGTGTCCTAAATGATATAGGATATTAGGTAACTGCTTGTTAGTTCAGGTTAGGATTGTATTAGAGGTTAGTAACTTGTTTAGCTAGTGATTTCATTTAGGGTGTTAGGATACCTGGTTATCCTATAGGGATATAGTAGTATGTTAGTGTGAGGTTGTATCAGATGTTGGTTAGAGAGTTAGTGGAGGAAAGTGAAGGAGAATGTAATTAGGAATCTGGGAAGTATAAGTAGAATATATATATATATATATATATATATATATATATATATATATATATATTATATTTATATAAGTACTGTATAAAAAAATGTATATATGTATCCTATATTGTATAGTGTCTTGGATGTATACAAGTACTGTACCAGGGAGGAGTTAGTAATGTATTCAAGGTAAGGGTATCTAAGTTAGAATAGATCAAATAGGTTATGGGGTAAAATTAACTATGGGTTATATATAGATGTAATGTAGGCAAACATCTATAGGTAAATATTATGTAGGTAATAGCTTGATATCGGATACTAGACTTAGATTTGACCGTAGTTGACCAAGATTGACTAATTAGACTAGAAGTCAACTTTGAGTCAATATTTGACCTAGATTGGACTAGGAGTTGACCAGAGTTGACCAGTTGACCAAAAGTCAACTGTGGGTCAACCCTTGACCTAGTTTGACCTAGATTGTATATCATGTACTAGAAAACCATGCCTAAACACTGTTAAACCCTATTTAACACATGTATATCTCATCTTTAGGTCTGTGACTCCACTTTGACCCTCGATTCATATTGACAGCTCAGGACAACAGGCGAGTACATTCTCTGATAGTTTTTATTGCTTTGATATCTACTATTTCTGATTCAGTTGTAGTATTTTACTTGATTCTCGACACGAGAATACACGAACTAGTATACATTGGATCCCGTCATGAGATGTTATTTCCAGTTTACCTGGTATATTAGTACATTGTTCGATCTTGCATATTGTATTTGTATCGACACCGATTTGGGAGTGGGCATGCCCCCTGCTTTTGAATCCCGTGTCATGACGTGTCATGGTTGGATCCATTACTATTCGGGGGATTGGAGAGTTATTAGAAGTTATGTGATCAATATCCCTCCTGTTTACTACTTGTGCATATCTTCACCCTCACTACACGTAGGGTGTAGCCTGACCTGATACTACTGGAATAATAACTTTCCATTTTGGCCGGCCTGATCTCTAGGTTTACCTGTTCTTGTTCTTGTGCATAGCCGGTCAAATGGAACACCCTGATCTGGACCTAAGCCGATCACATAATGCTCTAATATTGTAATGCCCATATCTCGTATTACGTATCTGGAATACGTGTACGTATTTTTCTCGTATTGCATGTCTTCCTGCTTGATTTATTTTGGCATTTCATTAATGGGTTTATCTTGGTTCGGTTCGGTTTGTTTGGCTTGGTTTGGTTTTATGTGGAGAACCACTTTCATTAAATGTCCCACCTACCACCACTCCCACCATAAATATCAATCCCACTCTCTCTCTTCCATTATTACTCATTACTCATTTCTTCTTCTCCATCCTTACTCTTCACCTACCAGGAGAGAGGGAGAGCTTAGGCAAGTGCATCTTGCTTCATGGAGGAAGTCCATTTTTATTGTTCCATTGTCTTCCTCATGTGTTTCTAACCCACTTTAGTATTTAGCATTTTTTATTTCCATAGTTAAATATTTGGAGATCTAGCTTTGTGATATTTTCGGTTTCTAGGATTTTGATCTATCAAACTTGCATATTTTGCTAAGTTGATGATCCCATGTTGCAGAAAATTTTGTTTGGTCCAATTTGACCTATGGAATTTTGCTGAGCCGCATGAACATTTTTGCACTCAAGCCGCATAGGCATCATTATTTAATGCATTAAGAATGGAATGCATCAGCACCCATGTGAGCCGCATATGCATGCAATATTTTGCATGCAATATTCCAACGTGCACCTAATACATACAATATTTTATTGCTTATTCTAAATGCATGCATTTAATGCATTGTTCCAATGCATTCTTCAAATGCACTAAAGTAGCCGCATAAGCATCAGGACAAGCATGTATATTTAATGCATTTTTCCTAATGCACCAGAGAGCCGCATAGCCCTTTAAAAAGCTTAATGCTTTATTATTTAATGATTAAATGACTTTAGGATCCAAAGCTTAAAGCTTTTGGGTCAGCCGCATGGCTTGTAACCTTTAAAAGGCTTAGTGCTTTATTAATTATTAATTAAATGTCTTTAGGATTCAAAGCTTTAAAGCTTTTAAATCAGCCGCATAAGAATTCACTAAAGGCATTTTATGCATTTTAGTCCCTAAAATAATGCTTTAATGCCTTCCGGAGAAAGATCAGCCGCATATAGAATGCATTAAATGCATTTTATGCATTTTAGTCCCTAAAATAATGCTTTAATGCCTTCCTGAGAAAGATCAGCCGCATATAGAATGTTTAAAATGCATTTTATGCATTTTAGCCCCTAAAAATGCATTTAATGCACTTTATGCATATAAGTCCTTAATATTTTATACTTAAGGCTTTAATGCTTTAGCCTTTAGCATAAGTTCCCTGTATTACTTTTGCATGCACTACAAAGCCCAACGTGCAAGCATTTATGGCTTGCATGTACTTGTATGCTTTAGCAAAGAAAGCATGCTGCTGGAATACAAAGGAGCCGCATATGCTTGCCAAGCATATTTTATATGCTTGCAAACAAGCCGCATATAGGAGCATGGAAACAATCAACCGCATGGCCATTATTTATTTATTTATTATTTGTTGTATTTTATGCAAATAAATGTGAGGGTGAGCCGCATGGCCTTGGTTATTCCTGGACCGCCTGGCAAATTGCCATTGTGTGCTGGCCACGTGGGTTTAATGCATTGATTATTGTTGGGACCCACATGGCCACTATACTTGAGTGGCCACGTGCCCCTTTTCTTTGTTGAGTGGAAGCTCGCATTTATTGCCTTCCCACTCTCGGTCTTTTCTGGTTGCATGAATATTTCTTGTAGGCATTTACTCTTGGCCGCATGGCTCCATCCAGTTATTTTCTGGCCGCATAAGCTTTGGCTGGCCGCATGGGTGGCCTCCCACTCTCTTTGACCGCATGTTTGTTCTCCCACTTTTGGACCGCATGGGTCCCACTTTGATTGTTTAGATATTTTATTTGTCTAAATTGTGGTCAGAATTTCTTTCCACTTCCAACATGAAAGTTGTAGGATTTCTCCTTGGCTTCAAGAATATATTTATTATTATTTAATTGTGCCAGTTTCTCTCCTCCTTGATAAATTAGAATGACTTGACAGTGACCCGTAGTGCTGCACACTTGACAATGAACTTGACATGATAACTTGACAGTAAACTTGACATGATATACCTGACATGATAGTGGCCCGCCGTGGCGCACTCTTGACATGATAAACCTGGCATGATATTTCTTGAAATGTTGTTGCGACGGCTAATACGGCATGACAAGAGTGAATAACCTGGACACCGTGGACGATTGTGCTTGTACCAATGAACCCGTCTTGTCTTGCATCATGTCTAGGACCGGGACCCCTGAGTACCACGGTCAGGGGTACCCACTGAAATCGACTAAGGCTAATCACTAGAATAATCCAGTAGTCATGAGGAGACTTCCTGGCTACAGGCAATCCCGTTATCTGGGCGCCCCACTTGGGATCTGTAGCCTGCCGTCGAGTAGGGCACATTTCCAGCACACTGTCATGTGTTGCACCCTCTAAGTCACCTAAGGGTACATACGTTTTCTGGATGATGTACCCACTTGAATCCAACTCTAATTGCGTCCGGATAGCCTGGATGGTCTGCAGGACTTGTGGCTGTGGAATAATCTCGCTGCATCTTGCTAGTAACTAGGCCTGTGATAATCCTAGTTAGTTAAAGTATCAAGCCGTACTTATTGCCTGGCCGTGAATGTTGGATGGAGTTTAATCAGTCTAGTTTTGTACAAGATTGTTACATGTCCTGATTTCTTATATTATCTCGCCGATAAATGGTGGGAGAAACCAAGTTCTGTTCAGACGAAGGGTTACAACCCCGGTCCTTGTTTGGTTTACGGGTTGTAACCTGGTTATCTGAATAGTTCCATGGTTATCTCATCGTATATCACTTGTCATTGCTTTTCCTTAATTACTGTCCTTATTATATATTGTATTCTTGTGCTAATTGCTGGTTTTAGTTTCTAAGTGAAGCCTCCTTTGTGGCACTTGCTCTTTCTGGGGTCTGACCCAGCTGGTTTTGTATGACCAGATACCGGAGCAGCACCAGAGGATCTACCGACCTTCCAGCCACATGGTAACCACTAGACGGAATCCTGGCAACGAGTGGGTTTATTTTGGCTCTCCCACTCTATTGTAAAATTATTCTTTTGAGGTGTTTAGCCACCGAGCAAATGTTAGCTCGTGTATATTTTACTTACTGTCTGCCTATGGGCTGTAACATGATTGGCAACCTAGGGTTGATCATGTATGACTAAAACTCTTGCTAGTCATCACATTTTGTAACGACTAGCTTCATGATCAGCTGAATATGTAATGTTTGGGACGCCTTACTATTGTATATTTGGTGATCTTACATCTTGAAACTTTACTTACTTGTTTGTGATTGAGACGCTATGCTTGTTATTGACCATAAGAGGCTGATGGATTGTAGATAAACCCTCATATATCTAGACAGCCATAACCGTATTGTGGAGTGGATCCCATTTCATTATACGTAGCTGGCTATGTCTGCCCCCGCTCTCCAGTATTCTGGTTCTGGGGCATGACAAATATCTCAAGGCACCGTTTATATTTTATATTGTACATCAGATGTTCATGTACTGCTTTATATTTCAGTATTTCACGTTATGACATGATATTCAGTTCACTTGTACTGTTTTACTTTCAGTCTTGATATTTTATCTTGTATTCATTATAACTGTTTCTTATAGTATTTGTTAATTCATTGGAACTGCTGTTGGCATTTGTACTTCGCTCCAATCCTGACTGGATATGTTGAATTTTTTTACAGAGAACTCAGAGGACCAGCTAGCCTAGAGGAGACACCAGTAGTGCTTGGTATAGATGGCTAGGATATTGTCTAGTTTTGCTTTCAGTTATCTGTCATGAGTTGTATATAAATAATACTTGTAATTTGGGATGTAATGTTATCACTAAAACTTATTTCTCTTCTGGATTGTGTTCCAGCTTGATACTTGAGTCTGTAGAACTTATTTAGGATTGTATTTTGTCTTTAAATTCTGAACTTGTATTTGTGATTCTGCATCTATTTCAGTCTGTCTATTTCATCTTTATCTCTATCTCATTCGTGCTTATCTTCCTTAGATTCATGTGATTGAGTTGTGCTTATATTCCTCCATACGGAGATGACATGTTATATACATTTGTGTCTTAGATATTATATGTTCTAGATGACCTATAGCGTTCTACCGCCGACTCTGTGGCGTAGGTTGGATGTACCCACGTGCTCGTGCCCCTAAACAGGGTGCGGGTCATGACATCAATAGATATAGTCGGGATGGCAGGAGATGGTGGAAGTTTAGAAGCCTCAAGTGCAGGGGGATTGATAACCGTAGTGTTGCGTGTTTGAACCATCCTGAAAATAGAAGGCTGATTAAATATGGCTTAATTATAAGATAATTAGCAATAGTAAAGTAATACAACATTGTCCCTGGCCTATGCTATGATGAGTTTTTCTTAGTCTAGCAGGTCTCTCAACAGTACTCGATAACCTAAGTACCATTGGGACGGGACGAATACCTGCATGGACCACCACTAAAAATATGTTATGACCAGCTCCCAGATAACTGGATATGAGTCGGACACGCCCAGCCTACGTTGTAGACACAATGTAATAAGTTGTATATAAACCTCAGGAAAACTCCAAGTAATATGATCAATCAATCTCATCACAGCTACTAACACATTCCCAGAACAGATCACAACAACATCATACATTTCACTATGGATTTGCTAAATAACCAACCCAGTTAGGAGTAATTACAAATCTACCATTCCCAAAGTAGAAAATCACAATTAATTAATATAAATAAGATATTCCTATGGAGGATTAAAATTAATTAAAATTATTAAATAAATTTGATTAAAATATTTTTTAAATGATTAAAAAATAATAAAATATTAGAAAATAATTTTAAATCTCATTTATCTGGCCATATAAGGGTTACATGCTTCCTAAATAGCTTTTGATATCAAGCATGTTTTAATAAATATCTAGCTCTCATTTGATGTTCTTTAATTGATTTGTCTTTAATTGTGACTTTGAGAGAAGATGTTTATTTGTATTTGATTAGATATGGATATTTGTTCTTGTTTCCACCATATTTATTAGTGCACATTCTTATATTATATATTTATCTCTATAGTGCACTATGAAAACTTTAGAAAAATAGCTTTAGTATCTTGATCTTGATGAATTTTTCTTTGGCTATTTGCTATATTATATTTATTATTACCCAATGATTTCGTAGCACCTATGGACACATGTAATTGATACATCTTATATCGTATGCTACATTATTTTGAGATTTTTCAAGTCCATAAAATATAATAAATTTTATATTGCATAAATTCTTCTTAAATTCTCAGTCATTAAAGAAGAGATTCGTTTTGGGTATACGCCGAAAAGGTCCTTCTGTCACTCAGACTTAAAGGTCCTTCTGTCACTCAGGCGTTTTGGTTACACGCCAAAAATGTCCTTCTACCACTAGCTGAGAATCGGCCCCTACAACTAACCCAAGATTGATCAACGCTTTACAAACTAAAGATTTATTGAGGCTATTTGCAATTGTTATCTAATGAACTTTGAATTTTAGCTTTGATTGATAATACTATTTATTTTTTATGATAATATTTTCACAAAAGGTAATAAATACAAAAGGTAACATAGATTGATCTTCCACAAGTTAATGTTTGTCATCTTATATATATATATATATATATATATATATATATATATATTAGCAAACCCCCCATATATTCATCAAGGCTCAAAATGCCGAAGCTAGTACAAGAAAACTAAGGCAGCAAAACACCTGCACAAGTATACCAACAAAAAGAAACGAAACCGGGGGCCTAGACGAGGAGAGACTCCCAAAAGCCAGTCTGTTCGTGCGAACAGACGCTACGTATCTTACGGCACTGCCTGATTACTTCGCGGATAAGTCTATCCGCGTTGAAAAGGTCGCCCTCATACCTGGCCTTGTTGCGATTCTTCCATAGTACCCACGTGGTAGCAGCCACAACGATCATGTGGCCATGGGAGGCAAGCACCTACCCGGCAAGGAGATCGTTGAGGCTCCCACCCACCTGATCCTGGTTGCAACGCTGAGCTAGCGCGTTCCAGACCTGAGCGGGGAGATCGCCCTGGCTGAAAATGTGGTCCATGGTTTCTGATTGACGAGCAGCACAACAATTACAGGCGGAGGCTAAACTGAATCCAATGGAGTACATGACGTCATCTTATATATATATATATATATATATATATATATATATATATATATATATATATATATATATATATTTGGTGCCCGTTTTAGCCTTGGAGCGCCCGTAGACTTAAGCCACCCAGCCAGCGCCCAAGGGGGAGCTCAAACCCACGCCACTGCATGGAGAGCCCCCGGTGTTCCCAATGGGCCACACCTATATATATATATATATATATATATATATATATATATATATATATATATATATATATATATATATATATATATATATGGGTGTGGCCCTATGTACACACACACGTTTATTCAAATATTTCTTATATGTTATTTTCTCTAACTCATTTTAATTGGAACTATATTTATATATTTTGATTGTTTATTTTTAAGCTTTTATTTATTGGATATTTCTTTTACTTGCCTAAAGATTATATTTGTTTTAAGTTTGAAACTTTATATGCATTGATCAAGGGAAGAAAGATGTACATCTTACATATCCCTTAGATCTCATGATTGTTTATTTAAGTTATGCATATAAATGCTTTTGAACTAGATACACGTATTTTAAGGGAGAGCAAATCAATTGCTTTAATTCATTTATATCCTTAAATATGTGGTATACCTAGTTCATGACGGACCTATATATTTGTTGTTGACTGTGCATGATTTATGAGAGTAAATGTAATTATATTTATTGGTTTAAAAGGTTTCTTATCAATGTACTTGATTATCCTTTTTGATGATTCTATTGAAATTTAATGATTTTGGCTTTCTTGTTGAGGTTTTATCCAAATTTCATGATTATCAATATTTAGATTTGTAATACTTTGCAGGGAGCGTTCAAGTCGACTGAATTTTTCCTTCTCAAGTATTCTTTTTCATTTACCTTCATGATTATCTAATGAATATTCATATATCATGCTAAGGTAATTGTATTCTAATGCATTAACTTGGAAAAGTGGATAGATTTTGCATAAAGGAAGATTCTAGTATATCTAGTTGATTTATTTTTAATGATTATACTCTTTTTGGAATTGATTCACTAATTTGTATAGACAAATTGTAAATCATATTTTGCTTGATCGTTGTTAAAGATCTTATTATATCTTCCAATATACTACTTTGGTATCTATTATATTCGCAAGAATCCTATCCTCGCGATTAAAATTGGTATTTATTTTATATGTTGCTTCACTTTTTTGTTCTATGTTTTACCTCTTGCTTGATCACTTATGGAGGAGCTATCCATTTCGATAAAGTGACAAAGGGGTAGAAACCGATACAACTACAAGGGAAAGTCTCATAAGACAATTGCTCATAATCTGTGAGGGAGTACAGAGGAGTATTGTACCAGCATGGTATCGACGAATCGTATCGTGTATCGGCCATGGTTTACCAATTATCAAAATATGGGAGATTTGTCATGACCCGCACCCAGTGTAGGGGCACGAGAAGTGGGTACGTCCAGCCTACGTCGCAGTGTCGATGGTAGAACGGTGTCATATGTTGCATACATCTAACATAGTATAAATGTACCTGTACAACATATACTCTCCAATCAGAGGACAATATAGAAGGTACAACTCAATCACAATTCTAACATAGAAATAATACGAAAAGATAGATATGAATCTCAAAAAAGAAGTACAAACAGAAGGAAATAAGTCCAAGTGTCTAAATGATACTAACATCTCAACATCCAGAAATAATACAACTCAGAAAGTCAAACACAAATGACATAATAAAATAAGATAAACAACCTAGCTATCTAGCTTAGGCAATAGGGATGATGTCCTCAGCTAGAGCTGGATCCTCCTGTGGGTCCAACTCACAAGTGTCGTCTAGATGGGTTCCATAAGTAGGGCAGAACTCCTCAGTGTCATATGTAATATTTTCAACAGTCCAGTCAGAACAGGAACGAGCACATATCTCTCAAACAGTTCATATCATGGCAGGAAATGTACAACAAGCAATAGAATAAGATACATGAAACGCTATAAGAAATGTACATGAAAGGTAAGAAAGATATCTGATAAACTGGAAATATATATATATAGAGTAAGAACTGTAAGTGACTAAGTAATTTAGAGCATAAGATGGTTATGTAATCGGCTTGGTATTGTACACGACTAAGTTACAGAGTTTGCACAGGAGTAAACTAATGGGAATAATTGCATAACCACTTCTACTCTTCCGTCCCCAATCAATACACAAGGATCCATTCAAGTTACGTTACGTACACGATGATTAGTTTGCACAAGAAGATCATGTAAGCATACGAGAGTACATGATAGCACACGATTTGTACACAAATAACATGAACATAAGGAGTACACGATGCTCATGATAAAATATACGGACATAAAATACCCGATGTTTCCGCTGAGGGGATAACATTACATAAAAAGTTTCATATAGTACTAATCCGTGATAACAAGTGTCAGCATCAAGTAAAGTAGTCTAGAGCAAAAATATAAGTCCTAGCAAGTATGAAATGATAAAAGAATGTACTCGCCTGATATCCTGAACGACTGAAGAGAATAGATGTTCGTACATGAGTAACCGAGTCCTATTTAGAGCAACATAGGTTACAATGTATCCAAGATATTATAAATGAAGTTTATAATACATTCTACATGATTCTAGGTCATTTTAGGTCAAAGTCAACTCTTGGTCAACTCTGGTCAACAATCTAGTCAAACTAGGTCAAACTCTAGTCAATTAGTTTAGGTTTTAGTCAATCTCAAGTCTACATATCATAATAGGCCTATCTAGTCAATTTCTAGGTCAAAGTATAAGTTACCTCACTATACTAGGATACCAAGGTATAACCTAGTCTAATATAGCCTATAGGCATATATGCCACAAATACATATATACTATATAGTATGTACCACATTGGTTATATATATATATATATAATATATATAGTATGTACCACATTGGTTATATAATATATATATATATATATATATATATATATATATATATATATATATATATATATATATATATATATATATATATATATATATATGTGTGTGTGTGTGTGTGTGTGTGTGTGTGTGTGTGTACCCACTATATATACATACATACATGCATAAGTAATATATGATATATGAAACCAACCCTCAGCCCTATAATCATAATATCAGAAATTCTGAGATTACTCTCCATCTCAGTCAATCCCAAACTCTATCTCAGATAATCTGAGACACTACAAGTATATATAATGTAGTGTATATATATATATATATATATATATATATATATATATATATATATATATATATATATATATATATATATATATACAAAGGAAGAGGGGGAAGGGGAAATGTATACTAGTATGTGTGTGTGTGGATACTGGTATGTTTGCAAAAACAAAAAGAAAAATTCTATTTCTACCAACTGAAAAAAGTACAAAGGGTACAATTGATTTCTGGGAAAGTACAACTATAGGAATCTGATCAGAAGACGATCACTTTATCCCTTGGATGATGTAATATCGAAGACACGAGCCTCTGGAGGATGCAACAGCACTTTAGCAGGAGATTGTGATCATTCATGATGCTTTGAGACTGATTTGAAACTCTATTTATAGAGTTCTTGAAATAACTGTTTAGCAGTTATTCTAGGTTGTGCGCACTTTAGGTTGCGTGCCTCCTGTTCACTTGCGCGAACGGTTGCACTAACTGCTGTGGATGCATGACATCGTTTGATTGAGTTACGTATGGTCATGCGCAGTGTAGTGGGCACGTTCTACGAAGTTAGTGGCATGCGCGCCATATCACCCTGCTTCTAAAATAAAAGTTGATCAGGTGGCTCCAACTAGCCAGGTTGTGCATGGAAGCAACTCAACAACTGGCGCCTTTGACTGGGTCTTCTGTAATATACTGATTAATTCTTGCCCCATACAATGACTTATGCGGCCAGCTGTCAGCATTAATTATATGTTGACAAAATCTTCTCGAGCGTCGCGTTGCGCGGGATTCGAACGAATTTTTCTTGATATACGTGTTGTCAGTTGTCAGGCAATGATAATGCTATTACAGCTTCTCGAGGAAGTACGCCACGTGGCTCTCGCACAACCTGCCTTTTGCGCAACCTGATGTTGGCACAACCTGATGTTGGCGCAACCTGATGATATGACTTTAGGAGCGGCACAGTTTGATTTTTAGCCTCTACCAGACCCCCTTCAAAGTTTTTGAAACTTGAAAATACTTTAAAGTTTTGAAATACTTTGAATCATGCTAGTTTTTTATAGGTTGCGCCGGTCAACTGTTCAACAAAACTCCGAATTTTAAGTACCAGTTGTGCAACAGTTTTGAAAAGTGTTTTTAAGCTATAAATTGTCATGCCCCGATTCGGTAGAATCGATAGTCGTCCCCCGGGCGTGATGCCGTGCAAGCCTAAGTTGCGCTTGCAGAAGGCGGTTCATAAGGTTATCCGAAACAACAGTATTTATATAAGAGTACGCTGAGAAATTGAACACATTTATATAAAGAAGGAAACTTGCATTTTCATTGATAATAAGTAGATTACAGACTCGTTTACAAAAGAGGCCACTCGGGCTTACAACCGACATCGATGAGATAGTCTTTCCATACATTTACATCCCTTTTTACAAACATCAAATGACTCTCTAGGACCTGGGATCGACGAGAGTTGGCGCTGCATCGTGCGGTTGGATTGAGTCTTCAAAATATGGTAAAGTTAACCTTCGCGCTGGCAAGGCTTCAAAAGAAATGAGCGTCGCCTTCAGTTCCTTGGCACGCTGTCCTGGTTTTGGGTACCTGTTGAGAGAGCGAGGATCAGTACAATCAACATGTACTGGCGAGTGGCTACTTAATTTCCAAGCTCTCATTTGGTTCAAGAATTTTAGACAACATTATGCAACTTGCTTTTTGTGATCTTTCTAACCATCCTAGGTATTTTTTATACGAAGCATTTTTAACGAAACATAAAGCAAGTACGTTACATCAAAATTTCCCTCGGCAGAGCGTGCCGTGCAACATAAAACTTACCATCGCCTTTCTTATTAGAAGATAACGATTTATATCAAGTGTTTGATGTGGAGGTCACTGACATTAACTAGCCATCGTGGACATAGCCTGGTAATACGGGACCCTTGCAACGCAAGTAGCGAGCTCCGATGCAAGTTCCTGTCTTACCGGTTGCTTCATACCCAGCTCGGCTATAACCTGTTCCTTCGTAGGCCGAGTCGGTCCCGTGGCCCCGGGTTGCCGCTCGAAGAAACCATCGCCCTTGTCGACAAGTTGTCCATGACCGTGATAGGTTACCAAGGTTTAGATTATAGTTGGGGCTTGTTATGTAATCGATTCATTTACTTGGTTATTTGCAGGCTTGAAATAATTCTCTCTCTTTTCTATGCATCTTAACTTTTCTCTTTTTAGAACATAGGACTTGTATTTTTCAACGAATCATTCATGCTCAATATTATTACCCGAGTTCACATTTTGAAATAGAAGGGTCAAGACGAAGGAGGTCAGCCACTCACCTTTGGTATTTACTTGGGCGAGAAGTTGGTTGGCCGCGCTAGACTACGCGATCACCTGAAATCGCACAAGCAACCGATTAGAACACTGCATTATTCAAGAAGTTCGATAGGAAATTGCGAGTTCGAAATGCAAGCCATGAAAACCATCGAAAATATTCACGAAAATGCATTAAGCAAACAAAGCCAAAACCAACGCAAGTGGCGTGAAAAGCAGAGCAACAGGAGGTCTTTCCTGACTCAGCCGCAGAGTCAATACTTGAGACGCAACCCGCTGAATATGGGACTTGGTTCCGAAGAAGCCATTCCATAATGTGGAATGGATCTTAATTCAACCGTTCCCATTCGATCGACTCGGCCAATTCCGACCAATCGGTCCCGACCGAATCGATAGCGACAGTGTTCCTTTCTCGCGCACCCCGTGGACGGAGAACAGGGCACGATGTAGGGACGGGGCACTACACCATAACCAACTAAGAAAAAGTTTCTTCCTCGAAACTTAAGAACAGAACCTACCTCTATGAAAACAATGAAGGAAACTTTTCCTTCATCTCTGACTCGAGTTCCAATGTCGACTCTTCCGCCGCATGGTTCCTCCAGAGTACGCGAATGAGAGGGATCGCCTGATTTCGAAGTAGCTTATCCTTGCGTTCTAAGATTTGAACTGGCTCTTCAACGTAGGACAAGTCGGACTTCAGCTCCAGCTGGCTAAAATCTACCACGTGGCTAGGGTCATGCACGTACTTCTGCAACTGAAAGACGTAGAAGACATTGTGTACACCTTCGAGCGCTGGCGGTAGGGCAATTCTATAGGCTACTGGGCGACCCGCTCGAGTATTTCGAACGGACCAACGAATCTCGGACTCAGCTTTCCCTTCGCGCCGAACCGAGTGACTCCTCGCATGGGCGACACCTTCAGAAACACATGATCGCCTTTTAGGAACTCAAGCGGTCTTCGATGGGTGTCGGCGTAGCTCTTTTGCCGACTCTGTGCAATCTTCAGTCTTTCCCGAATCAGCTTGACCTTTTCTACAGTCTGTTCCACCAGCTCCGGGCCGAGTATCTGTCGTTCCCCGACTTCATCCCAACAAATGGGTGATCTGTACTTCCGGCCGTACAAAGCTTCATACGGCGCCATTTGGATGCTGGACTGATAGCTATTGTTATATGCAAATTCTGCCAGCGGTAGATGGACGTCCCAGCTTGATTTGAAGTCAATTGCGCAGAGTCATAGCATGTCTTTGAGAATCTGATTAACGCGCTCCGTTTGGCCGTCGGTCTGAGGATGGTAAGCTGAACTGAACTGCAACTTGGTACCCAGCGCCGAATGAAGGCTACTCCAGAATCGCGACATGAACCGTGAATCCCAATCAGAGACGATGAATACTGGAACTCCGTGCAGCCGTACTATCCCGTCAAGATAAATCTGTGCCAGGCGATCAACGCTCCAAGTAACTTTGATGGCAAGGAAGTGTACTGACTTGGTTAGTCGATCGACGATGACCCAGATGGCGTCGCTCCCCCGTGGTGTCTTCAGCAGGCCAACAATAAAGTCCATAGTGACATGATCCTATTTTTACTCTGGAATTGCAAGGTTCTGCATCTCTCCGCCCGGTCGCTGATGCTCAGCTTTCACCTGCTAACAGGCCATACATTGTGATACGAAGAGCGCCACATCTCTCTTTATCCCGTGCCACCAGAAGGTCGTGCGGAGGTCCTTGTACATCTTGGTGCTGCCTGGATGCAAAGTATATTTCGCATAATGCACCTCCGCCATTATCTTCTTTCGCAGTTCTGAGTCATCCGGAACACATAGTCGGCCATTCAATCTCAGCACGCCGGTCTTATCTTCCGCAAAGTCGGTCGCACTACCTGTTGAAATTCGCCCGCGTATTTTCTTCAGGTACGGATCATCCTTCTGAGCGGTCTTGATCTTTTTCAGCAAACTCGGCTCTAACTGCATCTGCGCCAACCGTATATCCCTGAATCGAACCCGGAGGTCGATACCCATTTCTTCTAGATCTTTTAGTAGTCTGCGGTTGATGGACAATAAGGCAAGATATTTTCGACTCAGAGCATCCGCCACAACATTTGCCTTGCCCGGAGTGTAATCGATCGTCAAGTCATAGTCCTTGATCAGTTCGAGCCAGCGCCTCTGTCGCAAGTTCAATTCCTTCTGGGTGAAGAGATACTTGAGGCTCTTGTGGTCGGTGTAGATCGCGCACGCCATGCCGTATAGATAGTGACACCATAATTTCAATGCGAACACAATCGCCGCTAACTCCAAGTCGTGCGTAGGATAGTTCTTCTCGTGCGGCTTCAACTGTCTGGAGGCGAAGGATATCACCTTGTTCCACTGTATGAGTACACATCCCAAGCCCTGGCCTGAAGCATCGCTGAATATTTGAAAACCCTCTGGCCCATCTGGAAGCACGAGTATAGGTGCCGAAATCAGTCGTTGTTTTAGCTCCTAGAATGAAGCTTCACAGTCATCCGACCACTCATACGCGACTCCCTTTTGAGTGAGGCGAGTCAATGGCGATGCGATCTTCGCGAAGTCTTTCACGAAGCGTCGATAGTATCCTGCCAAACCAAAAAAGCTTCGAATCTCACTAGCAGACGCAGGCTGCTTCCAATCAGCAACGGCTTCCACTTTCTTCGGATCGACTGCAATGCCTTCGGACGAGATGATGTGACCAAGGAAGGATACGCTGGAGAGCCAAAATTCGCACTTACTCTGCTTCGCATACAACGCATTCTCTCGAAGTGTCTGGAGCACGGCCCGTAGATGTTCTGCATGCTGCGCCCTGTCCTTCGAGTAGACGAGAATATCGTCAATAAAGACTACCACAAATTTATCAAGAAAGGATCGAAATACCCGATTCATTAGGTCCATGAAGGCGGCAGGGGCGTTCGTCAGGCCGAATGGCATCACCAGAAACTCGTAGTGGCCGTACCGAGTGCGAAAGGCTGACTTCTGCACGTCGTCTGACTTGATCTTGAGTTTATGGTAGCCTGAGCGGAGATCAATCTTTGAAAATATCGAGGCGCCTTGCAGTTGATCGAATAAGTCGTCTATGCGGGGCAATGGGTACTTGTTCCGGATGGTGGCTTTGTTCAGCTCTCGGTAATCGACGCATAGACGCATAGACCCATCCTTCTTCTTCACGAACAACACGGGCGCTCCCCACGGTGAAACACTAGGCCGAATAAACCCTTTGTCAAGTAGCTCTTGTAACTGGACCTTGAGTTCCTTCAGCTCGGCGGAAGCTATTCTGTACGGGGCCTTGGAAATCGGTCGAGTATCGGGGAATGTATCGATGCTGAACTCGACTTCTCGGTCGGGGGGCATGCCGGGTAGCTCGTCCGGGAATACATCGAGGAATTCTGCCACAACGTCGGTCTGACCTGCGTTTGCACCATCCTGTCGCATGTCTCAGACGGACGCCAAGTAGCCTTCACACCCAGAATGCAGCATCCTCCGAGCAAAAATTGTCGAGATCAGCATGCAGGTCGACGACGTCTCACCACACGAAAAACAGAATTCTGGCACTCCTGGTATGCGAAAAGTGACCATCTTTCTAGCACAGTCTATGGTTGCGTTGTACGGCCCGAGCCAATCCATTCCCAGAATGATATCAAAGTCCTTCATGTCTAGGACCATCACGTCAAGACCGATCTTTTGACCACCGATACAAATAATCCCGTCGGCGCAGGCTAAGTTGGTGAGTAGTGGCGTACCCGAAGGTGTACTTACACTAAGGTCGAGGTCTAACGATATCATAGGAAATTTGTGCTCGGCGGCGAAGTTCGCCGATATAAAACTATATGAAGCGCCTGAATCAAATAGTACACGAGCAGGCACATTATTGAAATTTAGTATACCTGTCACAACCGTATCTGATGCGAGCACTTCGTCCCGAGTCATGGCGTAGACACGGCCCTGGGCATTGGGACGACGGTCTTGGCCATTCTGTGGTGCGGTTTGAGGTGCTCGAGGCGCCGGAGCTTGATTTCCTGGACGGTACGGTTGAAGAGCCATTGGACGGTGATGCTGGGGCGCCGTTGGGTTCGGCCTTCTGGTTGGGCACTCAGCACGAACGTGGCCCTTCTTGTCGCAGTTCCAGCATCCACCCTGTACTATCTGGCAGTTGTCGATAGTGTGACCGGACTGGCGACAATGGGTGCAGTAAGGCCATAGGTTACGCCCTTGATATCCGCCTTGATGCCTATTGTTTGGACGCTTGGTTACATTGTTTCCTCCCATGTGGCTAGGACGCTTATGATTGTATGTATGCACAGCGCCGGCAGCACCTGGAGGATATTAGCTTTCAAGGCGGAGGACGTGGTTGAGAGACTCCCCCATCGTCTTATATTTCGGAACAGACACATGGGCGTAGATGGCTGGTCGTAGGCCCACTTCAAACCGTCGTGCACGACTCGCCAGGGAGGGCAAAAATTCTCCAGCAAACTTGGCCAACTTGTTAAACTCTATCGCATACTGTCGTACCGTCATATTTCCTTGCCTAAGTTGCATAAATTCGTTTTCCTTCTCTTGTCGAATGGCTTCGGGGAGGTACTCGATCTCGAACGCCTCTCGGAAGGTAGCCCAAGAAATAGCCGCCGTCTTGTCGTCGCGTCTGATCGCCCGTTTCTGTACGGCCCACCAGTCGTACGTGTTCAATCGGAGTAGAAGTTGAGCGCAGGCGACTTTCTTCGACTCTTCGACACCCAGGAGCTCGAATTTGTCTTCCAGCTCCTCCAGCCAGTCGATCGCCAGGGAGGGATCTTCCGTGCCGTTGAAGGAAGTGTGGCAGCTCTTTGTGAATTTTGACACGTCGAAGTTGGAGCTTCTCGGTGCTGCAGGGATAGGCTCGGGTACCTCCGGTTCGACTTCACTTAGTCTGGCCGCAGGTTCGGTCACAGCATGGGTTGTCGCAGAGTTGTTGTTGTTGGCCACCACAGTCTGAACAATCTTTTGGAGAGTATCAAGCTGCTTCTGCTGTAACTTGAATTGTGCATCGAACCGGGCTTCGAATTGGGTCTGGCGTGCCTCTGTCTGCCGCCGATGATGCTCGTTCTGGCGCTGACTCTCCGCAGCCTATTGTTGTTGCGCTTCCAGCATACACAACATCCGTTCCATGGTGTCGTTAGAGGGTCCGGGCCTCGAGCTACTCGAGCCGCTCGAAGCACTCTCTTCGTTCGCCGCCACGTTTACTGTCGCGCCTTCTGGGATTTTGAAGGCAAAAATACATTAGCCACAAAACTTATTACGGACTCCCTCGTATGGAATGACATATCTCATCGACACGAGACCAAAGGTTTTGAAACTGAAAACTCGACACTAGAGGCCAAGGACGTAAAACCGTGCTCTGATACCATTATGTCATGCCCCGATTCGGTAGAATCGATAGTCGTCCCCCGGGCGTGATGCCGTGCAAGCCTAAGTTGCGCTTGCACAAGGCGGTTCATAAGGTTATCCGAAACAACAACATTTATATAAGAGTACGCAGAGAAATTTAACACATTTATATAAAGAAGGAAACTTGTATTTTTATTGATAATAAGTAGATTACAGACTCGTTTACAAAAGAGGCCTCTCGGGCTTACAACCGACATCGATGAGATAGTCTTTCCATACATTTACATCCCCTTTTACAAACATCAAATGACTCTCTAGGACCTGGGATCGGCGAGAGTTGGCGCTGCATCGTGCGGTTGGATTGAGTCTTCAAAATATGGTAAAGTTAGCCTTCGCGCTGGCAAGGCTTCAAAAGAAATGAGCGTCGCCTTCAGTTCCTTGGCACGCTGTCCTGGTTTTGGGTACCTGTTGAGAGAGCGAGGATCAGTACAATCAACATGTACTGGCGAGTGGCTACTTAATTTCCAAGCTCTCATTTGGTTCAAGAATTTTAGACAACATTATGCAACTTGCTTTTTGTGATCTTTCTAACCATCCTAGGTATTTTTTATACGAAGCATTTTTAACGAAACATAAAGCAAGTACGTTACATCGAAATTTCCCTCGGCAGAGCGTGCCGTGCAACATAAAACTTACATCGCCTTTCCTGTTAGAAGATAACGATTTATATCAAGTGTTTGATGTGGAGGTCACTGGCATTAACTAGCCATCGTGGACATAGCCTGGTAATACGGGACCCTTGCAACGCAAGTAGCGAGCTCCGATGCAAGTTCCCGTCTTACCGGTTGCTTCATTCCTAGCTCGGCTATAACCTGTTCCTTCCTAGGCCGAGTCGGTCCCGTGGCCCCGGGTTGCCGCTCGAAGAAACCATCGCCCTTGTCGACAAGTTGTCCATGACCGTGATAGGTTAACAAGGTTTAGATTATAGTTGGGGCTTGTTATGTAATCGATTTATGTACTTGGTTATTTGCAGGCTTGAAATAATTCTATCTCTTTTCTACGCATCTTAACTTTTCTCTTTTTAGAACATAGGACTTGTATTTTTCAATGAATCATTCATGCTCAATATTATTACCCGAGTTCACATTTTGAAATAGAAGGGTCGAGACGAAGGAGGTCAGCCACCCACCTTTGGTATTTACTTGGGCGAGAAGCTGGTTGGCCGCGCTAGACGTCGCCTACGCGATCACCTAAAATCGTACAAGCAACCGATTAGAACACTGCATTATTCAAGAAGTTCGATAGAAAATTGCGAGTTCGAAATGCAAGCCATGAAAACCATCGAAAACATTCATGAAAATGCATTCAGCAAACAAAGCCAAAACCAACGCAAGCGGCGTGAAAAGCAGAGCAACGGGAGGTCTCTCCCGACTCAGCCGCAGAGTCAATCCTTGAGGCGCAACCCGCTGAATATGGGACTTGGTTCCGAAGAAGCCATTCCATAACGTGGAATGGATCTTAATTCAACCGTTTCCGTTCGATCGACTCGGCCGATTCCGACCTATCGGTCCCGACCAAATCGATAGCGACAGTGTTCCTTTCTCGCGCACCCCGTCGACGAAAAACGGGGCACGATGTAGGGACGGGACACTACATAAATAGCCGACTAAAGAGAACTTTTAACTTTTTATCGAAAGTTAGTTCTCTTTAAACTCTTTCATCTTCTTCTTCCGAACTCTCAAAGCTCCTCCGACGATCGTCAATGGCCCCAACGAAGTCCGCCGCTGCCAAGGAAAAAGCCATTACTGGGTCTTCATCTCGTACACCACCAATAAGAGCGCCTCAATACGCGCCATCATCATCAAGAACTGAAAGAGCCAACCCGGCACTCGAAGGTGAATGTCGACTGGATTGACCGAGTCTTTTTAGGGTTTTGGTCGATTTGTGCGTCTCACAAAGTGCGCTACCCCTTTTTAGAGTGTAGGCATACTTCACAACTTGTGCCTTCTCTTTTTAGAGTTTGGTTGTTGTCACTCACATAGTATTCAAACTGTATCATGCGATGTGGCGTACCAAAGATGTTGCGCTATATAGATGTGATGCAACACAGATGCTGCACTATACAAAATATGGTGCAACACAGATATTGTGCGATACAAAATATGGCACAACACAAATGCTACGCTATACAAAATATGGCATAACACAGATATTGCACCATATAAAATATGGCGCAACACAGATGCTGTGCAACATAGAAGTCTCAGCACAACCTGTAATTTTTATACAGATTTGATCATTGCACTCTGTAAACTCACTAACTTCTTTCGTTTGCTTCTTACAGGGACTCAGGTGGCAAGATTCTTCAGAACTAGAATTAGTGATCTTGGATGCTATGGAGCTGAACCACCTTGACACACACATCAGAGAGCTCAGAACTCTTCATGTTTAAAAGGGCTTCTTCGAGATGGTAGGAAGGGCCTTTATATATGAGAGTTGGATGGTGGAGACACAGAACTAGGAATCGTATCACAAGGGTGATCTAATTCCTACTTCTCATGAAGGGTCGTCTTTTCTCCACCAGTTGTATTGACACCACCTTATTTTTGAGCTGCTGTACTCCGTCGTTCTCCTTTCGTCTTTCTGAGAAAGAAGACCAGAGTTGATTTCGTTGCTTGCTCGCTGCTTCAGGTTGAGTCGACAAGAAACTGGCACCAACAAGAAGATCCAAAGATGTAATAGACCTCCATTTGTTATATTTAGAATGAAAATCTAGGATGTAATAGATTTCCATTAAGATGTATCTATATATATATATATATTTTAAAGAAGGAATAAAGAATGATTTTATCTCCTTTTATGACTTGATTTGATGTGATAATATAGAAAATAGAATCCAGAGGTAATATGGACGTGAATTCATTTTTCTATTGATGATCTCCAAGCCAGCTGGGACTCAAAGACAGGGTATCATGTCTAAAAAAATATTTGTGATAATACGAATTTATCATAAAGATAAGATATCTTTTAAAATAGCTGGGTTTCAAAAGACAGAATTGATGATTTGGATGGACTCTACGGAGGATTTTGAGTATTTATTATCTGTGGCTTTATTTACGAGAAAATAAACGGTAATAAATGTAGGCCAAAAAAAGATTGATAAGTGAATAAGCATGCCTTTTCGAGGAAAGGTGTCTTCGGTTCTCGTGACAGAGAATAAATGAAGACATTTTACGAGATGAAAAGAGATGAATGAACGATCATGCCTTTTTTTAGGAAAGGTCGCTTCGGCTGCCGCAACATACTGTTTTGGTCTTTCAGTCTATAAATAGTGCGGAACCTGTTTTGAGAATGTTATCCACACATATTCTTTCATCGCAAATGTCTTTCGAAGATGCACCCAAGAAGGCTGAGGCCATCCCAAAGATCAAAGCCGCCATCGACGCTCATTGTGACGAGCCTTCACCACCCATTCAGCCAGAAGTGGGAGAAAGCTCGGCTGTTCCTGAATCAAAATAGGACATTGTTGCCAAACTGATAGAGCCTGGCAGTACTGCCGAGGAAGAAGCTCTGAGGAAGGCTGTTTGTCAACTACTGGTGTCGTCAAACAATAATATCTTTGAGCTTCTTGCAAAATATGTTTTTAATCAAGAGTGCTCTGGTCCTCGTTAATTTTATGTATTTCCTTCTGTCTGAGTTATGCAATAAAAAGGAATTTTATTTACATTCTGATTCTCTGTGTTGATATCTCTTTGTCTTCAAACATGATATTTTTTGATAAATTTGCCATTAATGGGCATCATGGCAACTCGACCATCCATACCAGTCAATTGATAAGCTCCATTGGAGAAAAGTGTGCAGCATGTATAACTCAATATGTTGTTGAGCTAGGAACCGTTTCTCATCAAGCGCTTCAAGCCCCTGAAGTCTCAGACGATCATTATTTTCGGTTGTGAGTTTATTGGTATTGACAATTCTTAGAGAAGGGATCTGGATTTCTAATGGTAAGACGGCCTTACATCCATATACCAAAGAGAAAGGTGTGTAGCCTGTAGGAGTACGTACAGTAGTACGGTAAGCCCATAGACATTCTCCAAGCTTTTTCACTCCAGTTTCGTTTGTTGGTAGAAACAAACTTCTTGAGGAGTTTGATGATGGTCTTGTTAAATGCTTCTGCCAACCCGTTAGCTGCAGGATTATAAGCTGTAGAAGCAATATTATTGATGTTGTTGTCATCGCAGAAACGAGTAAATTTCTGACTGATGAATTATGGCCCATTATCGTGAATGATTCGCCGAGGAACACCGAATCTGTAGATCACCTGATGCTTAATAAAATTGATAACACTGCTTGTCTTGACCTCTGCTAGAGGTATAGCTTCAGCTCACTTTGACAAATAATCAGTTAAGGCCAATATGAACCGATGTCCTCGAGACGAGGGAGGGTTAATAGGACCAATGACATCCATGCCCCAAGCTTCAAAGGGCCATGATGCTGCCGTCGGGTAAAGAAATTTTGATGTTTGATGGATGAAGTCAGCATGGATTTGACATGCTCGGCACTTCCTTGTATACTCGATTGCATCAGATACCATCGAGGGCCAATAGTAGCCCATACGGCGAATATGATCCTGTAGTTTAGGATCAGGTTGATGTGCACCACAAACTTCATCATGAGCTTCACGAAATATTTGTTTTGCTTCCTCTCATGTGAGACAGCGTAGGAATAAGCCGTCAAACGTTCGTCGGTAGAGTGTCTTTGTAGCATGATTATAATAGAATCTGAGTGACCGCCGACGAATTGTTGTAGCCTCTTTAGGATCTTTGGGTAAGATATCATGGACCACAAAGTCTATAAAAGGAGCCCTCCAATCTTTACTGATAGTACAAACTTCAACCGAATTGTTGAATTCCATGTTTGAGTTGTTGACTTCCATATTTAAGTTATTCTCGACGTAAAATAACTCTCTATTAGTGGTGACGATCATTTGTTGCCTTCTTACTGGAATTGCTAATACTGCTGTAAGATTAGCGAGTGTATCAGCCTTTGTATTACATGCTCGACGTATATGCTCGATGAAGAAGCCTTTGAATGAAGTAGCCATCTTGATCGCTGCACCATGATATGGGACCAGATCTTGATGTCGAACTTCGTACGTGCCTCTAACTTGGTTGACAATCAGTTTGGAGTCTTCGTAAACTTCAAGATACTCAATATCTAATTGTTTAGCCAATTGGAGACCAATGAGCAGAGCGTTGTATTCAGCCACATTATTGGAACACGACTCATCTAAAGAATAAGCTCTTTGAATAGCTAACCCTTCTGGTGAGACGAGGACGATTCCAACTCCAACAACAATAGCACCATTTGGTCCGATTCTGGATGCACCATCAAAGAATAGATGCCATGTAAGAAGTTCTTCTGAAATTATGTTGGACTCCAAAGTTTTGTCTGGAATCTCGTCGTAGAGTTTAGACGTTTCGGGAACTGGATGAGCTGCCAGAAAGTCAGCAAGGGCTTGACCTTTAACAGACTTTTGAGGAACATAAACCATATCATATTGTGCTTAAAATATGGCCCATGTTGCAAGCCTGGAATTGAGTGTACTGGGCTTCTTCATCAGGACTCGGAGAGGGTTAACTCTAGAAATAACATGAATAGTTTGGCCAGTGATATAATGTCTCATCTTTTGAACAACAAGCATCAAAGCTATTCTTTTTCCACTAGGGTGTATCAATGTTCAGCTCCAATCATTATATGACTAAGATAATAGATAGCCTGTTCATGACCTTGTTTATTCTTCTGAGCTAAAAAAGCACCTAGTGAATGGTCCATTACTCTAACATACATCAGGAAGGGTATTCCTGAGACTGGAGACACTAGAACTGGAGGGTTCATCAAGTACCGCTTTATGTCTTCAAATGCGTGTTGACATTCTTTAGTCCAAATAAAAGACACTTTTCTTCATGAGTTGAGTAAACGGTCTACAACGTCCAGAGAGATTTGAGATGAATCTTCTGATATATGCAAGCCATTCCTGGAATCCTCGTAACTCTTTTAGGTTGCGTGAAGGAGGCATCTCTTGAATGGATTTAATTTTCTCAGGGTCAATGTGTATACCTTTAGAGGTAATAATGAATCCAAGAAATTTGTCACTAGAGACTCCCAGGAATTACTTGGTGGGATTCATCTTGAGTTGATGCTGGCGCATTAGATCGAATATAGTTCTCAAGTCTTAAATGTGGTCTTCCTTTTGACGACTTTTGACAACAATATCGTCTACATAGCATTCAACCGTCTTTCGTAAATGATCACGAAAGATAGTACTCATGGCCCGCTGATAAGTTGTACTAGCATTTTTGAGACCAAATGGCATGACAGTGTAGCAATAGACTACAAAAGAAGTGCAAAAAGATGTATGTTTCTCATATTTTGGATGCATCTTGATTTGATTATATCCTGAAAATCCATCCTTAAAAGATATACGTTCAAATCCGCAAGTATTATCGATCATGACATCAGTGAGTGGAAGAGAAAATTCATCCTTGGGACAAGCTTCATTAAGGTCTCTAAAGTCAATACAGACTCGGACCTTCCCTGTTTTCTTCAAAACTGGAACAACATTAGCCACCAGATCCGGATGTTGTTCTTCTCTGATGAAGCTACAAGCAATGAGCTTCTTGATTTCAGCTTCTATGGCGTCCATCATGTCAGGTCGAAATTGACGATGTTGCTGCTTGACTGGCTTCTCATTCGGCAGAATATTGAGCTTATGGGTAGAGATCTGAGGATCCAATCCCGGCATGTCTTCATAGCTCCAAGCGAATACATCAATGTATTCCTTTATGAGTTGGATTAGTTTTTGTTTATCCGCTTCAGGGAGGCTTTTACTGATGAATATTGGTTTTGGAGAAGTTTCATCTCTAACATTGATTTGAATCAACTGATCTTCGGTAGGTGGCTCATATTGCTCGAAGTGAAGCTCCCATTGAGTATCCATCCTTTGTTCCCAAGGATCAGCTTCAGAGACTTTGACAAAATCTTCGTCATCTTCCGAGAATTCGACAGTTACCATATTAGAAGATAGTCACTCTATGGACGTGCCCTACACTGGTGTCTGAATCCCATGAAACAGAATCAGAAGAGCTAGATCGTTCTTATTTTTCAGATTCGAAAGCTTCTGGAGTCGGTATTGGTGAAGTATAACCCAGTCCCCACTTTATTTTGCTGTAGTATTGTTGTAATTTTCCTTTTGGAGCAAGGACACGAATAGGAGTTCGTCTTCCGTTACCGCCATTGAGACCAGCTTTAAAATTATAGTCCATCTTTTGAATGATATCTCTTGATTGTTGACTATAACGACGTAGTTGAAGTCTTCTGTTATCGTGATTTTCTTCTTCACTATCAGGCGAGATCTTCTTTTCTGTTCATTTACTAAAAAGTATAGGAAGTTCATCTTTCTTCCTGGAAGGAACTAAAAAGAAGGAGTCCTGCATTAGCTCAAGCAATACTTCGTCCTAGAGAGGTTGAACTGCTCCTATGGTAAGTGGTTCAAAGTTATCTAGCATTTCTAAATAATATCGAGTATAGTAAAGAACATCAGTATACTGTAAAGGAGATGCTATTTTATTGATTTGTATATCATCATTTACAACATGATTCTTAGCCTTAACAGAAGGCTTAGTAAGGTTGATAACCAGAGGAGGAGAAGGAGGATTCTTAGCCTTAACAGAAGGCTTAGTAAGGTTGATAACCAGAGGAGGAGAAGGAGAATGAGAAGGTGAAGGTTTGTTACGACGAAGGTCGATAACCAGAGGCTCAGAAGGGGTGATCTCCTTTTGTTCCCTTTCTACAGCAGGAGGCTATTTGTTATGAGAGGAAAGATGTATAGTCAACGTCTGAGAAGAGGAGGGACGAGTAGTATATCCTTTGAGGGGGATCATGAGAACATCTTTTGAAGTATCTTTCTTATCTTTCTCACTATCCATCGCCAATACAACCTTCATGAACTCTTTCTTGTACATTCGAGAGTCAGTATAATACGCTTCAATACCCCTGAAAGGATTTAGGTCGACTACTTTCTTCTGAACCTCTCCATTGACATCTACATATTTGAAGCATTGATATAGAGTAGATGGTACAATGTTATGCTCATACAGAAAGGGTCTTCCCAGCAAAGCATTATAAGAGCCATGATTATCGATCACGTAGAAAGTAACCTTTGTACAAAGATTGCCTATTTGAACCATCAGACGAATCTGTCCCAGAGGTTCACTTCTTCCATAATTTAATCCTAAGATTGTCGTAATGGTTGTTGAAAGATTGTGTACAGGAATTTTTAATGCATCTAGTTGAGTCTTTGGCATAATGCTAAGTGCAGACCCAGGATCGATCAAAATGCGATCAACCTTCATGGTATCGACATATCCCGTGAAGTAGAGGGGTCGGTTATGACGATTATCTTCCAACAGCATATCATCTTGTGTAAAGGTGATGTTGGGTATTAGTTCCATCATACTATGATAATGAAAGCATGTTATAGGCTCTTCATCTGTCTTCTTGAGGAATGTTAGACAAGTATCAGCTTGCATCAAAGCTTCACTCAACGTTTCTCGAGTTTTCTTCGAAAGATGGAGTAGCTCAAAAATTGACAATCTTGCCGGGATATTAGCTAGCTGTACCAGTATATTAAAGTTATACGGCTTCTCGAGTCCCAAACTTGGAGTCTTTTTTAATACTTTATCAAAACGTACAAGCTGTTTTCCTTTGTCGGCTGTCGTCAGTTTGGGAATGTAGAAGCATGGAATTTCACAACCAGAAAGCCCATGCGCCAGACACTACATGCGCCAGAACTCAGATGAAGAACTTCACAGCAAAGTCAATAACTATAGACATTTGAAGAAGGACTTTTTATTTATATATAAAAGTCTATTACATGTCTAGAAAAGGTTGTACAAAGGACAATTCCTACAAAGGAAAGAGCCTAAGTCTACAGCCAGCGGCCATCATGCGCCTTCAGATAAGCGCAGCAACCACCATGCGTCTCCAGATAGGCGCAGCATCACTATGCGCCACCAATGAGGCGCAGCAGATATCATGCGCCTCCATCCAGGCGCATCCCATCATCTCTTCAGCACCTCAGTTATGTGCATCCCTTCAGCCAAATTCTTCCAGCCAGGCTCACCTGGCCGAGCAGAGCCCAGTTATGTGCCGCTCTTCCAACCAGGCTCGCCCGATAAATGCTTCGACACAAAGCATTTAACCCTCTGGCTGGAACCAAGGAAGAGAAGAGCACCGCAAATGCTGTGGCCAGGGGAGGCTTCGAAAGATCCTCCAAAGCCGAAGGAAGACCGTGATCGAAACCATGGCTAAAGGAGCAGCTTTCGACACGATCAAAGTGGGGAAACCCCACTTTGCAGGAAGAGAGAGCCTTGCACCGCCATTCCGATCTACGGCTCTTCCGGAATAACGGAGACGAGGCTCGAGCATCCTTATTTTTGGATGCAACAGGCACCTTCCGCCTGCCTCAGAAGCCCTCGACTCCGTCTTTTGGATGTAGCAGTCACCTTCAAGTGCATCAAAGACAACACAGCGTCTCATCTTCACCCTCGGGAGCACTTCGTCAGCAGAATGCACCTGTATGTTCAAATTCATATTGGAAGTACGTGAGGGAATGAGAAGCAAATCTTCTCTCCATGCCACTATTTATAGGCCGGGCAGATCAAACCCACGCGCCAAGTGGATGGCCCTCCGAATTCCGTGCAATGAATTTACATTAAATGGATGAACCGGACGCCTCGAATTCAGCCAAACGGTTATTTATAGCACTCGAAGAGCGAGACAGCCGCATCATTAAAAGACATGTCCGATGCGCCAGCCAGACAGCGCATCACACGGACGCGCCTTTCGGCGTCAGGCGCATCATACAGACGCGCCCTACAGTACTCGGCGCATTATAGAGGATGCGCCCCCACACATCTCCATACCGAGTGGAACGCCAACCGACGCGCCCACTCAGCTGTCCATCGAACGTCACCAGTATTAAATGCTGAACTGACAGAGTTGGCAGCACGCCTCCCAAAGTCTGAACAAGTGACAGCTTTTTCAGAGAACGAAGCATCGGCAACGTCAGCATCATCATGACTCCGACGGCTACTGCCACGTGGCCATCCGCATGCGCCTCTACGGCCATGCTTCCATCCGCATGCGCCTCTACGGCCATGCGTCCATCCGCATGCGCCTCTACGGCCATGCGTCCAAATCAGCATGCGCCTCAAAAGCCATGCGCCTCAGACTGCTCTCTGATCCCGAAAGACAGAAGGAAAGTCGCCTGCATGCGCCTCAAAAGCCATGCGCCCCAAATGGTTTGTAACTCCTAAAGGTTATGAGCCGCAGCCTCCTCCTACGCCCAATCCAAGGCACAGCCCACCAGATCACTCCTCTCCACCAAATCCGAGATCTTCGAACCATAAGTCGACGACACGTGTCTTTTGACTCAACTCGTCCAAGATTTCAGCAACGAAAAGATCTTCTCTCTGCTACGTGCCGGCTCACAACAGCAGTATGAAGAGTTCTCCCCCTCGATCAGGGCGCAGCATCCATGCGCCTCCATCAGCAACCTCCACGTGGCGTCCCCACACCGGCGCATCCTACATGCGCGCATGAGCAGCCAGCCTGCAAAACTATAAATAGAAGGATCATCCCCTTCACACACACACACAGAGACTCAGAACAGAAGACTCACAAAAGGAATCCACAACAGAGAATCACCAGAGAGCCAGCTCTAGACACTCAACGTCTTACTCCTCTCAGCAAGCTCCAGCACCCAGAGCAATCAACACCTTCAGAGAACCGATAACCGCCGTCAGCCGGTCAACGGAGTCAACGCATTACCACACGCTCCATTGGCACTAAGGACCCAGCTTAAACAAAAGTGTACTCCTAGGACTACATCTAAGTCCTATATTGTATCACTGTTCTGTTTGTATTAAGATTTCAATCAAAACAATTTTAATGGCAAACAAGCTGGCGACTCTGCTGGGGACCTCTTTCTCCTCTACCGAGAAAGTCGTGTCACAGGCCGACGACGTGAAGGTGGGCTCCTCCCACAAGACGCTGGTAGTGCGCCTCAATCAACAGGCGTACGAGGAGTTCATTTCTGAAGGAAGTGCGAGTCCTTCGAAGCGGTTGTCGAAGCCGAAGAAGACCCGCGCAGTCTGGGTGCGCAAAGTCGACGCCTCGGGCACCACCGTTGAAGGGGATGCGCCCGTCCAGCCTTTCCTTCCTGTTGACGTCCTCAGCAGTCAAGGTGCGCCCGCTGATGCAGCGCATCTCTCGGGGAAGCGTGCGGATGACCACATTCCCCAGCCATCTTCCTCTCAGGCGAGGAAGATACGTCGACGGAGCAGGGGCGCAGCCAATGCCCCGCGCATTACTTCTGATGCGCCACAAAGAGCCTCTGTCTTTGACAGACTCACTCGCTGTAACGGCGAGGAGAATTTGGATGCTGAGTACTACGCGCCCCAGCGGGCTGGTACGAAGAAATCCAAGGCGGCACGGGCCATGCGCCACAAACGTGCTATGCCAGCAGCCGGCCAGAGGCACGCGCTTACAATCACGCGCGCTGCCGATGGCAAGCTGTACAAGGTTGACTCAAGTGCTCCTGCACCGACAACGAGTCGACCTTCAAAGTCCTCATCTCACTTGGGCGCATTCACTGCGTGCACAACCAAGCCGAGAGAGGCAAACTCAGTGGTCTTGAACTCCCGCGCCTCCTCTGGTTGTGCGTTTGAGGTCCGTTCAAGTCACTTCAAATGCTGTGGTTCCCCCACTACTGATCGTGATGCCTACTTGGTATTAGATCACGGGGCGCAGCACTCACCCGACCACCCCGGCGCTTGGCCCTGCCATACGCCTGAGAGGGGTGTGAGGGTAGCACTCTCCTCCAACGACTTGCGCAACGTGATCACTCACAAGCGCCGGTCAGGAGAGTTGACCAACAAGCACGATGCGCCTCTCACGGGGCACACTTGTGCAGTGGTCACCATCAACTGCTGTTGCAAGACGGCAGTACCGCCAAAGCAGTCGGTCTTCCAACGGCTACAATCATCGACACCCCTCCGACATTGCCTTGGGACAAAGGTGTCAGCAGAAAAGGAACTAAAGATTGCGTCATGCAACGTGATCTCCAATTCCTCATCTGTCCGGAAGACGACTGCCAATTCCTCGTCTTCATCTAAAAGCCAGTCGAAGAAAACCAAGGCAGCTGTCACAACCTCTGGGGTGTTCGAAGGCACTCGGTCAAGGAAGAAGTCCTTGGAGGAAGCTGGGGGTAGCCAGACCCTTGTTCAGCCTCCTTCCGAAGACGAAGATGTCCAAAGCACAGCTGCGGCGGATCTTCATCAAAGCAAAGATGGCCTCCCTGAAGCCCCTCAAAATGACGATGTCCTCCAAGACACCGCCGGGGGTAGTGCTGAAAATGAAGAGGCCCTTCAAGACAGAGCTGAGGGCAGTCAGGCCCTTGCAGATGCGCCTGTCGAAGACGAACTCCAGAATGTGGCTGGGGGTGGCCAAACACCAGGAGGAGTAACTCCCCCACATGAGAGTGAGGCTGAGAGCGAAGCCTCAACTAATCCATCCACTTCCGGCCGTGTCATGACAGTATACATGACCGGGGGTGATCTTGAGGCTGATGCGCCGCCACAGGACATTGTCCAGCACATAGACTCGTTAGAGGGAGGACTCAAAACCCTCTCTGCCTCAATGCAAGCACTGACTCAAGCAGTGTTTGAGATGCGGTCGGCCTTGATCAGGACACCTTCAAATGGTCCCGACCCAGGAGCTAATGGAGAGTCGAGTGTGCCCCTCCAGCGGACACCCTCAGACACAGAAGCACCCCGGACATCGGAGCCCTCAAACGCTCCACTCCAGGTGGTACCTCCTTCCCCGGCTCCTAGCTCCACGGAGGACGTGGTCGAAATGATCAAAGATCTGCGGGAGCGCTTCGAGTCCAAGAACAGGCAGGAGGAACGCCAGAAGATGGGCATTCCCCAGCCTTATCCACTTGAGTGGAACAAGGTGGTTTATCCCCCAAAGTATAAACCACAGACACTCACGCCGTATGACGGGAAGGACTCTCCACGACGGTACTTGACGTACTTCCAGTCGCAGACAGGGCATCTTCCGAAGGAGGACGCGCTCCTCACCAGCATCTTTGTTGGGGCCCTGAAAGGGGTGGCGTATGACTGGTACTGCAGCCTTCCCGATAATTCCATATCGTCCTTCGACGACCTGACACGCCTCTTCCTCGACCGCTTCTATGACGGTGGGAAGGACATGACGATGGCGTCTCTCATTGAGATACGCCAGAAGGACAAGGAAACGGTTCGGGCATTCATCGAACGCTTCCGTCAGGCCTGCTTCAGGTTACCTCCAGGCATGCCAGAACATGCGCTTCTCTCCGCTTGCAGTATGAACATGCTACCTGCAGTAAAGCTCTGGCTTAACTCTACTCCCCCTCCCGATTGGAGCTCCCTAATCATTGAAGCTGAAGCTGCAGAGAAGAAGGCGGCCAATGCACGTCTTCTGGGTGTTAGCTTCCCCGCCTTTGACGATAAGGGGAAAAAGTCCGCAACCAACAATTCCGGACGAGAAACAAAGGGGAAACAGGCATTGACAGTTAATGCCTCGAAGGGCGCATCTGCGCCTACTCAAAAGCCTCCATTGGCACCGAGACCAAGGAGGTTTATTCATTCAATGATGACGACACCCTGCAACTCTTTGAGATACTGAAGCAGGGTGACATGATCAAGCTTCCGGACCCAAAGCGGCCCGATGAAGTCGGGAAGGTGGACAACCCAAGGTACTGTCACTACCATCGGTTTGTCGGACACCCGACTAAGGACTGCTACGTCCTCAAAAATTACATCCAGCGCATGATCAATGCGGATGTAATTTCCGTCGATTACGAAGAGAAGACGGTGTCAGCTAATGTGGTGTCACTACAGTTCGGCACCTTGCCACCGACTACCACACAAGATGGCGTCGTCCCCATCCCTAAGGCGACAATGGAGGTGGTGAATTTGCCACCCACCCGTGACAATGTGAGTGGACTTGTCCCACTCACCACATCTCGAGGAGAGGTCCTCTGGGTTCACCCCGACCTCGTCTCCGAGGTAACTCAACCGGAGGTACGCCCTACCTCCAAAGCAAAAGGCAGGAAGATCAAGTCTTGCCGTACGGTCTCTTCTTCAGCGGAAGAGGCGCTTCCTGTGCAGACGCGTGCACAACAGAACTCCCAGCCCGGTGAAGCTGCCGCCGAAGTGGTGCCTCCTGGCACCATCCCTGAGGAGGGTCCATCCAAGCCCTCAGCAGCCAATAAACAAAAGCAAGTGGAGGCCCGTTTCGACAGACCTCTGCGGAAAGAAAATGCTTCGGGGCTAGCCAAGCCCCACAATTTTGACATTCTGGCACAACTGGCCAGTACTCCTGCACGCCTGTCTTTGTTCGAGCTCCTGCGTCTCTCCAAGGACTCCTGAGAAGCTCTCTGCGAAGCTCTGAAGGATGCCGAATCCTTTCTCAGTCAGGTCAAGCAGCCTGAAGACCTCCCAACTACTTGTGCACACTGTCATTGTGCGGATGAAGTTATCCCAAACATAACCTTCACCCAACAAGACATGCTGCTCAAGCATCACCGACATAACCGACCGTTGTATTACACAGGGTACATCGGTTCGGTAAAGGTGAGCAGGATTCAGATCGATTCGGGGTCTTCCCTAAGCATCATTCCAAAGGCGCTGCTATCAAAGCTGGGGATCCCAATGTACCGGCTGGCGCCCTCCAATACACCATCAGCGGCTTCAACGCCAGCAAGAGCGAGCCACTGGGCAAGATCCGGCTGAAGTGTCACATCGACAGCCTCAAAACTGAGGTAACTTGTTATGTGGTGGATGCCGAGGTCAACTACAACATCTTACTCGGACGACCATGGTTACATGAGTACATGGTGGTGCCCTCCACGCTCCACCAATGCATGAAATATGTGTCCACCAACGGCGTCATCCGGACGGAGTTTGCAGATATCGATCCCTTCAAAGGGATTGAGGCCTACTTCACCGACTTCGACTTGTACAAGCCACTTGACGAGGAGGAAGCCAACGACGCCGATGATGAAGCAGAGACGGCAACAGAGCCGGACTTGGAACCCGAAGCGACTCCTGACGCCCCCTTAAAAATCCGTCTGAAAGGGAGACCACCCCAGAAGGCGCCTCCAATGAGCATCAAGCTATCAGGAAAAGCGCCAGCTCGCGAAGCCCCCCTGAAGATACGCCTCAAGGGGAAGCCACCACAAACAACGGCTCCCCTAGCGGTAAAATTACAAGGGAAGGCGCCACTCATCGAAGGCGCAACCGAGGCACCCCTCAAGGTGCGTCTTAAAGGCAAGTCGTCGCAGTCATCCAAGATGCCGGAGAGGGCTCACATAACCCTCTCAGACCCCAAAGTCGGAGCGGTGGAGGACTCTCCTGATCCGGCCCCAGTGCTTACAGATGAGGAGCTTGGCGAATATATCTCTGCCGATGTAGACGCACCCTCCTTCGACAATGTAATCCCACGGGATAAAATCTCGTACTTTATCAATAATAGAGTGTCTTTCAATTATTCTTGTCTTCCACACTGGAATGCCATGTATACATTAGACAACGCTCTACGGTCGTTGCAAACACAAGTAACGACTGTCTACCATAATCAAATAGTCCCGTCTCAAGGAGTCTTCATAGTCCCTCCACGAAGCCGAGACGAAGGCACCATCATCTCGGGCAAAATCGAGCATCGTCGGAACCTCCCGTCGATCGAGCCCGAACCTGATACCGGCAGGGTACAAGTATATCGATACACAGATACGGCTAAGCACATCATCCAAAAGATGGGCTACGACCTGAAAAGCAATAAAGGCCTAAACTACGGCAAGGGTCAGCATCTCCCTGTCCGGCTTTCGATGCCCAATGGAAAGCCACAGGATTACTATAATCGGACTCGACGGGGGTTAGGCTATGTCACGCCGCCATCAACTCCAGAGAGTTCAGACGCAGAAGACATAGAACATTCCCACTCATCAGAAGCATCGACGTGGGATTCCGATACCAGTATTGGATCAGTCTTCAGGAAAGTGCTGTCAGCTAACATGACATCGGTGCAGCCTCAGAAAGATGAAGGCGAAGACCAACCGCCGGAACCCTTCGAAGAGGAACCCTGGGCTCAACGCCTAGGAGAGCAATGGGAGTCTCGTTTTGAGTTACGAGAACCTCCCACCGAAGACGAAGTCGAGCAAATCGACCTCGGGGATGGGTCTTCTTCTAAACCCATTTTTATCAGCAAAAGCTTGGAAGGAGAAGACCGAGAATCTTTAGTCCAACTCGCTAAGGAGTATATCGACGTCTTCGCCTGGAGCTACGAAGACATGCCGGGTCTCGATCCACAGATCGCGATGCATAGGTTGAACATCTTACCAGATGCCAAACCTATCAAACAACAACAGTGACGCTTCCGCCCGGACATCATGAACGCCATCGATCAGGAGGTAGACAAACTCTTGACCAGTGGCTTCATCCGTGAGGAACAACACCCAGACTGGGTAGCCAACGTCGTCCCTGTCACCAAGAAGAACGGGAAGATACGAGTCTGTATCGACTTCAGGGATCTCAACTCCGCTTGCCCGAAGGATGAATTCCCGCTCCCAATCACCGATGTAATGATCGACAACACATGTGGCTTTGAACGCATGTCCTTCATGGACGGGTATTCAGGCTACAATCAAATCAAGATGTTCCCCGATGACGCAAAACACACGTCATTCAGGACTCCAAAGGGTGTTTTCTGCTACACCGTAATGCCCTTCGGCTTGAAGAACGCCGGTGCAACGTATCAGCGTGCTATGAGCACCATCTTCCGTCAACATCTTCGCAAGACAGTTGAGTGCTATGTTGACGACATCGCAGTCAAGAGCCGCCTCAAAAGAGATCACCTACAGGACCTGAAGACGGTCTTCGATCTCATGCGGGCGCATCAACTCAAAATGAACCCCGCTAAATCCTTTCTGGGGGTTTCTAGCGACAAATTCTTGGGCTTCGTCATCACAGCAAAAGGCATTCATGTCGATCCCGAGAAGACTAAAGCCATCCTCAACATGGACCCTCCGAAGAACCTTCGAGAACTTCGGGGCCTACAGGGACGTTTGGCATACATCCGGAGGTTCATAGCAAACCTCTCCGGTAAATGTCAACCCTTTACTCAGCTCATGAAGAAGGGAGTCTCTTATGTCTGGTCAGAGGAGTGCCAAAAGGCTTTCGACGACATCAAGGCTTACTTAACAAGCCCGCCAGTCCTAGTGGCACCTATCGCCGACAAACCATTCCTCCTCTACGTCCGTGCCATGGATCATTCCCTCGGCGCTTTGCTAGCTCAAAACAGCGATGTAGGCTACGAGCAAGCAATCTACTACCTCAGTCGAACACTCAACGGGGCCGAACACCGGTACAACCCCGTTGAAAAGGAGTGCTTGGCTTTGGTGTTTGCCATTCAGAAGACTCGTCATTACGTCTCGGGCCAGACAATTCACGTCATCTCCCGAGTCAATCCGCTCAGAGTTCTCATGACAAAGCCAGGGTCATTAAACTCCCGGCTGGCTACATGGGCGATCCTACTAACACCATACAACATGGTGTTTGTCCCGCGGAAGGCAGTCAAGGGTCAGGCTCTGGTTGACTTTTTAGCTGCACACCCCATCCCAGAATCTTCAAAACTCTATGAAGACATCCCGGATGAAGTTCAAGAATCAAATGTCACTGAAGGAAGCCCCGTTTGGCGGATGTTCTTCGATGGCGCTTCAAGAACGGGCCCCAATGGCCAAATCATCGCAGGAGTGGGGGTAGTCTTAGTCTCCCCCGATCAGCTGGTCATCCAGCGCGCATACTCCCTTTCGAAGCCGTGCTCCAACAATGTTGCTGAGTACAATGCACTCGTCATGGGACTCCAGCTAGCACAACAGCTGGGGGTGGATCATCTGGAAGCCTACGGCGACTCGAAACTCGTCGTAAACCAGATTCGGGGGCAATACGAGGTTCGCCATGAAGATTTAATCCCTTACCATGAAGTTGCATCGAACATCATTTCAACCTTCACTGGGTTCTTCATCGAACATGTACCCCGCCTACAAAACTTGGAGGCTGACGCTCTAGCTGGCCTCGCAGCCTCATTGGCCGCGCCCCTTGGGACTCAACACTATGTCACGGTAACTGGCCGAGACTTGATTTGTCCCAGAAACAACCTATGTTTGCAAATGGCTCACGCCATGCCGACAAACACTGGGGTTAATGTCCGAGATTGGAGGTTCCCGTTCATCGACTTCGCTGTCTACGGAATCCTTCCAGAGGACCCGAAGGAAGCCGTCTCAGTCAGGAGACGCTCTCTTCGATTCTACTACGATACAGCCACTAAAACGCTATACCGACGCTCCTTCGACGGGCTTCTCCTTCGATGCATGTCTAACGAAGAAGCGGCCGAAGCTCTTCGAGAAGCTCATGACGGAACTTGCGGAAGCTCATCAACCAGGGCCTAAGTTGCAAGATCGACTGCGACGTATGGGCTACTACTGGCCAACCATGGCTGCCGACGCAGTGGAATATGCTAAGAAGTGCCATGCATGCCAACTTCATGCAGACTTCATACATACACCATCTGAACCTCTACATCCTACAGTCGCCTCCTGGCCATTCGAAGCCTGGGACATGGACATTGTAGGGACCAATCACCCCTCCTTCATCGAGAGGACACCGCTTCATCCTGGCCATCACCGATTACTTCTCCAAATGGGCGGAAGCAGTCCCACTAGCAGAAGTAAAAAGCTCCAGGGTGGTCAGCTTTATCAAACACCATGTCATTTACCGTTTCGGAGTACCCCGACGAATCATCCATGACAATGGTCCCCAGTTCATCAGCCACATTTTCAGCAGGTTCTGTGACAAGAATCGCATTCAAAATGTGGCCTCAACCGCCTACAATCCGGCAGCAAACGAATTAGCTGAGGCATTCAACAAAACTATCGTCAGACTACTCAAAAAAGTCGTGTCATCCAACAAACGCGACTGGGACGAAAAGCTTGGCGAATGCCTTTGGGCCTACCGCACAACGGTACGGACCCCAACAGGCAACACTCCATTCTCCCTGGTCTACGGGAGCGAAGCAGTACTGCCTCTCGAGATACAGATACCTTTGCTCCGCGTGGCCATCACAAACGATCTCACAGAAGAAGACAATCAACGTCGTCGTCTGCGGGAATTGGAGGCACTTGACGAAAAGCGTCTCCTAGCTCAACAACGCATCGAACTTTACCAAGCCCGTATATCACAGGCTTTCAACAAGAAGGTCAAGCAAAGAACTTTCCAAGTTGGCGACCTGGTTTTAGCAGTCAGAAGGCCAATGGTGTTAACTCACAAGACACCAGGGAAGTTCGAGCCCAAATGGGAAGGACCTTTCATCATCGAGACGGTATACTCAAACGGTGCTTACCGGCTCGCCAAACCCAATAGGAACTTGTTCATGATGCCCATCAACGACAAGTTCCTAAAGAAGTACTACTCTTGACATCCTCCAAGACATGTATTTCCCCAAATAACCTCTTTTCACAAAATCAATCGCTTCCGAAACCCAGCTGTTCCGTGGCATCCTTCCGTAGAAAGATAACCACGTCCACATTACCTCTGAGTTGTCTCTCTACATCCTACAAAGCGGAACCTTACACTTCGTGAGCTTACGCTATCCTTCATGTTTACCACGTCCACATTACCTCTGAGTAAACATCCCGTACAAGCAACTCCTACGTTGTCGTACATTTGATCGCAGAACTTCCACGTCCACATTACCTCTGAGTTGTTCAGCGTATCCCACAGGATCATTCCTACCACGTCCATAAACACCTCTGAGTAGGAAGATTCTATCATTTGAACCTAATGATTGCCATGTCCACATTACCTCTGAGCAAACATGTTGGTTCCTTTATACTTATTATCTGTACCTAAAAACCAAGGTGCGCAAAAGATAATAGGTCCACATAAATCATCAAGTTCATGAAATTAAAAATGAACACATCAAAGAGATAGTGTATTTCTTTTTTTTTTAAAAAGGGAGTACAGAAATACGCTATTTCCCCAGCAAGAGTTGCAAAAACACACAAAAAAGAAGAGAAGCTACAATCCCCGATCCTCCCCAGGGTGGGATGAGAGTTCTCTGACTCGACGTCTCAGGTCGGCAGTGCGAGTTTCCACAGTCGCCTGGACTCGCAGCTCGGCTTCTTGACGCATTAACCCGACAGCCTCAGCAGAAGTTTTACTCTCATACTTCTCATCAAGCTGTCGTCGCTGTTGAGCCAAAGCAAGGGTCCGCTGAGTAAGAGTCGTTTCCTCCCGTTTGAATGCCACGTGTTCAGCCAGGACGCGCTCAGCCTCTAGTTGAAGTTGGGCCCGCTGGTCTTCAAGACGGCGCATCTGAGCATCAACTTCTGCGATGTTAGCATCCACCGCAGCTCGCTTCTCCGTCGTCTTCTTCATAGATTGAGACAGCTGCTCCGCCGCAGCCTCAGTCCCAGCCACTTCACGCTCCCAACTGCTCACCTCGGCTCGATGGGAAGCCTCGATCTCAGCCATCGACTTTCCTATCTCTGCATCTACCAAGACCGAGAGGTCATTTCGTTGGATGCGCTGCAGTTCCGCGAGCCGCTCGTCCAGCTCCATCACCGAAACCTCCAGAATTTCGGCCATATGGTCATGGCCCTGGTGAATGCGGATCAGCTCGATACAAGGCATTGCCAAAGCTTTTGCCGCCGCAAAGCTCCCCTTGGCATCTACCACTGCAGATACACCTTTCTCCAGCATTTTGTACACTCCCTCGACGAGGAATTTCACATACCCGTCGGCTTCCGCCAGCACCTGCGGCGTCATAGCAGGAGTTGAGGGAGCTACTACAGTTTGCGGACCGGAGGAAGATCCGCCGACCTCGATCTGAGAGGTTTGAATCTCGGCAGCAATAGGCTCTTCATCAACAGGGCCCAGACTGCTGGCCCGAGGAGTCAAAGGAACAGAAGGAGCAGGCATATGCGTCGTGATAGTACCCCAAGTGAAAGGAGCAACAGAGGGTTCCACACCCTTACCCTTCTCAAGACTGGAGGAATCACCGACGTCAACGGCTACCTCTTCCCCCGACATTCTATCAGCATCAGCCACCTCCCCCGGCAAAACGGGGAGGTCAACATTTATCTCTTGGCCAGCCCCAGGAGACAAGACTGGCAGAAGAGTCTCATTCTTCTCAAGTCCCTCTACAGGGACAGAATCTGTCGCTACCGCCTGATCGGTAGCCATCTCTATGTCCATGGTTGAAGCCAAGGAAGGATTCGGCAATGATTCAGCCGACCTCCCTTCATCATGACCAGGAGGGGAATCAACCCTCTCCTCTATCCCCACTGCTTCTGCTGCCCCCGCAACGGACCCTTGCAACGCTGGAGGGACGTCACCAGAAGGCGACGAACTCCAATCCACTTCATCATCAGGATGCCTCGAGTCGGTAGGACCCTCAGCATCCAAGGCCTCCACGACAGATGGTACTATCCCAGAAGTTGTCGCGACTTCAAAGTCAGGAGATACTAAAACCTCCGCGGGAACATCTTCGGGACCCTCCTCCACAGGAGACAACATCGTTGGTGGAATGCGCTCCTCAGAAGAGCCTGCCACCTCCTTCGGCTTACTGGTGCTCGATTTCGAAGCACGAGACTTCTTCTTCAATCCCTACAAGAAGAAGAGCATAAATCGCCACAATGACATAAAAAAAAACTGGAATTATGAAGCACTCCTTACCTCAGCGGGGGCTAAGCCTGTTGGCATTACAAGTGGCGTTTCCGTAATCTTCGGGGTCGACGTCCTTCTCGACCTTTTCAGTACGGAAGAACCAGCTTCTGGGTCAGCTCGCCTTTTTCCGACAGACGGGTCTCTCGCTGGTGCCATAGCAGCAGCCCGATACCCCGCCAATTCTGGCGGACGATATGACCGAGCCGCCACCAACATATTCGCTGTTGCCTCCAACTGGGTTCCAATGATAAAACTAGTCTCCCTGTCATAACCAGGAGACATAGTATTCATAGTACAATACAGCTTGGCGGCCGGATATAAGATCGGCGGCCGAGGATTTCGAACTGGTGTGGTAAACTTAACGCTAGTGCATCTAGCGTTATAATACTGCCAGCCCCGGGCTCCATCCAGCAAACTCCCGATGAAGCCTAGACTGCTACTGGGATTCCGCAGCATTAGCTGAGTGTAGCCAAATTGACGAGCAAATCGGCTTGGCAAGTATGGTTCCAGATAACACCTGTTCGGATTACGGTAGACCAGATGCGAAGGCCGGATACTCTGCAACCAACGAAAACTCCATTTCGGCAAAGTAACCTCATCCTCGCCAGAATCAACCAAATCCTGGTCGGCCTCGAAATTCTTGAAGATCGGGCCAACCTTCACAATTTCCCACCCCTGAAGGAAGGACAAAACCCTCCTACAAACAGGGACGCCAGTGTAAGACCACTTCCTCTTGTAGAAGCGGCGAATGAAGGCATCTCCTTCAACATGGTCCTCCTCAGGACCAGGACTTATCACATTCGGATGATGTAAGATCAGCCAACCCATGAGATAATGGAAAGGCAGCTCGGCCCGAGGAAAGTTGTCATTATTACCTTTCTCATGGATCACATCATCAGCGAAAGACCTCAAACCGCGCAGCAGGTTGCACACCATCGCGGGGAGGAGAGCCAGAGGTCGTCCAAAGGCCAACTTCACTGCAGGCAAAATGAGATTCCGATGTACCCTCTCAACAGCACCGGATCCCCCTGCAAATATGCAATCCCGGAGCCATATCATCAAGTAGGCCGTCAACACTGCCTTAGATGACATCCGGTGCCCGCAGTGCCAGAAACAGCTGTACGTGTTCTTTCCGCTCTCATTTGAATGTGGGGTCCTCTCGTCCAGCCAGGTTATTTCAGAACTCACTTCTGCGGGTGTCAAGCCCTGCGGAGTCGCAAACCGGATCCTCGAAGGATCCGCCAAATCCTGTCTGAAAACATAGTCCCTCCAAGCAGTCACGTGAGGTTGGGTCTTACCTTTGTCCCTCCGGTGCATCAGATAATGATGGCTCGTCACCTCCTTGAAAACGGCCATCATCTCCGGGTCCTTATCTTCCAAGACCTGGATCTCTTCATTCGATGGGAAATATTCCTCATATGGTTCCGAGCCCCAAGGAAGCTTGGACACTTCGTACATCTCATGAAGGGCCAATCCCAACTCCCCCACTGGAGTAAAGAAGCTACCAGTCTGGGTGTTGAAAAGCTCCAATAGCGCAAGGAACATCGGCTTATTGAGGTCCACGCCTGCCTGAGTAGCCCGAATGGCGGCAGTCAGCCCTAGCTCTTTAAGCTCAACTTTGAACCTGGAAAGCACCCAGGAAGTCAACTCGTCCCACTTTGGGATATAGTGACACCAACCTTCGACTCTAAAACCAGCTGTCGGATACGTGACCTTCGACGTCAGCATCCGATTTGCAAAAGTCGGGGCACTGAAGGGAAACGTGTCATTTGGGACTTCACTATAGATGCTCCCGGGACGCAAAGCTCGGTAACTGAACGAAGAACCAGTTCATGAAGCAGTCAAGGTGTCTCGCTGGTTCGAGGTGGTGTCAATCGAAAGGGAGCCCCCCAAGGCACCCCCTTGAGAAGGCGTAAGTTCCCAATCCATCCTTCTCTTCAAAGCTAGACGATAAAAGGCTGTCAATGGCAACTGGCGGTCAACCTGCCGCATGTATAACATCATGCCCTTAGCAGCAAAGAACCAGTCTTCTCTGATCTTCAATATCTTCGCCTCGGAAGAGACTAATCGGTCGCCAAACAGAAAGGCTGGTTTTAAGAAGGTCACACCTTCAGAATCAGCAGACTTCAGTTTACCACTCTCCATCATACTCTGGAGGAAAAGCGGCAACAGGACCTGGATTTGTAGCATCCTCTCACGAGGTTGGTCCTGAAGGATAGCATCCTTTGCAGGGTTGATCACCGCCTCATCAAAATCAACTCCCATCTGGCAAAGAGAAGCGTCCAGGAGGACCTCATTCAACAAAGGGATCGTCATTGACACTGGCACGACAAAAGTGGAAGTCAGGCAAAAAGACAAAATATGTCAAGAACCCATGCGCATCTGCTTCGGCGCATCATCAGGGCATAGGCCCATGCGCGTCAGCATGTCTCGGCGCATCATCAGGGCGTTAGCCCATGCGCGTTGGCATTGGAGCTTCGGCGCATTATCAGAGCGTGAGCCCATGCGCGTCAACAAAGGCTTCGGCGCATCTTCAGGGAATAAAACCCATGCGCGTCAGCCATTAAAACCTCGGTGCATGATAAAGGTATAAACCTATGCACGTCGGCAGGATAGAACCTCGGCGTATCATTAAAGACCGAAGTCTATACGCGTCGGCAGTTAGGGCACAGAGCCCAAAGCAGAGACGAAACCCACCTGTCACCTCAGGACGAACGTCGGCAAGAGGCGCGAGAGTGATAGGTACATCCTCATCCGCGGACTCCTTCGCTTTCTCCTTCCCCTTTGCCGGCAGTGCCGCGAGGAGTCTTGGGAGCCATTCTCTCGAGGAAGGAGAAGTTAGGGTTTTTGAAGAAGAAACTCTAAAGAAGCAGAGGCACAGAGAAGAAGAACCCTTTCTCTCTCCAACTCTTACCTATTTATAGGGCTTGGTCGCACGCGTGAACAGATGACGTGTGATCTCAGCCGTCGCCTCGGGTTCTGTGCAAGGATAGCAGCAAATAAAACCAAAAGATCATCACTAATCTTTTCGGTTACCGAGGCACCATCATCATTAACTGAGAAGAGCATGCGCCCGAACAGGCATGCGCCCAGAAATCATGCGCCCTGACCTCCATGCTTCTTATTCAAAGTATTCCAAAACTTACTCAAAAGTTTTGAAAACTTTGAAGGGGGTCTTGTAGAAGCATGGAATTTCACAACCAGAAAGCCCATGCGCCAGACACTACATGCGCCAGAACTCAGATGAAGAACTTCACAGCAAAGTCAATAACTATAGACATTTGAAGAAGGACTTTTTATTTATATATAAAAGTCTATTACATGTCTAGAAAAAGTTGTACAAAGGAGAATTCCTACAAAGGAAAGAGCCTAAGTCTACAGCCATCGGCCATCATGCGCCTTCAGATAAGCGCAGCAACCACCATGCGTCTCCAGATAGGCGCAGCATCACTATGCGCCACCAATGAGGCGCATCAGATATCATGCGCCTCCATCCAGGCGCATCCCATCATCTCTTCAGCACCTCAGTTATGTGCATCCCTTCAGCCAAATTCTTCCAGCCAGGCTCACCTGGCCGAGCAGAGCCCAGTTATGTGCCGCTCTTCCAACCAGGCTCGCCCGATAAATGCTTCGACACAAAGCATTTAACCCTCTGGCTGGAACCAAGGAAGAGAAGAGCACCGCAAATGCTGTGGCCAGGGGAGGCTTCGAAAGATCCTCCAAAGCCGAAGGAAGACCGTGATCGAAACCATGGCTAAAGGAGCAGCTTTCGACACGATCAAAGTGGGGAAACCCCACTTTGCAGGAAGAGAGAGCCTTGCACCGCCATTCCGATCTACGGCTCTTCCGGAATAACGGAGACGAGGCTCGAGCATCCTTATCTTTGGATGCAACAGGCACCTTCCGCCTGCCTCAGAAGCCCTCGACTCCGTCTTTTGGATGTAGCAGTCACCTTCAAGTGCATCAAAGACAACACAGCGTCTCATCTTCACCCTCGGGAGCACTTCGTCAGCAGAATGCACCCGTATGTTCAAATTCATATTGGAAGTACGTGAGGGAATGAGAAGCAAATCTTCTCTCCATGCCACTATTTATAGGCCGGGCAGATCAAACCCACGCGCCAAGTGGATGGCCCTCCGAATTCCGTGCAATGAATTTACATTAAATGGATGAACCGGACGCCTCGAATTCAGCCAAACGGCTATTTATAGCACTCGAAGAGCGAGACAGCCGCATCATTAAAAGATATGTCCGATGCGCTAGCCAAACAGCGCATCACACGAACGCGCCTTTCGGCATCAGGCGCATCATACAGACGCGCCCTACAGTACTCGGCGCATTATAGAGGATGCGCCCCCACACATTTCCATACCGAGTGGAACGCCAACCGACGCGCCCACTCAGCTGTCCATCGAACGTCACCAATATTAAATGCTGAACTGACAGAGTTGGCAGCACGCCTCCCAAAGTCTGAACAAGTGACAGCTTTTTCAGAGAACGAAGCATCGGCAACGTCAGCATCATCATGACTCCGACGGCTACCGCCACGTGGCCATCCGCATGCGCCTCTACGGCCATGCGTCCATCCGCAAGCGCCTCTACGGCCATGCGTCCATCCGCATGCGCCTCTACGGCCATGCGTCCAAATCAGCATGCGCCTCAAAAGCCATGCACCTCAGACTGCTCTCTGATCCCGAAAGACAGAAGAAAAGTCGCCTGCATGCGCCTCAAAAGCCATACGCCCCAAATGGTTTGTAACTCCTAAAGGTTATGAGCCGCAGCCTCCTCCTACGTCCAATCCAAGGCACAGCCCACCAGATCACTCCTCTCCACCAAATCCGAGATCTTCGAACCATGAGTCGACGACACGTGTCTTTTGACTCAACTTGTCCAAGATTTCAGCAACGAAAAGATCTTCTCTCTGCTACGTGCCGGCTCACAACAGCAGTATGAAGAGTTCTCCCCCTCGATCAGGGTGCAGCATCCATGCGCCTCCATCAGCAACCTCCACGTGGCGTCCCCACACCGGCGCATCCTACATGCGCGCATGAGCAGCCAGCCTGCAAAACTATAAATAGAAGGATCATCCCCTTCACACACACACACAGAGACTCAGAACAGAAGACTCACAAAAAGGAATCCACAACAGAGAATCACCAGATAGGCAGCTCTAGACACTCAACGTCTTACTCCTCTCAGCAAGCTTCAGCACCCAGAGCAATCAACACCTTCAGAGAACCGATAACCGCCGTCAGCCGGTCAACGGAGTCAACGCATTACCACTCGCTCCATTGGCACTAAGGACCCAGCTTAAACAAAAGTGTACTCCTAGGACTACATCTAAGTCCTATATTGTATCACTGTTCTGTTTGTATTAAGATTTCAATCAAAACAATTTTAATGGCAAACAGGGAAGAGTTATTTCTATTGGAGGTGATGAAGCTGATGGAACATTAACAACTGGAGAAGATGATGCTTGAGAAGCCTCCAGAGCTGGAGCAGGATTTTTTGACCTTCTGAATAGTCTCTTAGGTAAGGTTTCTCAAACCTGGTACCAGTTAAGGCTTCTTCTTCGGATACAGGTTCAAAAGACACCATATTGCAACTCTTTGCCTGGATTTTATTTCTAGAAGTTTTTTTGGGCAAGATGAAGAGTGTCCAGTAACCCAAACCAACCTGAGATTGGTTGTAAGAAAGACATAGAGAAAGAGGTATATGAGATCCCTTTCCATGGTTCAAACCGGAGGCCTTTTGTACATCAAACCCCATTTTCGTCATTAGTTCACGAGACTGTGGACTATACAGATGGAAAGCTGGTTGATATTTGGCTTCTGACTTTAACAATGTTGTCTCAGCAGGGGAAGAAGAAGAAGGATTATCTGCTACCGAGATGAAGGTAGCAGTTAGAGATGGAAGACAATGTTCACCCAACGAAATCATATGAAATGATTTATATTTAGTGGCCTTCTTAGACTTGGTGGAGGAAGGTGTTTCGAAGTTAGCCACTAAATCTGGATGGATCCACATAATTTCTCCTTTATCGGTAGACAGAGGAACAAGACCATCAGTTCGTGCAAGTGGAAGATTAACAATCTCCAGAGTAGTTCTCGGGATGGAGACGATGCCGTCCTGCACAAGTTGAACTGGAAAACCTCCAAACTGTAGAGAGACAACGTTAGCCGTTATAGTTTTATCATCTTGTTGGAGAGTGATTGCACCGGAATTGACCATCTTCTGAATTTTACCCTTGAGCACATAGCATGCTCGAGTTGGATGTCCAATAAATCTATGGTAAACATAGTATTTAGGATGGTCAGTCTTACCAACTTTCTCTAGCCATTTTGCTTCTGGCAGCTGAAGTTTATTGCTCTTGATCAGACAATCAAAGATACTCATGCTATCATCTTCATCAAAAGAGTATTCTTTTTTTGGACGTGGTACCCTTTGTGGTGGTACTATTAGGGTAGATGTTGGCTGACTTACATTGATAGCTAGAGCTTCTTTGCCTTTGAGATTAATAGCCAAAGTCTTCTTGCTCTTGCGATTGTTCTGAAAGCCACTATTATTTGGTGTAGCATGTTCATCTTTGTCAAGATTAGGCATTTGAATACCTAATTGTTTGAACTTGTTAGCACTCTCTTCTGCTGCTTTGGCGTTCACTATGAAGGAAGGCCAGTCCTGGAACTGTGTTGATTTCGTCACCATTCTGATAATAGGCAACATGTTTGATTTGCAAGTGTCTATAGTCAAAGCCTCTGGAGTTCCGAGAGGCATTTTGAGTGCTTCACGGCGGAATCGTTTAATAAAACGTTCAGTAGTTTCATTATGTCGTTGTTTGATTTAGATGAGAGCAGACATAGTCATGTTGTTGGTTCCTTCATTAAACTGTTCCAAGAACATTTGTTTGAAGCCAGAGAAAGAGGATATACAACCATCTGGTAAACTATGATACCAGTCATATGCTGCACCAGCTAAATAGCTGCCAAATACTCTAGTAAGAAGAGCATCATTTGGTTGAAGTTGATCAGTCATTACTTCAAAGTGATTGAGGTATTGACTTGGAGATATGCTACCATCAAACAGCATAATAGTAGGGGGTGTATACTTGGGGGAAAATTGGACTTCTTTCTATTCTATAGGATAAGGCTGCTTAATCCTAAACTTTTGTAAGCCATCTTTCTGTTTGAAAGCTTCGAATTGAGTACGTAAAAGTTTTACGGCCTCATTGGTATTTTTTAATAATTGTGGAGTAGTGGATTGATTTGATATGTTAGGAGGAGGTACTGCATGATAAGTACCACCTCCAGCACCAGATTGACTTGGAGGAGCCTGCGCAGGAATGGAAGCGGTGTGAGGAGACTGTACCCCAAATCAATATTGATGGGAGTTGATGTTGTTATAGATTCTTGAGTCTGAACCAGATTCACAACCGGTGGAACTGTATGTTGTGCCATAATCACATCATGCATGTCTGTCATCATCTCTGCCATGTTCTTCAAACTAGCCTCCAAAGCAACAATTCTTTGCTCTTGATTGTTAGAACTGAAAGCATCTTGATCTTCTGTGGCCATATAAACAGTCACTTCTCTTGCTATTGAAGACGAGCTAGTAGAAAAGATGGTCTTTCCGGAACTTTTACTATCAGCATCAAAGTCATATAAGGCATCACCTCCAGAATAAGTGATAGCAGTGTCCTGTTGACTAAAAGAATCTTAGTTGGAAGGAAGAGTCTTTTGACCAATTGTGTCTCGGCTTATTGATCTAGTATATTGGTATACTCCTTTGCCGGATTCATAAATCCGATCTAAGTATTGTTGACTGGAATTTCGGGATACATTACGTCTTGGACGTTTTCTACCCCCAGTGCTTCGAGATGCCATGTTGACAGAAGCATAGAGTAGTTCATCTTCGTCCATTAGGATAGGTTCAGGAGTCTGAACTCCCAGAACCAGAATACTGGAGAGCGGGGGCGGACATAGACAGCTACGTATATTGAAGCGCCACCCATCTCGCTATACGGTCACGGCTGTCTAGATACATGAGGGTTTAACTACAAGCCATCGGTCTCCTATGGTCATGAACAAACCTATTGTCTCAATCTCAAGCAAGTAATAACAGTCACAAGATATAAGATCATCAAATATACAATAGTAAGGCATCCCAAACATTACATATTCAGCTGATCATGAAGCTAGTCATTACAAAATGTGAAGACTAGCAAGAGTTTAGTCATACATGATCAACCCTAGGATCTGTCAATCATGTTACAGCCCGTAGGCAAACAGTATGTAAACTGCAATCGAGCTAACACGTGCTCGTCGGTTAAACGTCTCAAAAGAATAATTTTACAATAGAGTGGGAGAGCCAAAAATAAACCCACTCGTTGCCAGGATTCCATCTAGTGGTTACCATCTAGCTGGAAGGTCGGTAGATCCTCTGGAGCTGCTCGGGTATCTGGCTATACAAAACCAGCTGGGTCAGATCCCAGAAAGAGCAAGTGCCACAAAGGAAGCTTCACTTAGGAACTAAAACCAGCAATTGTCGAAAAGGATATTTCACACCACATAGGTAGATGTCTTTTATTTATTTTTCCTTTTCTTCTCCACCGTGCCATGTCATCAGTACTTTCCAGTTTTCATATCTCATATGTTATTTTCATGTCTTGTTAATTCTATTATGTTTTTGCAGTGCCGTCAGTTTGTGTACTTGTTCCGTTCCTGACTGGAAACCATCATTTTTCAGGTTAGCTGTGGCTTCACTTAGCTTGGGAGATATGGGTGTACATGCAGACAGAAACCTAGAAATAGATAGCAGTTGTATCAATTTCATTAATTGTAAAATCTGGTATTTTTCTTTAATTATAAATGTTGTAAATGTTGTAACAAATTTAGAAATATGAATGAGAAGCAAATGTTATATTTTGAGCAATTATTTCTTGCGGGCTTGACAGCGTTCTACCGTCGACTCTGCAGCGTAGGTTGGCTTGGACACGTCTCGTATCCGGAAAAGCGGGTACGGGTCGTGACATTCTCTTGGTACTCTTCTTGCACAGAAAAGTGATAAGGGTCATGAACAGGCAATTTTTTATCTTAGCCGAATGATGGTTGGGGCTGAACACAGGTATACTCCTGTGGAAAAAAATATTTAGCCTTGGTCTTTGCCATTCAAAAGACAAGACATTATGTATCAGGACAGACTATTCATGTCATATCCAAAATAAATTATATTCGGGTATTGATGAAAAAGCCGAGTATTCTTAACTCTCGGTTAGCTACCTAGGCAATGTTGCTTACTCCCTATGATATGGTCTACATACCTCAAAAATCAGTGAAGGGTCAAGCATTAGCTGACTTCTTAGCAGCTCACCCTATACCTGACTTCCAAGCTATATGAAGACATTCCAGATGAAGTTATAGATTGCAACATGACTTTGAGAGATGACATTTGGCAATTATACTTTGATGGAGCATCACGAGTTGGACCTAAAGGCAATATTGTTTCTGGAGTAGGCATTGTCTTAGTCTCTCCTGATAAAATGGTCATATACCGTGCTTATTCTCTTAATGAACCATGTTCCAATAATGTGGCAGAATATAATGCTCTGCTAATTGGTCTTCAAGTAGCGAAACAATTGGACATTGAGTTCCTGGAAGCTTACGGAGACTCTCAACTGATTGTCAATCAGGTCAGAAGGACATATGAAGTCAGAAATCCTGACCTCATTCCCTATCGTCAAGTGGTAATCGAATTAGCTCTTTCATTCAAAGGGTTCTTCATTGAATTCGGACCACGTTCTCAAAATTTGGAAGCTGGCGCTCTTGCTAGTTTAGCTGCAGACTTAGCAGTTCCAATTAGAAGACAAAATACCTTTACTTTGTTGGATAGAGATTTATTCTGTGTCAAGAATAATTTGCACATCGAACATAGTTATGCTACAGAATCAAATTCTCAGCAAAGGGATTGGAGAAGTCCATTTATTGATTATGCGGTCTATAGAATTTTACCTGAAGATCCAAAAGAAGCTGCATCAATCAAAAGACGATCATTCCGATTTTACTACGATTCGTCATTACATATGTTGTATTGTCGTTCTTATGACGGACTTCTATTACGTTGTCTTTCGAAAAGTAAAGCCAAGCAAACACTCCGTGAAGCACATGATGGAGTTTGTGGTGCGCATCAACCAGGTCCGACATTACAGGACCGTATTCGAAGAATGGGTTATTATTGGCCTTCTATGATAGCAGACGTTGTGGATTATGCCAGACGATGTAAATCATGTCAGATTCATGCTGACTTTATTCACTAACCCTCTGAATTCTTACATCCTACAGCAGCTTCTTGGCCTTTCGAAGCTTGGGGTATGGATATTATTGGTCCGATTAATCTCCCTTCTGTCAAAGGACATCGGTTTATCCTTGCTATAATCGATTATTTTTTCAAATGGGCAGAAGTAGTTTCTCTTGTTGAAGTAAAAATGTCTAATGCGGTTAGTTTCATCATACATCATGTCATTTATCATTTTGGGATTCCCCGAAGGATAATCCACGATAATGGGCCTCAATTTGTTAGTCAGTCATTTTATCGATTTTGTGACAAGAATCAGATCCAAAACATAGCTTCTATAGCCTACAATCCAGCTGCTAACGGTCTAGCAGAAGCTTTCAACAAAACGATTATTAAACTTCTCAAAAAGTTTGTCTCTTCTAAAAACGTGATTGGAATGAGAAACTTGGAGAATGTTTATGGGCTTATCGAACAACGGTCCGAACTCCAACTAGTTTTACACCATTTTTATTGGTTTACAGATGTGAACCTGTTCTTCCACTAGAGATCCAGATACTATCTCTTAGAATAGCCATTGCTAATGAGCTAACTACAGAGAATAATGACCGCTTAAGACTCCTAGAACTTGAAGGTTTGGATGAGAAGCGTCTTCAAGCACAACAGCACATTGAGCTGTATCAAGACCGCATATCTCGAGCTTTCAATCCCAAAGTTAAAGAAAGGGTATTTAAACTAGGAGAGCTAGTTCTAGTTGTCCGAAGACCTATGGTTATGACTCATAAGAGTAAAGGCAAGTTCCAAGCTAAATGGGAGGGTTCTTATGTAGTCGAAATCGTATTGTCCAATGGTGCTTATAGGTTATCTAAACCTAATGGAGATTTACTCATGCTGCCAATTAACGGTAAATTCCTGAAGAAATACTACGTTTGAATTTCTTCTTTATTCTCCAGCTACCAAGGTTTGGTTAAGCTGATTATTTATTCTCCTAAAAGAGAATTTTGATTTTCTGTCTTACCATCTGATTTCGGAAAGAAAAAGATTTATTATTTGTCCTCATTATCTCTGAATAAATATTGAATCTACTTCTTTTTCTTATTCATCTATCATGTCCACATTACCTCTGAATAGATATTAATCTATTTTCTTTGAGTCATTACGATCTATTATGTTCATATTACCTCTGATAGTATTGTACGCTCTAAAAAGAAAACAAGATTTTTTATCTATCATGTCCACATTACCTCTGGATAGATATAATCTACTTTATTGAGTTTTGAAAGCTTATCATGTTCATATTATTACCTCTGATAATTGTTTTCTATCTTACAACCATTTGTTTCATTCATTGCATGATTTGAAATATTACAGCAAAAGAAAGAAAAAGACAGAATATAAAATTCTTTATTGATGATATGAAAGGAAGAATACAAATTTTTTTATTTTTCTAAGGTGGAGCTGATACATCTTCAAGCATTTTCTGCAGCTCTGCCAAACGCCTTTTACGAGAACTCAATACAGTTGTAGTAGCTATGGTGCGACGAGCCTCTGCAATACAAAGATGCGAGAGCTCGGCAAAAGCAGCTATCATCTTATCCTTGGCATCATCAAGGTTTTTATGGTAGCTTCAGCACCAAAGACCTTCTCTTCCGGTATTGAGCTCTGTGCCAGATGTTTGTCTCGAGTTACAATCATTTGCTCTCTCTCTCTGCCTTCAATCGAGCCAATTCTGCCTCAACTTCACGAATTCTATCATCTTGTTGATAGATTCTCATGTTTAAAGTGTCATAGGCTTCTCTATGTGTCTCCAGCAGGGGTTTATTTTTATTCAAAAAAGCTCGCTCCTTGGCAACTTTGCTACTGTAGTCTTGGAGAGATTCCTTAAAAATAGTCTCATGAGTGATGTATTCAGCTGATAAAGCATCATACTAGGTTTGGATGAGACTTTCAAGGGTTTTACTTGACAGCCTTAGATATTCCTTAATAGGCTGTTCAAGTCCTTCCACTACCTTCTCTAAAGCTGCTGCTCTCTCAGCATCATTAAACATAGCAACATTGTGGGAGCAATCGCAGCCTTCAAGCTTTCATAATTCAGGCCCTTCTTCAGGACCATCTTGATCAAGGCCGCCAAGGTTTTATAAAAAGCTTCAGTATGAATCTCAACTAAAAGATTCATTTCTGTATTGGAGCTCTGTGTGGCAGCAAGATCCGCTAAATCTTTCTTCTGAAGACTGGGAGCAGATGTCATTGTTGTCTTGGTAACAAGTTGAGCTGAAGCTGTAGTTGTTGTTGTTCCTATAGTTAATTGATCTCCAGGAGTTTCAAAGACAATATCTTGATCAGCACTTTTGTGAATCATTTCTCCAGCCGTTTCTGGAGCTGAAACTACTTGAGTTTCGGTGACGGTGATTGTTGCGGTGGGAATGGTGATTGTGGTAACCGATTCAGGTTCAGACACTGTCTTCTCAAGAACTTGTGCCGGATCAGTAGTAATAATTGAATGTGCTATTACTATGTCTCCGACTTCGGTTGATGGGTTGACAATTCTTCATCACCTTTGCTGACTGCAGTCCTTTCAAGCTCTGACAGTACTTCAGTTGCAGCTGGTTCTTCGTATGCAACTGGTTCTTCGGCTACAGCTGGTTCTTCTGCAGTCGGTTCTTCTTCTCTTTCTTTAGCAAGAGAAGGCAATTCTTGGTGGGCCTCCACTACAGGTTCTTGTTGTACCTCCGTAGATAAAGAACCTTCCTTAGAAATAGAATCCTCTTTTGAAGAGGAACTCTCTTCTTCAGACTCCATTTCCTCTTCATGGATAGTTTCTTGAGAAGGAGGAGGAGCAATAGATTTTGCTGCAATGATGACACCTACAAAGATTAAGCAAAATAGTTAATATACAAAATTATAATACATATTTTTGTATAAATTTTGTATAATTTATCTTTACCTGGAGTAGGTGCAGGACGCGCTAAGAGTGCGTCATAATCCATATCCCAGTCATCCTCCTCTAATTCAAGGGCTGGTTCATCCGAGGGGATGGGTTCTGGATCAACAGCATGAGTCGAGGCGGTGTCTTCAACAGCTTTCGCCTTTTGTGGCAAAGTCAGATGTAGTGAAGTGCTGAGGCGTCCGGAAGACAAGACTCCTACCACTTCTATTGATGCTGCTGGTTGGGATGCTGAAGATCCTTCTCCAGGTTGAGCTGAAGAAGATGTAATATTTTGAGGCTCCTCGACAGGAGTTTCGCTTTCTGGAGTAGCGGCTCTCTGTCAGGAAGGCCCTTTAACAGTGACTTTCTTCTTCTTCTCCTGAAGAGTAACAACTGCACCTGATTTCCGCTTTCGGGTTTTGGTGATGATAATTGGTCCTGCAGCTATTTTCCCAACTCCCGTAGGGATCACTTCCAGATACTCATCTGGAACAGCAACATCATCGGGTATGTCCGAAGGTACCCTAACTGGTTCTTCGACATTTTCTTCCTTGGTCCATCGAAGACTCCCCTTCATATTGTAACCATTCGCGAAGGAATGAATGGAGGCATAAAAATGAGCATACGAAGTGAAGCATTCGTAGCTCAGTGGTACTTGTAGCGGTTGACATGCGGAATCTAGCACCAGTACATGCAGCGCTAAAGTAACTCCATGCCCTTGCACCATCAACTAATTTTCTATAATGGTTGAAACTGGTGGAGGGATTACTAACGTGAAGTTGGTCATACCCAAACTGACGAATGAACCGACTGGGTAGATACGGTTCGAACACACAGTTGTCTTCAGTCCTATACATCAGATGTGAGGGTCTGATGCACATTAGCCATTTAAAAATTGGTGCAGGTAATGAAGTTCTCCCTTCACCTATATCTTCAAATTGTACGCCGAAACAGTCAGCTGGGACTGGTGGTCTTGTGCAAAAAAAGTTCCACCCGTGGGAGAAGTTTAATGTTGCTCTGGTGTCCGCCACTGAAGTTGCAGTCCACGTGGCTTTATTAAACTTCCGGAGGAATACCTCCGTATCATTTCCAGGGCCTGGTGGCAATAAACTGCAGTTGTGATGCAATAGCCAGCCCATCAAATAAGTGTAGGGCATCTCCACCCTAGGGAAATCTTTTTGGTGAGGAGCATTGTTGATCAGTTCATCACCAAATGCTCGTAAACCTGCATTTATCCGACATACCATTGCCGATAGCAGGTTGATTATGGCCTTGAATACCAAACGTACTGCCGGCCATAGTACATTTTGGTGAATCCTGTCGGTTGTGCCAATCCCTGGTACGACCCATCTTCGTAGCCACAGGGAAAGGAAGCCCGCTAGCAAGGCTTCTTTTGAGAGCTTTCGACTGCCATGTCTCAGAAATCTCAATGCTTCAGTCCCAGCAGGGAATTCTCCAGCCTTGATGGTCAAATATTTATCCGGAGACTTATAGGTGACCATCCAAGTATTTATTGAATCAGAAGGGATTATTGAACAAGGGTTGATAGGTTGAGCCTTGTTATCTTTGTCATCCTTAGATATCCTATTCTTATGGTAGAATAGATATGTTATCCATTAATTGATGTATGCCAAATGCGATCTACTTTCATATATAGTGGTGCAAGTCAGGTAATGGCACATCAACTCTTGGTACACCTCAACTAACTGAGGATTTTTCTCCCTGATCTCTGCTAGTTTTCGGTTGGTGGGAATGTACTCTTCATATGGAGCTTCACCCATTGGCAGCTTGGAGATGAATTGCATCTCATGCAGTGTAAAACCCATTTCACCTATCGGAGTTGTAAAAGTCCCTGTTGAACTAATATATAACTCCATCAAAGCCAAGAACAAGTTATTGTTCATTGGTACGCCCTGACTCGTGGAGGCTATTGCTTCATATAGTCCAATGGCTCGCAGTTCTGTTTTGAAGTTCTTTATGATCCAATCACTAAGTTAAATCCAATTCTTGTTATGAGGGGTCATCCACCCTGGCAGCCTAGGTTGACCTGGGGATATAGCACTGAGACGTTCATAAGTTTGTTTATGAACATTGGTATCTGTACTGGTTGGATCAAAGCTGAATCCTCGCTTGGTTTGAATCCAGGCAGTAAACCGAAGAAATGAATGATACCACCACTGGGAGTACTGGTATGGTAGCCCATTTGGTTGGACCCATCCCTCTTGAAAATAATTCTGCCTGGTCTACCGTGACTGCTGGGAGTCAGGTTCCATAGCATCTGTCGTGGATGGGTGGCATGAACAAACGAAGATAGGGGACAATCCCTTGCCATGTCTGGGAGATACATCGTTCTCTCTTCAAGCTTAAACACCCAAGCCTCATTCTTAGGGTTCGTCTGTGATTGAAAATCAATGGCATCCCCAAACATGAAAGCAGGCTTCAAAAATTGCTGGCCATCTAGCAACACCAGCAATTCTCCATTCATCAAGGACTGTAGCATTCTGTCTCCCTGAGCAGCTATCAGTTGTTGTCTCTCTTCAGGGTATTGTTTGTCAGTCTGTGGAAACTCAACATGAGACAAGTTCTCCAAATAGTTGGAACCTAAAATACCAGTTGGGGAACTAAAGACTTCAGAAAGAGGATGAATCTGCAAGTCCACTGCAAAAAGAAGATCAAGAAAAAAAATCAAGTTAGTAAAATTCAGAATTGATCTCTATACATCTCTACGCAAATGCTTTTACGCAAGTAAATGTTTGTGCATAAAGATTTTGAAAATTTTTATTCTTTGTTTTAAAAAGATTGAAGAATATCCTATGTTGGTTCATCTCTACGCAAAAGCTATTTTAAGCAAGTGAAGAATTGTGCGTGAAGGATTTTGAATTTTTTTTTATTCTTTTAAAAATATTCTAAGTTAAATGCAGTGTATGACTAAAAGTTTTTTACGCGTACTTATCTCTGTTCAAAAAAGACTAAAAGTTATACACATGAAAAAATATAGTCTTTTGACTTCTTTTAGGCTGATACGTATGAACGTGAATGATTTGCGTATTTTTTAACTTTACGCTGGCACGTACAGACGTTGGCGTATTTAATGCTTAATATTTTATGCTGGCACGTATAGACGCAGGCGTATTTTGTTGTTTCTATTTTACGCTGACACGTATAGACGTGGGCGTATTTTGTTATTTCTATTTTACGCTGACACGTATAGACGTGGGCATATTTGGTGGTTTTTATTCTACGCTGACACGTATAAACGTGGGCGTAAATTTAGGGTTGTTCCATTCTTCTTCTCCGGCAAACCCACGGCCGAACTAGATAGGATTTTACCTATCATAGCCGGAGCTACGACAGGATTAGTCTTCGGGGTCGCCACCGATGATGGAACGGTGGTCGCCGCACGTTCAGCCGTCGACGAAGCAGCAACAGCGGGCTTCTTGCCCATAGCGCCGGCGGTGGTCTTGCTCTTTGGTGCCATTAGTTTAGGCTGGGATTTCGAAGACAAGAGCAAAAGAGATTGAGAGATTTCGAGAGATAAGTAAAGTTCTCTCTCTACTAGCAAAGCTCTATTTATAGGAAAGTTTGAAATCGGTTCAAATTCCTGAAATTTACGCTTCTGAGATGACTGTTGGGTATCCAAAAATTTACGCTTCTGAGCTGACTATTGGGTATTCTGAAATTTACGCTTCCGAGATGACTGTTGGGTGTCCCAAACTCTATACGGATGACTGTTGGATATCCCGAATTTTACGCTTCTGTTCAAAGTATTTTAAATTTTGAAACAAACTTTGAAAACTTTAAAGGGGGTCTTGTAGAAGCATAAATAAATTACATAGACCAAGTCAAAAAAGTTGAGAGCATTACACGAAGCCTATTTAAAGACTCTACGCAAGTCAAACTGAGTCAGATTCAAGCTCTACGCAGAGATCAAACAAAGTCTAACTCTACGCGAGCTCCTTTACGCAAGAGTCATCCTCAAACTCTACGCGAGAGCGACAGGCTGTCCAGACCGCATTTAATGCGCGTGATACTGTTCTGACAGAATGATTTTCTGACATAACATTGCACAGAAGCCAAGAAGATTTTTTTGTACCAAATCTAACGCTTGTCGTTTAATGTGCAGATGAGCTACTTTACGCTCAAAAGACTGCGTCCTTTACGCATGAAAGTTATGTGAGTCTTTACGCTCAAGGCTATCTCAGCTACTTTTGTGTGCGTAGAGTTTATTTGAGCTATCTATAAGCTCAAGGTAACTTCTTAGCCGCTTTATGCAGGAAGCTTGTTTTGAGTTATTTTACGCTCAATCTTTTTTGGCTATGTGAGAACATGGTCGGCATATGTGGCTCTCATGCCACACTTATCGAGGAACGTGTGTACGTGCTCTCCCTATATTGTTGAAGTTGTGGGACACGTGTCGCCATGCGTAGAGACCACAACTCTATATGGGACACGTATCATCACGCATAGAGGTCAATTTTTAATCGTGGGTGGCAGTTACTTGCGTAGGGACCCAATTATGTTACTTTTTACGCACAGAGGGTCTAGTCTATAAATAGACTTATTTTTTAAACAGAGGGTAGACATCATACAGATCAGAGCCCAAATACTTTGAGAGCAAAGTGATTTTCCAGAGCATTTCTCTTCAACTTTTCTTCAAGAACAGAGTGAAGCAAAGTAGGAAAGCATTCGACCTTGCCATCAATGTCCAGTGTGTCGATACCTTTCTGGTGACTTAGTTCTTCCAGTTGTTCATCTTCTAGCAGTTTTTCTTCATCGTCATCGTGTGGTCCAAGGAACAAAGTGATCGCTCTCAGATCAGACTTCCATAGCAATACTTTCCAGAAAATATTTGTATTTTTGTACTTTTTCTCGTTTTCTTTCAAAAGCTTTTTAAGGGCATTTTGTTAAGTGAAACAGTACCCTCACAAGGGGTGCAGGTCGTGACACTATCAGTCTTGGCTTCAGAGAAACCAAGAATAGGCCCAGACTGTTCAAGAGGAATAATACCAAGGTCCTGAGCGGCATTTGGCCTGATATCCTCCTCAACCTCAACCGGAACAGAAGCGAATTCAGCAACAGCCCCCTCAGCAGGCTGCTCAACTTCTCCTACTATAGCCGATACCGGCTCAATAACAGCTCCCCCGTACCAGCAAAATTGAAGGAGCCGGGAACTTCTATCTCCTCTCCAATGGCGGGGACTATCTTTACAAGGGGTTCTCTTCCCGTACCTGCGAGGGAACATACAGTCGTGGTCAGCCTCACGAGTAGCACGCAAAATCGAAGTCTAAAAATCTCATCCGAAAAGAGGCGCAGAGGCAACATACCCGCAGGAGGGTGAACCGATTGGACTTGGTTCTCGTCTAGCTCTTTCATCGCAATTCCTATTGCAGACATATCCCCCACAGATATGTCGTAGAAGAAACTGATCTTCTGATCGCCGTCAGGGTCTGAGCCTTCACCCTGATCACCCCGTCGCTCAACTCTTACAACCGAAGAAGACCCACCCTCATCCATCGGCTGAGGACGGGCAGGGGACACCATTGTCACGTCCACCTCCTCAGATGAAGAGGCACCTGTAGGATGTGGAAAATTATGACACGCTGTCATTTTTCATCCATACGCTTAAAAACAGATGTCAGTTGAAGCCATACGCTCATTCAAAAGCCATACGCTCAGTAAATATTTTATTATTTACTGAAGTGACAGCACAACATATGTTTAAATGAGGAATGAATCTGACACTTCATCTTTCGTGCAAAGACAGCTGTCACGAGAAAAGTAACCGTCGTATAAGTTTTCGAAGAGTCGGTTTTGTCTTTTACGAGGACAACTCAGCAGCCTTCATAAATGCAAAAGCCATCATTCCTGTCAGTTTTGACAGTCTGTCAGCCGTCAAATCCGTAGTCACGACGCTCGAGAAGATTTTGTCAGTTATGGGAAGATATGGTGTACCAAAGAAGATTGATGATAGCCACGTGGCCACTTCTCCAGTGAGCGTATCAACCTCACATGACTCCTTCTTCACATAGTCAAGTGAGCGTATGGACCTCACATGATTCATTGCTAAATAAGCGAGCGTATGACCTCACATGACTCCTTGTCCACAAAGTGAGCGTATGGATTTCCTATGGCACTACGTTGTCCAAGTCAGCGTATAAACTCTTCTTCAACGAGGCAGCGTATTACAGCAACCATAACCAGGATTACAGTCAACACACGTTCTCACGTGTCCTGTACCAGTTATCCACTTCTCTAGAAGTTATGCAACGTGGCATCCAGGCCATCAATCTCTCCTGAACATGCTCCACTACTTTCAACCGCACGCTAATGTGTCTCCATCAGAATTCGCCACGCGTCCCTGCAGTTATGCACACGTCAAGTAACTACCTGAGCGTATGCTTAAGGACAGTTATCCTGAACTCTATAAAAAAGAGTTTCTTCACATTCATCAGAGACTACAAGTCATTTTCAGAGAGAACAGAGAGATTGCCAAGTTGCTGTCCAAGTTCTTCGAAGTTCGAGTTTTCTTCATCGCATCGTCCAAGGGATAAAGTAATCGTCTTCTAGATTAGATTCCTACAGTTGTAATTTTCTCAGATACAAAATAAATAAAGTGAATTTATTTATGGAAAACAAATTGGCGACTCTGCTGGGGAAAGCTGTCTCCTCCAATGAAATAGCAACAACTCAATGCGATACTTCGTCGATCGGTTTGACGAAGAAGACGATGGTTGTACAATTCGACCAATCGGCTTATGAAGAAATGCTCAAGGCGAAGGAGGGTCGCACTACTTCCTCCGCTCTTCCTGTTGCCAAGAAGAAGGGACACTCCGTCTATGTCCCTAAGTCTTCTGCAGCAATTCGAGACGCTTCTGTCACTTCTCATGCTGACAAGAACACGTCTTCAACTTCGATGAAGCACACTTCGGCTTCTCTGAACACGGCAACAGTGGTTTCCCCTAGTCACACTGACAAAATTGGTTCTTTAACCAAGTCAATGTGTTCAAAGAAAACCATCTCTGGACATGTCAAAGTCCCTTCTCCTTCTATTCTTACGACAGCAGTCGGCTCTTTAGCCATTGATGACTCTGAGCGTATGGCATTCAAAGGGTAGCGTACGGCAAAGGCAGCGTACAAAAGCCAACATCAGGCAGCATACGCTGAGCCAAAGCCAGTGTATGCTAATAAAAAGGCAGCATATGACCAGAAGTCCAAACTGAAGTCAGCGTATGCTAACAAATACAGTCCTTTGACTGTTTCTAAAAATCAGATTGGGGGTTCTCTTCCACAGAACATACAAATGATTCCCCCTCAACTTGCACATCTTGTGCCAACCAAGGAGAAAGACTCTTTAGTCAACTCCTCTACTCCTAAGGTCTTTACCTCTGGAGTTAATTTGACTAGTACTCTTACTAGATCAAACAAAGGAAAACGCCTTTTGGCTAATTCCTCCAAAGATGGATTATTACCGACTCCTAGTCGGAATAATACTCATCTTCCTTCTCTCAAAATTTCTCGGTCTGAGAAAGGCAAATTACAAGTATCCAAGACTGATATTAGAGTCAAATCTTCCACGGATCTTCGTAATAAGCTTAATCAGAATCGGTTCGGTTCCACTGAGACAAGTATATTAGACCCTGATGCAGAATATGCCAAGAACTATGTGGCTCAAATTAATCAATCTTTATACACTCAGGAACCAAGAAGACAGAAGAACAAAAGACAAGTTTCTACACAGAAACTATCTTCAAATACTTCCCAATCTGTTCCTACAGATCTCCGAGAATATTTGCAAAATAAACAGAGAATTGACACTCCATCTGGCTATGACATTGCCCATATTCGCCCTGAAAAGCATGGTTGTGACTTCCAACCTCGGATTGTCATCCAATGTTGTTGTTCACCAAAAAGACAATCTGTTTTCGAACGGATTCAATATGAACCAATGTTGGATGAAGATGAACCTCTTTATGCTTCTGTCAACATGACTTCCAGAAACATTGGGGGTAGCATACGGTCTGATGCTATATCAGACTCTGAAGATGGTGTTTATCTCGGCACTCGATCCAGGACCGGAGCCTTGACCAGAGCCTCTTCTTCTTCTCATCCAAGTGGCAATCCGAAGATCACAGAAGACTTCCTTGGAGAGTCTAATTTTCCAATATTGACTCCTGTAAAAAGCCCTGGGAAAGATACTGATTCACACAGTGATGATTCAGAACAGACTGTTTCATCATCTATTCCTCGAATGATTACCACTTATATGGCAGAAAGTGATCATGAACCTTCGACTAGCAATGAGGCTCATGAACAGAGGATTTCTTCTTTAAAACAACAATTGCGAGCTATGGCAGATACATTGAGTGCTATGCACACTTTAATGCAGGCTCAACAACAGACAGCACCACCAGTGGTATTGAATACCCCTGTTGTTCCAAACCCTGAACCCTCTACTATTCCGGGGGTATAATCTAATGTCCCTGTACAAACCACACTAAGTCACTCTGGAGCTGGGGGTGATACATATGCTGCAGTCCCTCCTCCCAATTACACTCTACAAGCCACAACTCCACAATCTTCGGGAGTTGTCTCTGAAGAATTGAAGAATCTCAAAACTCAATTCGAGGCATTCAAACAGAAGGATGGTTTACAAAGGTTAGGCATCAAACAGCCTTATCCGATAGAATGGAAGTAGGTATCGTATCCACCAAAATACAAACCTTCGACCATCTCTTTCTATGATGGGACAACCTCTCCAAGTCAGTTCATTAATCATTTTGAAGTAATGACTGATCAATTGCAACCAAGTGACGCCCTCCTTACTCGGGTGTTCATTGGATGTCTCAAAGGAACGGCTTATGAATGGTATAGAAGTCTCCCTGATGGGTGCATTACCTCATTTGCCGGTTTTAAGCAAATGTTTCTTGAACGATTCTACGAAGGGCTCAATGATATGACCATGTCGGCCCTCATAAGAATCAAACAGAAGAATAATGAGACCACTGAGGAATTCATTGAGAGATTCAGAAGAGAAGCCCTCAAAATGCCTCTTGGAACTCCCGATGCTGTTACGATCGACACTTGCAAGTCGAACCTCTTACCAATTATCAGTATGTGGACAGGGTCCACTCAGTTCCAAGATTGGCCTTCTTTCATTGTCAGTGCCAAGGCTGCCGAGGTCAGTGCTGAGACTTTCAAGGGTCTGGGGGTACAAATGGCTCCCAAAGAATCAAATCAGAGTGCTAGCAATAGTACTCGACCCAATAATCGCAAAGGAAAAGAAGCTCTTGAAGTCAATCTCCAAAACAGTAGTCAAGAGGTAAAGACTACCCAAGCTACTTCAGCTCCAACAAATCAACAACAGAGATCTCCTCGGCCGAAAGAAGAATATTCTTTCGATGATGACGATGTTCAGGGTATCTTTGAATGCTTACTCAAAGGTAATAAGATTCAATTGCCAGAAATTAAAAAGCCTGATGAAGCCAATAAAACAGATCATCCAAAATACTGTCCATATCATAGAATGCTGGGTCATACAATCCGGTCTTGCTATGTATTAAAAGGGAAGATTCAAGAGATGATTAAATCAGGGGCTGTGACATTAACACCCAAAGACAAAATAGTCACAGCAAATGTAATTTCAATGCAGTTCGGTGACTTTCCTCTTTTAATGGTGGAAAGTGGGTTTGTTCCTATCCCCAAAGCAACTCTCGAAGTTATAAACATCCCACCAGCACAGAATGACGGACTTGTTCCTGTCACAACTAAGAAGGGAGAAATCATGTGGATTCACCCAGACTTAAAAACAGAGTTTGAGACGTCTTCCTCTTCTCTTCGGAAGATTTCCTCATCTAAAAAGAAGTTCGGGAAGACTAAGTCATGCAATGTGACTTCTAGTTTCACACCCGATTTTTATCTAACCTCTACTTTCATCTCAGCAGGAAATTCACTTTCTACGAAGATAAAATCTGTACCTCAAATTGAAGATAGGTACAAACCTGCTTTTCATTTATACAGTTCACAATCTCGTGAATTGATGGCGAAAATAGGTTATGATCTAGCCATTGCCCCAGGTTTGAACTCAGGCAAGGGACTCCGAGCACCTTTGGCCATCACCATGAGACATAATCAATCTCGTGTTGGCCTTGGTTTTTGGAATGAAGCTTTCATCAAACATAAAAGAACCAAGAGCAAAATAAAGAATTGCAGCATGGTTTCCATAGACCTTGAACCAGAATCTGAAGTTGAAGTTCATGCTGGAACTCGCTCAGGAAAAGTATATTTGAAAGATTATGCTGAAGTTCCTGAAGAAATTTCTGACGTTCCTCCGGTTATAGCTTCAACTCCAGTCTCTACTGAAGAACCTTTAAATGTTCCTGTTGAGACAGTTCCTTCTAAACCAACAGCAGCTGACAAAGGCAAACAACAAATCCGCTTCGACAAACCATTGAAGAAGTCATCTCCTAAAGGACTTGAAAAGCCTTATAATTTTGATATATTGGCTCAACTAGCCAATACCCCAGCTAAATTATCAATCTTCGAGCTCTTACGCCTCTCTAAAGAGACTCGAGAAACTTTAAGTGAAGCACTGCTGCAAGCAGAAACCTGCTTAACTCTTCTCAAGAAGTTGGAAACAGGACCTGTTTCTCATTGCCATAATGTATTGGAATTTATTCCAAACATTACTTTTACGCAGGACGATATGCTGCTAGAAGATAATCGACATGATCGTCCTTTATATCATACAGGATATATTGATTCTATGAAGGTTGATCGTTTACTGATTGATCCAGGATCCGCTCTCAGTATTATGCCAAAGGCTATGTTAGATGCATTGAAGATACCTGTGCATAGTCTCTCCAGCACTATCACTACCATCTTGGGATTCAATCAAGGAAAAAGTGAGCCTTTAGGCAAGATTCGTCTTAAATTTCAAATAGGCGATCTTCGTACTAAGGTTACTTTTTACATCATCGACAATCATGGTTGCTCATACAATGCTCTATTGGGGAGACCTTTCTTGCATGAACATAATGTCGTTCCTTCAACCCTTCATCAGTGCTTCAAATATGTTGATGATAATGGAGAGGTTCCAAAAGAAGTGGCAGATCTTTACCCATTCAAAGGAGTCGAAGCTTACTTCAATGACGCTCGCATGTACAAAGATGAATACTCGAAAGTCTTGCAAGCTATGGATAATGAAGATGAGATATCCAAAGTTGACACTTTTGTTATTCCTGTAAAAGGACGTATCACTCCTCCACAGTCTGTTAGATCATCCGAAGAAGGCTCACTGATAATTCCGGTCAGTGGACGTACTACTTCATCATCTGCCCAGGGCTCACTGATAATTCCTGTCAGTGGACGCACTACTGCACCATCTTCCCAAGCTTCACAAAATTTGCTGATCATTCCTGTCAGTGGACTCATCACTCCCCCTCCATCTTCTCAGGCTAGATCAGATACTCTAGTCATTCCAGTCAGTGGACGCATTACTTATCCACCGTCTTCTTTAAGGGAGCTCACCTCTCCTGAGCCTTTTATTATCGATCTTAATCGAAACAAAAATTCTAACTGTTCTTCTTCCTCCCCCTTTGTCATTAATTTGACTAAGTCTGATAAGGCTCAGCCTTCTGTTGTAAATACAGCATCTAGTATTAATGAAGCATCTCCTTTGCAGTATATTAATGTTTGTGGTTATGTACAAAGTTATTTACAATTGCTAAATAGCTTAGAGCCACTAACTATAGAGGTTGTTCAAGCTCTTCATACAGACGTATCATTAGACTCTATACAGAAATCATACTTTGTGGTCCCCAGTCGAAAGAAGGGAGAAAATCCAATATTTTTCTATAAAGGACCTCAGAATCCTCCTAACTTGGAAGAAGATGACATAAACGATGATACTGGAAGGTTACAACTGCGTCGCTACAGTCAACAATCCAAAAATATCATCAAAAATATGGGTTATGACTTTAGAACCAGTCTCAATAATGGAAAAGGAAGAAGAATGCCTGTTCAAATTCCTCCATTAAAATACGGAAGGATAAAATGTGGTTTAGGTTATATTGCTCCTACTTCTTTTATCAACATAATCCATGAAGAGTCAAAATTCAACAAAGACGAACAATCTGAAGATGAACGATCTGAGTCTTCTGATTCTCTCTCTTTGGATTCTGACACGAGTGTTGGCGATCTTCATCGCTCTATTCTATCCATCAATATGGTCTCTGTTGATGGCCCACAAGAAAATGATGAAGATGAGGATGATTTTGAAATATCACCTGAATCAGAACAATGGGCTCAAAGATTAGATGATCAATGGGAATTCAGGTTCGAGCAGAGGGAACCTCCTACCGAAGATAAACTGATCCAAATTGATATTGGTGAAGAAGGTTCCCCTAAACCAATATTCATCAGTGAGAGTCTTTCAGAAATAGATAAGCAAGACATGATCAAGCTTATTCGTGATTATATCGATGTCTTCGCCTGGAGCTACGAGGATATGCCAGGACTAGATCCGAAGATCGCAATGCACAAACTCAATATCATGCCAAATGCTAAACCGGTCAAACAACAACAGCGACGATTTCGTCCAGACATTATGGATGTAATTGAAGCTGAAGTCAACAAGCTTATGGCTTCTGGATTTATTAGAGAGGAACAACATCCTGAATGGGTGGCTAACATTGTTCCTGTCCTTAAAAAGACTGGCAAGATCCGAGTCTGTATAGACTTTCGCGATCTCAATGCAGCTTGTCCTAAAGACGAGTTTTCTCTTCCAATTACTGATGTCTTGATCGACAATACATGTGGTTTCGAACGAATGTCATTTATGGATGGGTATTCGGGATACAACCAGATCAAAATGTTTCCAGATGATGAAAAACACACTTCCTTCAGAACACCGATCGGTACATACTGTTATACGGTGATGCCGTTTGGTCTCAAGAATGCAGGAGCAACATATCAGCGAGCAATGAGCACTATATTTCGCGAACATCTCCGAAAGATAGTCGAATGCTATGTTGATGATATTGCAGTCAAAAGTCGACGAAAGGAGGATCATATCCAAGATTTGAAAACTATCTTTGATTTAATGCGTCAGCATCAACTTAAAATAAACCCTACTAAGTCCTTCCTGGGCGTCTCTAGTGGTAAATTTCTCGGCTTCGTCATTACCGCTAAAGGTATACACGTGGATCCCGAGAAGATCAAAGCCATCCAAGAGATGCGTCATCCACGCACCTTAAAAGAGCTACGAGAATTTCAAGGAAGAGTTGCTTATATCAGGAGATTCATTTCCAACTTATCAGGACGCTGTAGACCATTCAACAAACTTCTGAAGAAAGGTGTATCTTTCATCTGGAACGAAAAATGTCAAAAAGCATTTGATGATATCAAACAGTACCTCATGAACCCCCCAGTTTTGGTACCTCCCGTCTCGGGAATACCATTTCTTCTATATGTTCGAGCTATGGATCATTCTCTTGGTGCATTACTCGCCCAGAAAAATAAAGATGGTCATGAACAGGCCATTTATTATCTCAGTCGCACAATGACAGGCGCTGAACCACGTTATTCTCCAATCGAGAAAGAATGCCTAGCATTAATGTTTGCTGTTCAGAAAACGCGATATTATATTATCGGTCAAACAATTCATGTCATTTCCAGAGTGAATCCCATCAGGATTATGATGAAGAAACCTGGTATTCTCAACTCCAGACTAGCTAATTGGGGAATCTTGTTAGCCCCATATAACATGCATTATATTCCTCAGAAGTCAGTTAAAGGACAGGCTCTTGCTAATTTTCTAGCAGCTCATGCAGTCCCAGAAGATTCTAAATTATATGATGAGATTCCCGATGAAGTTCTGGATTCAAATCTGGTTTCTGAAGAAGTTCCTACCTGGCGTCTATTCTTTGATGGAGCATCTAGAATAGGTCCTAACGGCGATATTGTCACCGGAGTTGGAATTGTTCTTGTATCCCCAGAGGGATTAACTATTCAGAGGGCTTATTCTCTGGATCAATCATGTTCAAATAATGTTGCAGAATACAATGCGTTGCTCATTGGTCTTCAACTTGCTAAACATCTAGATATTTAATATTTGGAAGTTTATAGAGACTCCAAGCTTATCATCAATCAGATCAGAGGAACGTATGAAGTTCGTCATCAGGATTTGATACCTTATCATCGAGTAGCACTCTCTATAGCCTCATCTTTTGAAGGTTTCTTTATTGAACATGTTCGACGAGCCTATAATGCAGAAGCTGATGCTTTGGCTAATCTTGCTGCTGTATTAGCCATACCAATCAGACGTCAGCAAGTGATAGTGGTTTATAACCGAGAACTATTCTGCGTCGAAAATAATCTGGCTTTTGCTTTTCCCCATAATCCAGATGAAGATTTTCTCAACTTTGATGCTGAATTAAAATTTGACAAAGTGTCCTTGTCTTCTTCCGATTCTACTATGGAATATGTCTTTTCCAACAAAATAGGCACCGTAACTGAAGACTGGAGACGTCCATTTCTAGACTTTGTGTTGTATGACATACTTTCTGATAACCCGAGTGAAGCAGCATCTATCCGGCGCCGGTCTCTCAGGTTCTATTATAATCATACTACGAAGACACTATATCGTCGAGCCTATGATGGCCTTCTCCTTCGATGCATCGCTGGTGAAGAAGCACAACAGATAATCCGTGAAGCACATGATGGCGTCTGCGGAGCTCACCAGCCAGGTCCAAAACTTCAAGATCGTATCCGACGTATGGGTTATTATTGGCCCACGATGGTAGCTGATACCATTCAATATGCTCGAAAATGTAAAGCCTGTCAAATTCATGCAGACTTTATCCATCAACCATCAGATTTCTTACACCCAACAGCGGCATCATGGTCCTTTGAAGCTTGGGGCATGGACGTCATCGGTCCTATCAATCCACCATCATCAAAAGGACATCGGTTTATTCTAGCAATAACTGATTACTTTTCTAAATGGGCTGAAGCAATCCCGTTATCTGAAGTCAAGACTTCTAATGTTATCAACTTTGTCAAACATCATGTCATCTATCGATTTGGTGTTCCTCGGCGCATTATCCATGATAATGGACCACAATTCGTCAGCCAGAAATTTACTCGATTCTGTGATGATCATCGGATTAATAATCTGGCTTCTACAGCATATAATCCAGCAGCCAATGGACTAGCAGAGGCTTTCAACAAAACAATCATCAAACTCTTGAAAAAGTTCATTTCTTCCAACAAACGTAACTGGAGTGAAAAGCTTGGTGAATGTTTATGGGCTTATCGTACCACAGTTCGCAATGCGACCGGATGTACACCTTTCTCTTTGGTATATGGGTGTGAAGCTGTTCTTCCCTTAGAGATTCAAATTTCTTCTTTAAGGATAGCAATCGCTAATGAACTCACTGCAGAGAACAATGATCGTCTTCGACTTCAAGAGTTAGAAGCTCTAGATAAAAAACGATTGTATGCGCAACAAAATATCGAGCTGTATCAAGCCCGAATCTCAAAAGCTTTTAATCGGAAAGTCAAAGTCAGAACATATCAAAAGGGAGAATTGGTCCTTACTGTCAGACGTCCGATGACCATGACACATATGAGCAAAGGCAAATTTGACGCGAAATGGGAAGGCCCATTCGTAGTAAACAAAGTCTTCTCTAATGGAGCATATCAGCTTGCCTCTATGGACGGAAAAGTCACAATGATGCATATCAATGGCAAATTCTTAAAGAAATATTATGTATAAATAATATTTTCATTACTCCCCGGCAAGTGTAAAATCAAAAATTTATTTCTCTCTATAAAAGCTATTTCGATGTCATTTTCCCCAGTGGAAACTGATATTCTACCATGTATCCCAGAGAATTTGATATTTTGTCTTATTAGATTCCCAGTGGATTTAATAAAGATCTTGTATAGAAAATCATGTCCATATCACCGCTGAATTTTCTATCTCAGAAAATGATATCTCGTCCTTTTGATTTCTGAGTCTAAAAGATCAGTGAATAAAGGCAAAATAATATACAGCAGGAAGGATACATCATAAACAAAGTTTCCTTAAACAAAGTTTATTTGAGACAAATTCTTCAAGAAGTACATCATCATGGAAGATCACTAGTATCCCTTTCATGCTTGGGACGAGGACCACATACATAATTAGCAAAAGAATTGAATACATCATTTCCTGACCGCATCAAGAACTGACAGGCAGTCAGCCTCATTGCTTCTTCTTCTTCGGTTTCTCCTTGTTCGACCAAGAAATCCAAGATATCTTTCGGCAGCTTGGGAGCAGACGAGCTTCCGCCCGTCTCCTTCTTTTGTGAAGTCGAATGCTCTTTAGCATTTTCATCAACTTTGGAGACGACTTCGCCTTTCTTCGCGTTCTCTTCGGAAGACATTTTTTTGAATAAAAGAGAATAATGTGTGATCTTTCTACCCAAAGAGATGCTCTATTTATAGGCATATATTTGCCAGGATCGAAGGGACGTATTCTTTCCCGATATTCAGTTCATCCATTCATTTCTCACATTCATCCGACGTTTCACATGTTCATTAATACTTGACGGTTCGTTCGTTCATTTATTACATTCACTCGACAGTTCATCTGTTCTTCATTTCCTGACGGTTCATCCGTTCATAATCTTCTATCAGTTCATTAAGTGGGGATTCGTTATTGATCACGTTTTCATAACCTCTGAATCAATTCCGAATCTACTTACTCATTTGTCATGTTTTGACCTCTGCATAGACATCAATCTGTTTTCTTTCGAGTTCCTATATATTATCATGTCCATAATACCTCTGATAATATCATATACTCTAAAACAGAAAAGATGATTTTATTATCTATCATGTCCACAATTCACCCACAAATACAAATCATTGAGCATAGAAGAATTGTCATTTCCATTCCCATTTTCATAAAAAGTCTATTACATTTCTTAGACTTTCCTACAAATCATAATGGAAATCTATTACAAATCTTAGATTTTCATTCTATGTACAACTGAGATCTATTTCTTCTTGGATCTTCTCTGGCAATCTCGTTGTTTGTGGCAATTCCTGGGTGTCCAGCAGGAATCAAACTCTGGTCTTATCTCTCAGACGAGAGGAGAACCACAGAGTATGGCAACACGATGGCGTGTTGCTGCCAATACAGCGCGTGGAGGAACGGCGGCACCTCAAGCAGATAGGAATGTATCCAAACCTTGGGATACAATTCCTAGTTCTGCCGTGAAAGGAACTCTACTACCCGATTTCTCGGGGTAGAGTTGACTCCACCATCCAACTCTCGTGTATAAAGGCTCTTCCTACCATCTGAGGAAGACCCTTCTATCTCACGAAGAGTTCTGAGTTGTCTGATATACGCGTCAAAAGCGTATGAGCTCCCTGATGTAGATGTCAGAAGAACATTGTCCACAGCATCCATATCACCAATGCCAGTTCTGAAGAAGGTTTTCAGCCAAAACTCTGCAAGAAACAGTAAAGAAAAATCAGTTAACAGAAACTGGCCAAGCAAAGATAGATGCATTATGTTCATTTCAGGAAGATGAATTTGTCCTTAGCAAACAAAAATTTCGATACGTGTATATTGAACTTACCGCTGAGTTTGCTGCTAAGGATTGACAGATCCATGTCTGGTAGCGTGCACAGAGATTTGACATCAGACGACATGGCTTTCCTATTTCATTCTCATAGAAAATTCATTCTCAGAAGAGAGCAAGAAGAATGGGAAGATGAGTTTGCGTGGAGTTCATCCATCTATTTAAAGTATGGATCATGAACCTATTCTTGGAAAGGATCCGCATGAATAGCGCTCGTAAACGTGGAATGAATGACACGTGTACTTTGGAAACCAGCACAGCCTTGGAAATATTCAAAGAGTGCTTTCCAAAACGTTGGAAGATAGCGTAACTTACGGGCTATTTATTGGTGCACGCTATTCATTGGTATACGTTATTTAACGTAAATCACAATGTTAAAGGACGGCGTAATTTATAGCGTAACATACGCTGATATACGCTATTCAGTGGCATACGCTATCTAGCGTAACTTACAACTTGGAAGACGGCGTATTCTACAGTTATTCATCAGTGCATGTTGGTTTTCAACACAAAATTATACTAAACAGAGAATTCTTGAATATTCATTTTCATTAAAGGCACTGATGGCCTTACAAAACAAAAAAAAAAGAGGGAAAGAAAAGGGTGCAACAAAGTCACGCTCTATTTTCCAGAGCGACTAAGCTTGACGCCTAACTCTTCTACGCTTTGGACCCCCATGCGGTGTAACAGAGCAACGAACATTTTGCGCTTCTCTGCGAGGCTCTACCCATCAGAAGAAGAGGAGCCGTCCAGACCAAAGTAGCCCAAGAAATTCTTGGCTAAATGCATAGGGTCGTCCTTGAGCTCGATGACGACAGGTTCGGGTTCTTGGCCCCCAAAAGTGGGGTCACCATGGGAACAGAATCCTAACTTACGTGCTTCTTCTTCAGCAGCTTCCTTTGGAGTCATGGTTGCAAAAGATGAAAGTCAAAAATTGAATTCTCTCGGTTTATATAATAGAGCTTGCTGGCTGTTCATATTCTTCTATTAGATTCAATCAATCTCGAAAAATGAAGAGTCATCATGACATTTAATGAACTCATGCCAGCGTGTCAGGACTCATTCCCACTTTCTGTTCAAAGTAATTTTGAACTTTTGAAACTCATAAAGTTCGAAAACTTTGAAGGGGGTCTTGTAGGATATGGAAAATTATGACACGCTGTCATTTTTCATCCATACGCTTAAAGACAGAAGTCAGTTGAAGCCATACGCTCATTCAAAACCCATACGCTCAGTAAATATTTTATTATTTACTGAAGTGACAGCACAGCATATGTTTAAATGAGGAATGAATCTGACACTTCATCTTTCGTGCAAAGACAGCTGTCACGAGAAAAGTAACCGTCGTATAAGTTTTCGAAGAGTCGGTTTTGTCTTTTACGAGGACAACTCAGCAGCCTTCATAAATGCAAAAGCCATCATTCCTGTCAGTTTTGACAGTCTGTCAGCCGTCAAATCCGCAGTCACGACGCTCGAGAAGATTTTGTCAGTTATGGGAAGATATGGTGTACCAAAGAAGATTGATGATAGCCACGTGGCCACTTCTCCAGTGAGCGTATCAACCTCACATGACTCCTTCTTCACATAGTCAAGTGAGCGTATGGACCTCACATGATTCCTTGCTAAATAAGCGAGCGTATGACCTCACATGACTCCTTGTCCACAAAGTGAGCGTATGGATTTCCTATGGCACTACGCTGTCCAAGTCAGCGTATAAACTCTTCTTCAACGAGGCAGCGTATTACAGCAACCATAACCAGGATTACAGTCAACACACGTTCTCACGTGTCCTGTACCAGTTATCCACTTCTCTAGAAGTTATGCAACGTGGCATACAGGCCATCAATCTCTCCTGAACATGCTCCACTACTTTCAACCGCACGCTAATGTGTCTCCATCAGAATTCGCCACGCGTCCCTGCAGTTATGCACACGTCAAGTAACTACCTGAGCGTATGCTTAAGGACAGTTATCCTGAACTCTATAAAAAAGAGTTTCTTCACATTCATCAGAGACTACAAGTCATTTTCAGAGAGAACAGAGAGATTGCCAAGTTGCTGTCCAAGTTCTTCGAAGTTCGAGTTTTCTTCATCGCATCGTCCAAGGGATAAAGTAATCGTCTTCTAGATTAGATTCCTACAGTTGTAATTTTCTCAGATACAAAATAAATAAAGTGAATTTATTTATGGATAACAGCACCAGCCTCAGCCGCAACTTCAGGGTCCTGTGCAAAGGACAAACGCAAAGGTGAGAGAGCTTTTAAAGGCTTGACCAGAACAGCTATGGAGTTCAGGTAGGGATCTACCACCCAAATGACAACGGCCTGCAACGTCGTCTACCGAGAAGACCTTCTGGGAGGAGGCGAGCCGGCACCCATGTCCGCAACCTTCTTCCTCCCCCGAGAAACAACCACCTTCTTCCTTTTTGGCCGTGGCACCAGCCCGGTGGGAGCCTTCCTCTTATGAGAAACGATAGGAAGAGGTTCTTCAGTGTCTTCTCTCCGAGGCGCTGCAATGGTAGGCTCTTCAACAACTCTCTATTGTTGTGCTCCGGCTAGTTCAAATGTGGACGCGGCGACTTCCTTTCTGCTGCTCCCCATTGCACGTGCTCGTCCTATATCAGCAAGGGTAGGGGCAAGCTTGGTCCCCGATACAAAACTATGCTCACGGTCATACCCAAAAAGAAGGATATTAACCTGGATATAGAACTTAGCAGCAGCAAAGAGCATGTGGGTGTCGGGTTTATCTTCGGATAAGGTAAAAACCACCCGTGTACATCCAGCATTATAGTAGTCCCATGCACGTGCCCCGTCGATTAGACTCCCTATCGACTGGAGATGAGGACTGGGATTACCTAAAAGGAGATGGCTGTAACCAAACTGTCGTACAAAACGGCTTAGCAAATAAGGTTCCAGGAAAATGTAGTTCCTGTTCCTGAATACCAGATGAGAAGACCTAATGGATTGGAGCCAACGAAATGATCCAATAGGAAGGCTAGTAGTGAGTGCTCCCTCATCAATTAGGGTGTCCTCCACGTGACCACTACCAGATGGAGGCGATACTCTAAAGAATTCGTAATTCTTCAGAAAACTCAGAGCCCTCATGTAAACATGCACCCCTGTAGCGATCCACTCCGTGTCTCTGATCCTCTGAATAAAGGCATCTCCCGGCAAAGAATTGGCCATTAGCCCGGCGTTTTGGGATAATACAGTACCAACCACCCCATCAGATAGTAGAAGGGTAACTCAGTCCTAGCAAAGTCCTTTCTGCCTTTGGGTGTTATCGCGTGCACAACAAAATGCCGCAAACCCCGTTGGATGGCACAAACCATTGCTGGAAGCAGAGCCAGTGGGCGTCCAAAGGCCAGCTTTACAATCGAAAGTATTATCCCTCGGCTGATCCTCTCAACAGACCCTGAACTGCCAGGGACTACGCAGTCACGAAGCCATATCATCATGAAAGCAGCTAGCACCACATTTTTGACATCTTGAATTCAATTTGTCTAAAGAAATAATAAATCAGGAATTTCCTTCAGGATCATCTTTATCTTCGGTATCCGCAGTTCCGTGATCTGTCATCAGCCGATCTATCTCAGAGAACGTCGAGGGTTTAGGAGACGAGAAGGAGACTGGGCCATTTCCCCTTCTCTGGTAAAAACATAGTTGGTCCAAGCCCTCGTGTGTGGGATGGACCCCTCGGTCTTACCCTTCTTAGTAATCTGGTGGCAAATAAAGAAGTGACAAAGTAACTCTTTGTACACATTCATCATATTAGAACTCTCCTTCTCCAAATCCAAGATCTTTGCATCACTGGGGACGTATTCTGTATACGGCTCCGTCCTCCAAGGAAGTTTGGATACTGCCTGCATCTCGTGCAGAGCCAAACCCATCTCTCTGCCTGGAGTGAAGAAGGTGCACGTATGATGGTTGTACAGCTCTGCCAAGGAGACGAACATCGGCCAGTTAACCTAGATACCATACTGGGTGGCCCTGACGGCATAAAGGAGACCGACAGCTTTTAGGGTGGCCCCATAAGTCGAGAGCACCCATCCAGTAAGGTCACTCCAGAACGGAACGGAATGTCTCCAGCCTTCCATCCGCATCTTTCCTCCCGGATATGATCCTTCTTCGTCAACATCAAGTTGGAAAGAGTCTCAGCAGCATAGGGATGCAGATCAGTCAGGACGTCGTTCAGTATAACACCCGGTTGTAGCCCCTTCATGGAATAGGATGTGGAACCCTTGACACACTTGAATGTGTCCTTTTTTCGGTCACCGGTGTTGAACTGAATCCTGCCAGAAACAACCCCAGGCAGTTCAGGAGTCAGGTCCCATTACATTTGCCTCTGGACAGCCAGATCAGCAAACGCCGACAGAGGGTACTGGCGCTTCATCGATGGCAGCCCTATTCTTTGGTCATTCAACGAAACTACCAAAGGTTCTTCCAGACATATCGTCGTGTCATCCTCAAATCCCACGCTATCACCGAATGGGAAGAACGGCTTCTTCCAACAGCATGACCCTCCGAGCTTCTCATCGTTTATCATCTGCTTCAAAAAGGTTTTGTCATGTTCAATTATGGCAATCGCCCGTTCTGTAGGTTGGTCTTGACTGATCTTCGTCTAAACATCACTGATTATGCCGGTTATAAGACTTGTACCAAGAATATGACAAGCAAAATCGAAAAGAATACCGCCAAGCTTCGGGGACAAACATGTTTACTGCAAGGACAGAAAGAAAGACTCAGAAATCTGCAAGAAAAGCTTTCTGAAGGCTTTTATGCGCCCAAGGGGCTATGCGACCAAAGGGGTATGCGCCCAAAGCAAATGGGTGCATAACGCACGAACAGTACGTGGGCGCATAACATGTCATAGAACATAGGCGCATAACATAGCAACATGTGGGCGCATAGCTCACCACCGTATTGGCGCATGACTTCTATGAGCGCATAATGATGCCCACAGAAGTATGTTGCCTTAGGCGCACGCGCCCAGGCAAAAAAAAAGTCCGAGCGTCGTAAATTAACGGTCGAGACTTTATTTTTTGAAGCATGCCCTCACCTAGAATCGGGTCCTAGACTGTCGAAGACGCTGCCGCAGGAGGAGAGCCGCTCGGTGCGGCCCCCTTGCCCTTCGCAGATCTCTTTGCGATCTTGGGAGACATAGTTCTCAAAGAAAGAAGATGAAGAGTTCTCTAAAAAAATTCTAAATGAAGGGAATAAATGAGCTCTCTCTCTCTCTCTCTCTCTCTCTCCTTCAGGGCCTATTTATAGGCACAGGCTGCTTCCTATGCGCCCACTAAGCTTTATGCGTCTATGCGCCCATTGCGCAGTATGCGCCCACATGAAGAACCAGCTCCTTTCATACTATACGACTGCTACTTGCTGACGAGGACAATGTACGAAGGATGGACCTCTTCAAATTCTACCCCGATGAATCTGTCAGTTCAGATTTCAAGGAAGACCTCAACAGTCGTATCTCCCTGATAGGATGGCCAAATACTATGTGCCCAAGGAGAGAAGCCGTGCTATGCGCCCATTACATCACGAGAAGATAGTCCATGCTTCTTTCAAAGTATTTCAAACTTGTTCAAGTATCGAAAACTTTGAAAGAGGTCTTATAGAAGTATAAAATTTTTAGCAAATTAAGCCTTATGTGCCCAAAGCCAAAGGAGGATATATGCGCCCAAGTGAAGCTCCTATGCGCCCATCATCCTGTGAAGCTATATGCGCCCATCATCCTGTGAAGCTATATACGTCCATCATCCTGTGAAGCTCTATGCGCCCATCATCCTGTGAAGCTCTATGCGTCCATCATCCTGTGAAGAAGGGCGCATAGCCTGAAACAGGACTATATGCCCAAGCCTGACTCAGTCAAAGCTATGATCAAAATGTACACCGAAGCGCACGGCCACGTAAGTCTCCACGAGCAGTCGTGCACCGAAGCATGCGGCCACGTCAATATTACGACCAACCCACGATCTCACAGCTTGTATGCGCCTACACCCTATGCGCCCAAGGCAGGTGTAATGCCCCAGTTGCAAAATATATAGGACCAAGCACGTGAACATGCCAGCTGCACATATATAAAGAATACTCAAATATATGGAATCCTCATATATGCACATAAGCTGTAAATAAAATAATCACAGACCAGTAATATATAATCTAATCTCATCACAGCTCAACACAGAAGATAATAGAGTCCAAATAATAAATAAGTATATCAAAAGATAGCCGGGTGAACATACTCACTCCAAACAGCTATAAAAAATAGTCTCACAAAATCGGAGTCCAACCTCCGTAAAATAGAAAGAAATGAGATATAAAAATAATGTCCACTAAGGTCTCAATAAAGAATAGACTAGAAATCAGTAGGAACTGCCTCGTCATCGATGTAGAATAGCTCCAGTGCCGCTCCGTACTTCTGTGGAAAATCGTCTAAACCTGGAGAGATAACCAGGTTCTCAGATGGACGTAGCAAGATACAAAAAAATACCATGCCATATAAACTGTGATAATAGAGGAAAGGGATGCATGCAATAGGGTGCCTACCAGTTCTACAGTGACAATACAGTTAAGAACAGACCTTCAACGCATGGGTATCTGGCTCAGTAGCCGTAACTCAGGTATGGCCCCATCAGGATACCAGGGACCTCAAAGTATAACATTCCTCGAACGTCAGAGGCCAGCAGTATCAGTAATAGAAAAGTACATAAGGGACCCATACGTTAAGGAAATTGTTCTCCCCATCCAATGCCTAGTAGGGTCACATCCATGACTCATGAACCTCTAGTAACTGCCAAGTCTTCTAGCATGCAATTCTATTAGCAGTTACTCCTATCCGTCGCACGCTCCATATGTATCGGTGGCCAGCCGACTACGCGAATACGTGTCCTACATGTGACTCACATCACGTGGTAAAGTAAGTGTCAAGGCCGTATGAGATATACCAATACCTCAACATCAATGGGTGGTCACTAGACTAAGTTCATGCAAAAGAAATAAATAAAGCGAGAAAAATGACCGATAGAGTCGCTTGCACCCAAGTGTGACTTGGACGCAAAGTTTTATAATATCAAGAAAAAGAACTACTAAAAATAATAACTAAAAATAAGAATATAATAATCACAGAGTAAAGTGGCAAGGTATCTTGCCTGATGGTGCAAAATGGCAAGTCCCGAAAATTACAATGTCAGCCAAAAAATGTCACAATCTCCAAACAACTCCGGATGCTGAAACAAACATCAAAAACGCACTCGGTGTAAAAGATATATCTAGGAAATGCCTATCCAAAAGTCTAATTCTGGAACAGGAGCAAAATCGTAATTTTGGGTCAAAACGATATCCGCCGTTGGACCCGCTTTGCACCAAAACACGTGCCAAAGTCTATGGTCTCTAAAGTCATCAAGCTACATGTCTACAGATTTAGTTTGAGGAGAGGAACTCAACGGTATGTCCAGTTTTGGATTCCGATGAGCCGCGTGCAAAATCGCCCGTTTGAGTGGGTCGCGGGCCCACCAAAAAGGGGTTTCGATTCGACCTTCTCATAATCGAACCAAACTTGGCACATAGGACCAGAATTTTGATTCGGACAAGTTGACGCAAGTTTCATTTCGAACCGACGACTGTACACGGAGTTAGGGCAAAGTTTATAAATTGGCGATACGGGAGTATCTTGAAGGATATGGACTGATTTCGTCGCGCACACACGACGAAACTGAGTTTCGTCAGTTCCCACACGTCGGCAACAACCATACGCGCCTTTCAATGCATATAGCGTGCGACCACGTCGCCCGGTTTGTCGGGGCGTACGTCGTATCGGACAGAATTCTAATTTTCAATATTTTTAAAACAGTTTTTTTCCCAAGTTCATCGATCCGTAACTTCCTGTCCATTACATAAAAATTGAATCTAACAGCTGGGTTTTCATCTTATATATGTGAACTAGGACTGTCTAAGTTATTTCCTACAAATCCTCAATATCTGGGCTGAAATTGCCCTTCCAAAGTCAGGGGTTTGGGGGTTTCTCGGATTCTGTTTTCGAGAAATTTTTCTCTACTTTCCCGAATCTTTTTTGGGATTTCCTAATCATTAGAAATTTTTCTAATTGCTAGGGTTTTGAGATGGTTATGTTGTATATGCACAGAAGTCGATAGATCGACTTTTCGTCGAACACAAGCAAAGATATGGGTTTCGAAAGTTGGGTACCTGGTTCTTCGTAAAACAGGGTATTCTCTGTTTCACGGTCAGCCACGGGCAATTTTCCGGCGATCTGGTCGTCGACGATGGCGAACAGGTGGCCGACGTCGAGCGCGGGGGTATGGGGGAAGTCCTGGAGTTGAAGTTTCGGGTTGAGGATGCAGTTGATCGATGGTTTTTCCAAAAAATCTATTTTTTTGAATAGCTATATAGGATGTTTAAATTCCTATTTTAATTCGGTTTTTGATTGGGATGGGGTTTTGAATCCAAGTTTATCTGGAATAGAATCTCGTGGGGGTTATCTAGGGATTTATCTGAAATTTATTCGGGTGAGATTTGATGTAGATCAAATCTTTGCAAAAAAATTTCCAACGAGTAGCAGCTGCTTCTGTATTCGAGAAGGAGGGGGGTCGCTATACGGGTTCGGATGAGCACTGTAGCCCACGGGCTACAGTAGCTCAAGTCATATTTTTATTTATTTTTTCTACTTTTTCTCTTCAAACGTTTACACCAGCACCTAAATGCAAATGGCTCAGCCATGGCCGCCCCTTGCTGGGGTGTGGCCGACCCCACTCTCTTTTCTTTTCTTTTCTTTTAAACATTTACATATATATATATATATATATATATATATATATATATATATATATATATATATATATATATATATATATATATATATATATATATATATATATATAAAGCTAGCAAAATTATCTCAAAAATTTACGATAAATTCCTAAAAATCCTAGATTTAATTATTCCTTATTTAATAGAGATACGAACATACACACATATAATAATATATATACACACATACATTAATTATACTAATAAACTAATAGTAACTAAATCCATAATTAATGAAATGCATAACGAAGTTAATTAAATTATAAAAAATCAATTATAAATTATGGGGGTTTACATCCTACCCAACTTAAAGAAAATTTCATCATCGAAATTAAACTAAGGTCGGGGGATCGAATACAATGTAAGGAAATTGTTAGTAATTTAAAAGCCTAACTGCAAGACATACCTTCGTCTTCGAACAATTGCGGGTAGCAGTTTCGGATGTCGTCTTCGCGCTCCCAAGTAGACTCCCCTGGCGAGTGATGCTTCCATGCCACGCGAACCAATGGAATAGATTGATTCCGCAGCACCTTCACTCGGCGATCGAGATACCTACTGGTTGCTCTTCGTGCGACGAACTCCATCCAACTGTCATCTCGGAGTGATCAAGCACATAATTGCTATCCGCCATGTACCTTCTCAACTGAGATACATGGAATACGTCATGCACTCCCTTTAGCGATGGTGGCAAGGCCAATCTGTAGGTAACCTCTCCAACATGTTCCAAGACATCGAAAGGTCCGATGTACCTTGGACTCAACTTGCCACGTCCTCTGAATCGAATCGTGCCTCTAGTGGGAGATATCTTCAAGAACACATGGTTGCCCTCTTTGAACTCCAAGAGTCGACGACGATTATTTGCCTACTGCTTTTGACGATCATGTGCTGCTCGCAGGTAGTCCTAAATTTTCTTCATTGTCTCCACTGTGCTCAAGACCAACTCGGGACCCAATAGCTGTCGCTCTCCTATGTTGCTCCAACAAACAGGAGACCGACACTTCCTAACATACAATGCCTCAAATGGAGTCATCTGGATGCTCGCTTGATAGCTATTATTGTAGGAAAACTCAACAAGATGAAGATGGTCCTCCCATGAACCGCCAAAATCAAGCATGCATGCTCTCAACATATCCTCTAGCGTCTGAATAGTACGCTCCGACTGGCCGTCTGTCTGTGGATGGTATGTCGTACTAAACTTCAACCGTGTGCCTAAACTCTCTTCCATGCTCCTCCAAAAATATAAGGTAAATCTCGAGTCACGGTTCGACACAATACTAACAGGCACACCGTGTAATCTCACAATCTGCTCCATATACATCTCCGCCAATACCTCTGTCGACTGGCCCACTCTAAAAGGTAGGAAATAGGCTGACTTGGTAAGTCTATCCACAATCACCCATACTGTGTTACATCCCCTAGGACTCCGAGGAAAACCTATGACAAAATCCATAGTAATGTGCTCCTACTTCCACTCGAGAATGGGTAGCGGCTGCAATAATCCGACCATCCTCTGGTGCTCTGCCTTCACTTGTTGACATACCAAGCACTTGGCAACGAAATGGGCTATCTCTCGCTTCATTTCGTGCCACCAATAATACTGTCGTAAGTCGCGATACATCTTGGTTCCTCCGGGATGAATAGAGTAAGTCGAACTGTGAGCCTCTGCCATCAGCTCCTGCCATAACTCTCTATTGGAAACATAAATACGATCACCACATCGCAATGTCCCATCGGGGTGGATCTTCAATCCCGTCTGCTCTTCTGCTTAAGTCCTCTCTCTGAGCCGTCGAAATCTAGCGTCATTGGGCAATGCTGCCTTGATGCGCTCTACCAATAATGATTGTACTTGGAGGTTGGCTAATACGCCATCCGCTCCAGGCAATACTACCTCAATACCAAGCTGCTTCAAGTCTCTAATCAACTCCTTCTGCGTAGTCAAAAAGTGTGCCATAGGCTCACGGCTTAATGCGTCTGCCACGACATTAGCCTTGCCCGGATAATAATGTAGCTCAATCTCGTAATCCTTCATCAACTCCAACCAACGTCACTATCGTATATTCAACTCTTTTTGTGTGAACACGTACTTGAGGCTCTTATGATCAATGTAGATATCAACCTTCTCGCCGTACAAGTAGTGTCTCCATAGCTTCAAAGCAAAGATAACCGCTCCGAGCTCTAGATCGTGGGTCGGATAATTCTTTTCGTGTACCCTCAACTGTCGTAATGCATATGCTACTACCCGACCGTGCTGCATCAATACGCATCCTAATCCTTTCCCAGATGCGTCGCTGTAGATCACAAATCCTCCTGGGCCCGATGGCAGTGTCAAGATCGGTGCTGTGGTCAATCGCTTCTTCAACTCATCAAATGCGGCTTGACACTCATCTGTCCATACAAACTCCTGATCCTTGCAAGTTAATCGAGTTATAGGCCCTGCTATTCGAGAGAAATCTTCTACAAACAGCCGATAATAACCTGCAAGTCTGAGGAAACTTCTCACCTCAGAGGCTGATGTGGGAGCGGGCTATGATTCGACTGCTGCAATCTTCTCAGGGTCCACTGATTTACCATCACCCGTAACAATATGACCAAGAAATGATACCTCTTTGAGAAAGAAATCACACTTGCTAAGCTTCACAAAAAGTCGCTCATTCCTCAACGTTTCTAAAACTATTCGTAGATGCTGCTCATGCTCCTCTTGACTCTTGGAGTAAATTAAGATATCATCTATAAAGACTACTATAAATTTGTCCAATTACTGGTGAAAGATCTTGTTCATTAAATTTATGAAGACTGCGGGAGCATTGGTCAAACCGAAAGGCATGACCAGGAACTCGTAGTGTCCATACCTGGATCGAAAAGACGTCTTTGCAATGTCTTCCTTCCGAACCTTCAATTGGTAATAGCCTGATCGTAAGTCAATCTTGGAGAATACTTTTGCTCCGCTCAATTGATCAAATAGATCGTCTATATGCGGCAAGGGATACTTGTTCTTTACCGTCACTGTATTCAAGGCTCTGTAATCGATGCACATGCGTACTGTCCCATCTTTCTTAGGCACAAAAAGAATGGGTGCTCCCCATGGTGATGCATTGGCACGAATAAAGCCCTTCTCTAATAAGTCATCAATTTGCGTCTTCATCTCTACCAACTCCTTGGGTGTCGGACGATATACTCGAGATGAAATAGGCTCGGCTCCGGGGATAAGCTCAATAGAAAACTCAATGTCTCGGTCAGGTGGCAGTCCTGGCAATTCCTCGGAGAATACATCCTCGAACTCGGTGATGATAGGATGCTGAGGGGTGTCATGCATCATCATATGAGTCCCCGATGCGGGTGCATCACAACTCTCTCCGTCTTCTTTGGTGAACTCAAACTCCGCCGCATTGGGTGGTCTAAAGACAATACTACCTCTATGGCAGTCTATGAGAGCGAAATATTGGCTCAACTAGTCCATTCCAAGAACCACATCAAATGTCGGCATAGGAAATACAAGAAGTCGTGCCCTCATTTTTCTACCACTTATCACTACAGGACAAAGTCTACAAATACTACTAACAGGTACAACTCCTCCTCCTGTAAGGATTCTAACATTCTTACCTAAGGGTGTGATAGGAATGTTGTGTCTAGTGGCAAAACTAGTGGCCATGAATGAATGAGTGGCTCCAGTATCAAATAATATAATAGCAGGAAAAGATGCAACTAAAACCATACATGCTATAACCTCTGCCTCTATCTCTATATCCTCAACAGTAAGTGAGAATACCTTCCCATAATTCTGTCCGGGGCCCTGAGCTCTGGCCCTCTCAAACTGTGCTGACTGGGGTGGTAATGATGGGCGAGGTGCTCCTGCCGCCTGCTGAGGTGCTGGAAGTGCTGGGGCTGTATAACATCCTGTTTTCTAAAATTGGGGATTTTTTAAAAATTTATTATTTTTATTATTTATTAGTGGTATTTTAGTCATGGTATGATTTTCTGGTGATTTTAGTTAAGTTAAACCATTTTCTAAGGCATGACTTATGACTTTGTGATTTTGGTTAGTATAACTTAGTGTAAACCCTAGTTTTCTCTAACCTAGAAGTTGCCATGACCATGAGAGCTTAGCCATAGGCTTAGAACACCAAATTAGTGATTTTTAGCCTAAAGGGTATTTTGGTAAATTTCTAGGAATTATTTGGAATTATTTAGATTTATGTGTTTTTATTATTGTTTAATTATTGTTAAGTGTCATGATAGTCCCTAACCAAGTTTGGCCTAATCTAGGGATTAGTCACTAACCTAGAATGCTAAGGGGATAGATATTTACATTGGGTTAAAGTAGGATAAATATCTAGATATTATACATATGATATTTTGCTTGATTTACTCAAAATATCAAGCCTTACCATGAAAGTCCTTGCCTTAACCTAGAAGCAAGCCTAGGACCCCCCCCCCCCATGCCATGGCCGGTCATAGGGCACCCCCCTAGCAGCCACCATTCTATATAATCCCATTTCATTCATTCATGAAGATTTTACATGAATTTTATTCCTAGAAAATTCCAATTTCTTCAAACCTACACAACTTGATCAATATTGATTCAAATCACCTCTAGTTTCTTGTATTGGACTCCCCTACACTAGAGGGTACTAGTTAGGGCCTGCTATCGAGGATTTCGTGAGCTTTGGGCATCACCAAGTTGAAGTGGACACCCCCCTCTCTTTGTTTTTCTATTGGATTTGCATCAATAGGTAAATGTCCATGAACCTTGTTAATTTTGTGTTTTCTCTTCATATTTGCATGCATCTAGGTACTAGGGTACTGTAGGACAAATTTGGTGAAGGTTTGAGTTGGTTTGGTGTCCGTATCGGACACGTATCCTAGACTAGGAATCTGTGTTTGTCGAAATGCCACAAAGAACTTAATTTCATTATTTTGTAAAACAAATTACTTTTCCTTGTAGCCCTAGACTAGTAGAACTCAACCCAAGTGGACTGAGCTAGGATTCGTGTCGTGTCTGTGTCCAAAATGGACACGAACTCACTGCACGACACCCGGTTTACTTCCCCTGCTGCTCGACCTAATTTCCGGGCACGATACGCCATGAGGACACGTGGAATTTGACACAGTTGAGGGGGCCATCACTGACAAGCCCCCTCTCAAATATCATGACCTCTTGTGTCGTGTCGAGAGAGCTCTGACACGAACACGGATTTTGCACTGCACTGTGCGCACTGCACAGAGCACATTTCGAGCGTGTCGTGTCGCACGGACACGCCACGTGGACACCTCGTGGTGACACGAGTGTGTAGCCCTACACGTGGGCTACACGTGGGCATGACCACGAGGCCCCACGTGGCTCGTGTCGTGTCCACGAGACATGTGCATCTCTGCACGACGCGGTCCAAACCGTGCGTATCAGTCGAGTTTCCTCGACTGATACGGGTCTCGTATCAACACTGTAGGACACGTGGACACATAACAGTGTGTCTAACGTGTAGCCCTATATGTGGGCTACACGTGTGCATGACCACGAGACACGTGGATGTGTGTGTCGTGTCCTACACACACGCGAACATGTGCACGAGACAGTGCACTGCACAGTGTACTGTATTTACCCGATTTGGAAATCACGTGTTTGGACACGTTGTGTCATGTCGTGGTGGACTCCTAGGGACACCTACGACACGTACACACCTAGGGGCTCAGTTACCAACCAATAGGATCGAGCCTTAGCTCGGTTTAGGGCATGTAATTCGAATTACCTATTTCGAGTGCACTATGCACTGTTCTCAGAAATTAGGATTTTTTCCAGTTTTTGAAAATGGATTTCAAACCTATTTTTAATCTGTTTTATACATTGGACTAGTGTATTTTAGTGTGTATATACGTAGTATATATGTATATGTGAGTGTGGGTGAGATTTGGGAGTTTTTGGTAGTGTATATAGATAGTTATGTATATATACATATTTATGTATATATGTTATGTGTGTGTGCGTTGGGGAGCCAACTTGGTTCCTGATTTCAGGAACCCCTCCCCCTGTCCAGACCATTCTCCCTCTATCTCTGTCTCTCTCTCATTCACTCTCTCTCACTCTAACTCTCCCTCACTGTCCTTCACTCTCTCTCTCACTCTAACTCTCCCTCACTGTCCTTCACTCTCTCTCTCACTCTATGTCTCTCTCTTCCCTCTCTCTATGTATATATGTAATATATAAATAAGTTATATATATATATATATATGTATATATTAGGGGTGTGTGTGTGTATAGGTTGGGGGCTGGGATTTCCAGTTTCAGGAAATCTGAAACTCCCCCCCCCCCCCCCCATTCACTGTCCATCTTTCTCTCTCACACTCAAATTCACTCTCCCTCTCACTTCCCTCTATGTATATATGTAGTGTATATATATAGGTTATATATATATATATATATGTATATATATATATATATTTATATATATATATATATATATATATTTGTATAAATTCTCATGTAGTGTCATTATATATATATAGATATGGGTGATGATATTATGTATAGTATTCATATATTGATATGTAGGTAGTAGATAGTTGGTGTATATCTATATATATATGATATATATATATATTGTATTAGATATACATAGTATTATCTTTACATATAAATATGTGGGTGGTTGTATTATATAGTTAGGCCTATATTGATATATATATAGATACATGTATATATAGATAACTTACTAGGTATAGGTTTATATAGAAACCTAAGCAATAGCCTATGGCCTAGGCTACTAGCCTATGGCTTGGGGGCTAACTCAATTTGACCTAATTGACCTAAAAATGACTAGTTCAACTAGTCTGACCATGTTTGACCCAATTACCTTATTGACTGGTCTTTGTTTGACCTAATTACCTTACTGACTGGTCTTTGTTTGACCAATACCTTAGTTGGTCTAAGTTTGACCTAGACTTGACCCAGATTGATCATGTTGACTAGTATTTGACTTGTTTGACCTTGTTTGACTCTATTTGACTTAGTTTGATTTCCTGTGATCTAGTATGACTTCCTGTGACCTAGTTTGACTATTAAAGTTGACCCAGAGTTGACTTTTGACCAGATTGACCTAGAATCATGTAGTATGCATTGTATACTTTATTTTTACCATTGTGGATACATTGTGACTTGTATTGCTCTGATTAGGAGCCATACACCTCTTCTCAGACAGTATATTCTCTTCAGACATTCAGTTATTAGGCGAGTACATTCTCTGACCGTTTCATACTTGTTCAGGCTTTACTTCTCGCTCTAGATTACTTTACTTGTTGCTGTCACATTGGTAACACGGATTGGTACTATATGGATCTTTACATGAGATGTTATCCCTCTCGGGAGCATCGGGTACTTCATGTTATGTGTGTTTCACTATCATCATGTACTTCTATGCTTCCATCATTCATGTGCACTCATGTGATCATGTACTCTCATGTTTAATGAGCCCTCATGTATACTATCATGTGCACCCTTTCATGGGCCCCATGTGATATCATGTATAATAACGTAACTTGTATAGATCCTTGTGTATTGATTGGGGAAACGGGAGAGTAGAAGTAGACATGTGAATAATTCCAAAGTAGTCATGTGCAAACTCAGTAGATCATGTATAAATTCTAGCCATTCACATGCCTATCTTGTGCTCTACATCACTAGTCACTACAGTTCTCTATATACAGTAGATATTTCATTACAGCTATCTCTTTTACAGCGTATATTTCCTTTCAGCAGTTCATGTATCTTACTCTATTGCCTGTATCGTATTTCCTAACCTGATATAAACTGCGTGAGATGTATTGTGCTCGTTCCTGCCCTGATTGGACCTGTTGAAAATATTACAGAGGATGAGGATGAGGCCCTGGTGACTACATATTATAGAGCAGGACTAGATGACACTTATGTTGTGGACCCTCAGCAGGATCCACCTGCAGCTGAGGATGTTGCCCCAGTAGTCTAGGCTAGTTTAGCTAGACAGTCTTTCGGTATTATCTTTTTATCTCATATCTGAGTTGTATTTTGAGATGTTGAGGTATATAGACTCTTAGACTTGTTGTATTATGAGTTGGCATTCTGGATATTATGTTATACTAGACACTTAGACTTTTTCATCTATGCTATGGTTCTCTTTGAGTTACTATCTATCTATCTGTTCTTCATTCTTCTACCTTAGATGTGATTGAGACAGCATGTTGTGATATTACCTCCATTCGGAGAGTATAAACTGTACAGGTACCTTTATATTGTTAGATGATTGACCTAGGACAGCGTTCTACCGCCGACACTGCGGCGTAGGCTGGACGTACCCACTTCTCGTGTCCTTACTCTAGGGTGCGGGTCGTGACAGGCTGTCGGCCTCGGGTTTTGCTGGACATGAACTAAGGACTGCTGTTCCGGACAATCCTTCACCTTGTGATGTCCTGACCCACATCTCAAGCATGATCCAAGTCGAATTCGACAGTCCTTCAAGATGTGTCCCTGCTTCTCGTAAAAGTTGCAGGTGGGCTTCTGATAAGGCGTGTGTGTGAGACCCGTCTCACTGTATCGATATTTTATACGGATACGTATTTATTTGAGCCGTATTTCGTATTTCTCGGTTTGCGTGATATTTTAAAATTTTCCTAAGTGTAGGATTTTCATGACTTGGTTTAACTTGGATTTGGTTTTATTTGGTTCGGTTCCACTTTGACTTGGTTTTATTTGGTTTAGTTTGGTTTCTCATGAGATGAGGTGTATGGTTTAGATTGAGTGGAGAGGAATGAATGGTGGAGATTGCTTGGGCTTGTTATATAAGCCACCTACCACTCTCTCTCCATTATTTTCATTTCCATCTTCATCTTCTTCCCCCAGCCCAAGGCAAGTACACCTTGCCGAATGTTGGACGATTTCCATTTTGTTTGTTCCATTCTCTTTATTGTTGCATTCTAAGCATGTTTAGAACCTGGAGTTTTCCATTTTGATGGCTAGATTGTGGTAGATCTAACTTTGTGGTACTTTCGGTTTTCATAAGTTTTGATCTGTTAAACGTGCATACTTTTGTCAACTGATGGTTCCATGTTGTAAAGAATTTCATTTTTACCCACATTTGACCCATAGAAGTCTGGATTTGGGGTTCCCATTGAAGTTTGGTGGAGCATGGAGGCCATGGTATTTTCCATGGATATAGTCTCTGTGGGAAGCCATTAATTGCGTTTTTGGAGCTGCAAGCTTGTTTGTATTTTGAGCCGCATACATTAGTTGCCTATAATTAATTGTTGTGGGCCGCATAAAATTTTTAGCAGTAAGCTTGCATTTTGGCACATGCGACATTTTGCATGTCCACATGCATTATCGTACTTTTGGCCGTATGGCCTTTATTCTTAAATTGTATTATTTAATTATTTTTGGCCACTTATTTGTTGGCCACATGGAACAGTACCTAGCCGCATAGGTTGTGGCAATAGCATTAAATGCAGGCTCGCATTTTTGCATGCAACTTGCATTAAATATTTGTCCTCAGTATTTCTTTAGTATTAATACTTGCTTTCCATTTCCATTTGAGCCGCATGGCTTTTACGTTGATTTTAATATTTTCTTGAGGGATAGCTAGCCGCATGGATTATGGACAAATATCCATTCAACCGCATGAATTAGCATATGTTAGCCGCATGTTAATACATTACGTAATGCATTTAATGCCAAGTTGCTTGCATTCCCTTTTATGCATTATAGGAATGCATGTGCTGGCAAGTCCAATTAATGCCAAGTTGGCTTGGATTCCCATTTAAGGCATTATGAAAAGGCATAATGCTTACTTAAATGCATTCAGCCAATGCTTTCTCCAATACACGAATTATAATGCAATATTTAATACATTCTCCTAATAAAATCTCTGATGCTTTCTCGGTAGCATTATTTAATGTAATCTCTGACGCATTTTCCAATGCATTGATGCATAGCCGCATGGATTTCTTTTAGCAAGCTTGCTTGCCTATGTTAAATGCATGGCCGCATGACCTTTTACCTTGTTTGTAGCATGCACATAATTTAATTTGAGCCGCATGCTAATAAGTTGAGCCGCATATAACAAATTTCACTGTAGCCGCATGCTTTAGCTAAGTGGGGGTTTCCTTTGTAAATGAGTTGCTGCCTATGTATTTTGCATGGGGGTTTCTATTGCAGCCGCATGAGAACTCAAGTGGAGCCGCATAAGGAATTATTTAATTTTGGAACCGCATGGCCTTTGGCCATTAAATAATATTATTTGCATGTTGCAATTTTGCATGAATCTAAGGTGAGCCGCATAGGCTCCCTTCCCCCCCCCCCCCCACTATCTAATATTTTGGCCACGTGAGCCACTCTTTTACTGGCAGTCATTATTTTATTGTTTGGCCACGTGCCCCTTTTTCCATTGTTTTGCTTGCAAAGTGGAAGCTTGCATTCATTGCGGGACCCACTCTCTTTGTCTTTTCTGATTGCGGAAATGTTTCTTGCTGGCATTTAATTTTGGAGCCGCATGGCCTCCTACCCATTCTTGGCCGCATGGCCCCTTTTTGTTATTTTCTGGCCACATGGGTGGCCTCCCACTCTCTTTGACCGCATGTTTGTTTTTCCCACTTTTGGACCGCATGGGTCCTACTTTGATTGTTTAAATGTTTTATTTGTCTGAATTGTGGTCAAAATTTCTTCCCACTCCCAACATAAAAGTTGTAGAGTTTCTCCTTGGCTTCAAGAATATATATATTATAAATATATTATTGTTTAATTGTGCAAGTATTTTACTTCTTTGATAAATGACTTGACACGACAGTGACCCGTGGTGGTGCACTCTTGACCATGAACTTGACATGATATTCTGACATGATAACTTGAAATGATAAATAAGAATGACTTGATTGTGACCCGTCGTGGTGTACTCCTGACATGATAACTTGACCTGACAATTTGACATGATAACTTGGCATGATAATTCTTGATAGTGGCCCGTCGTGGCGCACTCTTGATAAGTAATAATGATAATGATAGTGGCCCGTCGTGGCGCACTCCTGACAAGAATTACTTAGTATCCTGACACCGTGGGTGATTGTATTTGTACAAATAAACCAGTCCTGTCTTGCATCATGTCTAGAGAGGGACTCCTGAGTACCACGGTCAGGAGTACCTACTAAAATGGACTAAGGCTAAAAACTAGATTAATACAGTAGTCATGAAGAGATCTCCCAGCTACAGGCAATCCTGTTACCTGGGCGCGCTTGGGATCTGTAGCCTGCCGTCGAGTAGGGCACATTTCCAGCACACTGTCATGTGTTGCACCCTTCAAGCTACTTAAGGGTACATGCGTTTCCTGGACGATGTACCTACCTGAATTCAACCCTAATCTTTCGTCCTGGGTAACCTGGATGGTCTGCAGGGCATGTGGCTGTGGAAGATTCTCACTGCATCTTGTTAGTAATTAGGCTTGTGACAACCCTAGTTAGTTAAAGTATCAAGCCGTACTTATTGCTTGGCCGTGAATGTTGGATGGAGTTCAATCGGTCTAGTCTCGTCTTGATCCTGTACCTGAATGTTGCATATCCTGATTTCTTATTTTATCCTGCCGATAAATGGTGGGAGAAACCAAGTTCTGTTCAGACGAAGGGTTACAACCCCGGTCCTTGTTTGGTTTACGGGTTGTAACCTGGTTATCTGAATAGTCCCATGGTCATCCCATCGTATATCACCTTTCCAGTTCTATTTATTTAGCATGTTCTCTAGTTTACTTTATGCTCAATAATGATTTACTTACTGTCTTCCTATGATCAGGACAAGTGCATTGGTACTGCACAAATCTCGATCCTTCCTTACTTATTTGCTTGTTGTTTGCTAATGATTGCTGGTTTTAAGTTCATAGTTCGGCCTCCTTTGTGGTACTTGCTATTTGGGGTCTGACCCCACTGGTTTTGCATGGCCAGGTTCTGATAGAAGAGCCCGAAGGATCTACCGCACCATCCACTCGACGGTGACCAGCCGGAGCACCAGAGTGCCTCAGTGGGCTCTTCTTCATTCGCCCACTGATATGTAAATTCTCTTCTTGTAACGTTTAGCCCCGAGCACGTGTTTAGCTCATGTTTTAGTATTTTCCTTGATAATGTAGCCTACGGGCATAAACATGATATGTGTATTCTAGACTATAGCTAGTCCTTATCATGTACGACTAATACTCTAGCTAGTCCTCAGTTCTGTGGTACTGGCTTCATGATCAGTCATATATATATATATATATATATGGTTCGGGACGCCGTACTAGTGTATGTATGATGATCGTACTCTTGCTCTTGTATAATTGCCTGTGATTGAGATACTTAGGATTGTTAAACCTTAGGATTGACTGATGGCTTGTAGAGTAACCCCCATGTCTTGACAGCTTATACGTGATTTCAGAGTATTAACGTACCTTGGAATTACGTAGCTGGCTATGTCCGCCCCCGCTCTCCTGTATTCTGGTTCTGGGGTGTGACATGGTTTTAGTGGTGGCCCATGCAGGTCTGAATCTCGATTTTCAGATTTGTGGGGGTTACCATGTTTAGATATCTCAATCACGATTATCCTTATTGATCTCCTTCGGGTTATTCTCTACCTCTAATACTTGACTTGATATCTGTTTTGATCATTGATCATTCCTGTTCCCATGATTTGATCTTGTGTCCTTCAACTTTCAAGGGCATTGTTCTTGATCCTTCAGATTATCTTGTTCGTATTTTGCCGAGGGCAGCTCAGTATTCTTCAGCCAGGCCAGTTATGGAGGATCAGTCTCAGCATGCAGGCAGAGATGTCAGTCCATTCCGATCAGCCAATTACTTCTGTCTTCGTATCTTGAGACAGGTGATAAAGTTCATGCATCTGTTTTAACTACGATGACACGTCCTGGGTAGAGTCATGTCTTGAACTAAGTCATTGGTACCGACTTATCTTGAGGCTTGACTTTTATCCATTTTGGGAGTCAGCTTTGGCCAGCAAGTACGTTGGTTTCTACACAACTGTCTCAGAAGACATATTGATCCATATGCCTCTAGCCCTTCTTGATCATGATTGTATTTGTTCTTGCGCATTTATTTACTGCTTACGTATTTATTTACATTACTGATTGTTTTACCTTACTTGTATGCCATGCTTGATTTATTGAGATTGTTGAGTTTCCTGGAGCTTTTGTTTTGTTATCTTGCTCAACTAGCCTCAGGAAATTCCGAGGACGGAATTTTTCTAAGGTGTGGAGAGTTGTGAGACCCGTCTCACTGTATCGATATTTTATACGGATACGTATTTATTTGAGCCGTATTTCGTATTTCTCGGTTTGCGTGATATTTTAAAATTTTCCTAAGTGTAGGATTTTCATGACTTGGTTTAACTTGGATTTGGTTTTATTTGGTTCGGTTCCACTTTGACTTGGTTTTATTTGGTTTAGTTTGGTTTCTCATGAGATGAGGTGTATGGTTTAGATTGAGTGGAGAGGAATGAATGGTGGAGATTGCTTGGGCTTGTTATATAAGCCACCTACCACTCTCTCTCCATTATTTTCATTTCCATCTTCATCTTCTTCCCCCAGCCCAAGGCAAGTACACCTTGCCGAATGTTGGACGATTTCCATTTTGTTTGTTCCATTCTCTTTATTGTTGTATTCTAAGCATGTTTAGAACCTGGAGTTTTCCATTTTGATGGCTAGATTGTGGTAGATCTAACTTTGTGGTACTTTCGATTTTCATAAGTTTTGATCTGTTAAACGTGCATACTTTTGTCAACTGATGGTTCCATGTTGTAGAGAATTTTATTTTTACCCACATTTGACCCATAGAAGTCTGGATTTGGGGTTCCCATTGAAGTTTGGTGGAGCATGGAGGCCATGATATTTTCCATGGACATAGTCTCTGTGGGAAGCCATTAATTGCGTTTTTGGAGCTGCAAGCTTGTTTGTATTTTGAGCCGCATACATTAGTTGCCTATAATTAATTGTTGTGGGCCGCATGAAATTTTTAGCAGTAAGCTTGCATTTTGGCACATGCGACATTTTGCATGTCCACATGCATTATTGTACTTTTGGCCGTATGGCCTTTATTCTTAAATTGCATTATTTAATTATTTTTGGCCACTTATTTGTTGGCCACATGGAACAGTACCTAGCCGCATAGGTTGTGGCAATAGCATTAAATGCAGGCTCGTATTTTTGCATGCAACTTGCATTAAATATTTGTCCTCAGTATTTCTTTAGTATTAATACTTGCTTTCCATTTCCATTTGAGCCGCATGGCTTTTACGTTGATTTTAATATTTTCTTGAGGGATAGCTAGCCGCATGGATTATGGACAAATATCCATTCAACCGCATGAATTAGCATATGTTAGCCGCATGTTAATACATTACGTAATGCATTTAATGCCAAGTTGCTTGCATTCCCTTTTATGCATTATAGGAATGCATGTGCTGGCAAGTCCAATTAATGCCAAGTTGGCTTGGATTCCCATTTAAGGCATTATGAAAAGGCATAATGCTTACTTAAATGCATTCAGCCAATGCTTTCTCCAATACACGAATTATAATGCAATATGTAATACATTCTCCTAATAAAATCTCTGATGCTTTCTCGGTAGCATTATTTAATGTAATCTCTGACGCATTTTCCAATGCATTAATGCATAGCCGCATGGATTTCTTTTAGCAAGCTTGCTTGCCTATGTTAAATGCATGGCTGCATGGCCTTTTACCTTGTTTGTAGCATGCACGTAATTTAATTTGAGCCGCATGCTAATAAGTTGAGCCGCATATAACAAATTTCACTGTAGCCGCATGCTTTAGCTAAGTGGGGGTTTCCTTTGTAAATGAGTTGCTGCCTATGTATTTTGCATGGGGGTTTCCATTGCAGCCGCATGAGAACTCAAGTGGAGCCGCATAAGGAATTATTTAATTTTGGAACCGTATGGCCTTTGGCCATTAAATAATATTATTTGCATGTTGCAATTTTGCATGAATCTAAGGTGAGCCGCATAGGCTCCCTTCCCCCCCACTATCTAATATTTTGGCCACGTGAGCCACTCTTTTACTGGCAGTCATCATTTTATTGTTTGGCCACGTGCCCCTTTTTCCATTGTTTTGCTTGCAAAGTGGAAGCTTGTATTCATTGCGGGACCCACTCTCTTTGTCTTTTCTGATTGCGGAAATATTTCTTGCTGGCATTTAATTTTGGAGCCGCATGGCCTCCCACCCATTCTTGGCCGTATGGCCCCTTTTTGTTATTTTCTGGCCACATGGGTGGCCTCCCACTCTCTTTGACCGCATGTTTGTTTTTCCCACTTTTGGACCGCATGGGTCCCACTTTGATTGTTTAAATGTTTTATTTGTCTGAATTGTGGTCAAAATTTCTTCCCACTCCCAACATGAAAGTTGTAGAGTTTCTCCTTGGCTTCAAGAATATATATATTATAAATATATTATTGTTTAATTGTACAAGTATTTTACTTCTTTTATAAATGACTTGACACGACAGTGACCCGTGGTGGTGCACTCTTGACCATGAACTTGACATGATATCTTGACATGATAACTTGAAATGATAAATAAGAATGACTTGATTGTGACCCGTCGTGGTGCACTCCTGACATGATAACTTGACCTGACAATTTGACATGATAACTTGGCATGATAATTCTTGATAGTGGCCCGTCGTGGCGCACTCTTGATAAGTAATAATGATAATGATAGTAGCCCGTCGTGGCACACTCCTGACAAGAATTACTTAGTATCCTGACACCGTGGGTGATTGTGTTTGTACAAATAAACCAGTCCTGTCTTGCATCATGTCTAGGGAGGGACTCCTGAGTACCACGGTCAAGAGTACCTACTAAAATGGACTAAGGCTAATAACTAGATTAATACAGTAGTCATGAAGAGATCTCCCAGCTACAGGCAATCCCGTTACCTGGGTGCGCTTGGGATCTGTAGCCTGCCGTCGAGTAGGGCACATTTCCAGCACACTGTCATGTGTTGCACCCTTCAAGCTACTTAAGGGTACATGCATTTTCTGGACGATGTACCCACCTGAATTCAACCATAATCTTTCGTCCTGGGTAACCTGAATGGTCTGCAGGGCTTATGGCTGTGGAAGATTCTCACTGCATCTTGTTAGTAATTAGGCTTGTGACAACCCTAGTTAGTTAAAGTATCAAGCCGTACTTATTGCTTGGCCGTGAATGTTGGATGGAGTTCAATCGGTCTAGTCTCGTCTTGATCCTGTACCTGAATGTTGCATATCCTGATTTCTTATTTTATCCTGCCGATAAATGGTGGGAGAAACCAAGTTCTGTTTAGACGAAGGGTTACAACCCCGGTCCTTGTTTGGTTTACGGGTTGTAACCTGGTTATCTGAATAGTCCCATGGTCATCCTATCGTATATCACCTTTCCAGTTCTATTTATTTAGCATGTTCTCTAGTTTACTTTATGCTCAATGATGATTTACTTACTGTCTTCCTATGATCAGGACAAGTGCATTGGTACTGCACAAATCTCGATCCTCCCTTACTTATTTGCTTGTTGTTTGCTAATGATTGCTGGTTTTAAGTTCATAGTTCGGCCTCCTTTGTGGTACTTGCTATTTGGGGTCTGACCCCACTGGTTTTGCATGGCCAGGTTCTGATAGAAGAGCCCGAAGGATCTACCGCACCATCCACTCGACGGTGACCAGCCGGAGCACCAGAGTGCCTCAGTGGGCTCTTCTTCATTCGCCCACTGATATGTAAATTCTCTTCTTGTAACGTTTAGCCCCAAGCACGTGTTTAGCTCGTGTTTTTGTATTTTCCTTGATAATGTAGCCTACGGGCATAAACATGATATGTGTATTCTAGACTATAGCTAGTCCTTATCATGTACGACTAATACTCTAGCTAGTCCTCAGTTCTGTGGTACTGGCTTCATGATCAGTCATATATATATATGGTTAGGGACGCCGTACTAGTGTATGTATGATGATCGTACTCTTGCTCTTGTATAATTGCCTGTGATTGAGATACTTAGGATTGTTAAACCTTAGGATTGACTGATGGCTTGTAGAGTAACCCCCATGTCTTGACAGCTTATACGTGATTTCAGAGTATTAACGTACCTTGGAATTACGTAGCTGGCTATGTCTGCCCCCGCTCTCCAGTATTCTGGTTCTGGGGCGTGACATGGTTTTAGTGGTGGCCCATGCAGGTCTGAATCTCGATTTTCAGATTTGTGGGGGTTACCATGTTTAGATATCTCAATCACGATTATCCTTATTGATCTCCTTCGAGTTATTCTCTACCTCTGATACTTGACTTGATATCTGTTTTGATCATTGATCATTCCTGTTCCCATGATTTGATCTTGTGTCCTTCAACTTTCAAGGGCATTGTTCTTGATCCTTCAGATTATCTTGTTCGTGTTTTGCCGAGGGCAGCTCAGCATTCTTCAGCCAGGCCAGTTATGGAGGATCAGTCTAAGCATGCAGGCAGAGATGTCAGTCCATTCCGATCAGCCAATCGCTTCTGTCTTTGTATCTTGAGACAGGTGATAAAGTTCATACATCTGTTTTAACTACGATGACACGTCCTGGGTAGAGTCATGTCTTGAACTAAGTCATTGGTACCGACTTACCTTGAGGCTTGACTTTTATCCATTTTGGGAGTCAGCTTTGGCGAGCAAGTACGTTGGTTTCTACACAACTGTCTCAGGAGACATATTGATCCATATGCCTCCAGCCCTTCTTGATCATGATTGTATTTGTTCTTGCGCATTTATTTACTGCTTACGCATTTATTTACATTACTGATTGTTTTACCTTACTTGTATGCCATGCTTGATTTATTGAGATTGTTGAGTTTCCTGGAGCTTTTGTTTTGTTATCTTGCTCAACTAGCCTCAGGAAATTCCGAGGACGGAATTTTTCTAAGGTGTGGAGAGTTGTGAGACCCGTCTCACTGTATCGGTATTTTATACGGATACGTATTTATTTGAGCCGTATTTCGTATTTCTCGGTTTGCGTGATATTTTAAAATTTTCCTAAGTGTAGGATTTTCATGACTTGGTTTAACTTGGATTTGGTTTTATTTGGTTCGGTTCCACTTTGACTTGGTTTTATTTGGTTTAGTTTGGTTTCTCATGAGATGAGGTGTATGGTTTAGATTGAGTGGAGAGGAATGAATGGTGGAGATTGCTTGGGCTTGTTATATAAGCCACCTACCACTCTCTCTCCATTATTTTCATTTCCATCTTCATCTTCTTCCTCCAGCCCAAGGCAAGTACACCTTGCCGAATGTTGGACGATTTCCATTTTGTTTGTTCCATTCTCTTTATTGTTGCATTCTAAGCATGTTTAGAACCTGGAGTTTTCCATTTTGATGGCTATATTGTGGTAGATCTAACTTTGTGGTACTTTCGATTTTCATAAGTTTTGATCTGTTAAACGTGCATACTTTTGTCAACTGATGGTTCCATGTTGTAGAGAATTTCATTTTTACCCACATTTGACCCATAGAAGTCTGGATTTGGGGTTCCCATTGAAGTTTGGTGGAGCATGGAGGCCATGGTATTTTCCATGGACATAGTCTCTGTGGGAAGCCATTAATTGTGTTTTCGGAGCTGCAAGCTTGTTTGTATTTTGAGCCGCATACATTAGTTACCTATAATTAATTGTTGTGGGCCGCATGAAATTTTTAGCAGTAAGCTTGCATTTTGGCACATGCGACATTTTGCATGTCCACATGCATTATTGTACTTTTGGCCGCATGGCCTTTATTCTTAAATTGCATTATTTAATTATTTTTGGCCACTTATTTGTTGGCCACATGGAACAGTACCTAGCCGCATAGGTTGTGGCAATAGCATTAAATGCAGGCTCGTATTTTTGCATGCAACTTGCATTAAATATTTGTCCTCAGTATTTCTTTAGTATTAATACTTGCTTTCCATTTCCATTTGAGCCGCATGGCTTTTACGTTGATTTTAATATTTTCTTGAGGGATAGCTAGCCGCATGGATTATGGACAAATATCCATTCAACCGCATGAATTAGCATATGTTAGCCGCATGTTAATACATTACGTAATGCATTTAATGCCAAGTTGCTTGCATTCCCTTTTATGCATTATAGGAATACATGTGCTGGCAAGTCCAATTAATGCCAAGTTGGCTTGGATTCCCATTTAAGGCATTATGAAAAGGCATAATGCTTACTTAAATGCATTCAGCCAATGCTTTCTCCAATACACGAATTATAATGCAATATTTAATACATTCTCCTAATAAAATCTCTGATGCTTTCTCGGTAGCATTATTTAATGTAATCTCTGACGCATTTTCCAATGCATTGATGCATAGCCGCATGGATTTCTTTTAGCAAGCTTGCTTGCCTATGTTAAATGCATGGCCGCATGGCCTTTTACCTTGTTTGTAGCATGCACGTAATTTAATTTGAGCCGCATGCTAATAAGTTGAGCCGCATATAACAAATTTCACTGTAGCCGCATGCTTTAGCTAAGTAGGGGTTTCCTTTGTAAATGAGTTGCTGCCTATGTATTTTGCATGGGGGTTTCCATTGCAGCCGCATAAGAACTCAAGTGGAGCCGCATAAGGAATTATTTAATTTTGGAACCGCATGGCCTTTGGCCATTAAATAATATTATTTGCATGTTGCAATTTTGCATGAATCTAAGGTGAGCCGCATAGGCTCCCTTCCCCCCCCCCCCACTATCTAATATTTTGGCCACGTGAGCCACTCTTTTACTGGCAGTCATCATCTTATTGTTTGGCCACGTGCCCCTTTTTCCATTGTTTTGCTTGCAAAGTGGAAGCTTGCATTCATTGCGGGACCCACTCTCTTTGTCTTTTCTGATTGCGGAAATGTTTCTTGCTGGCATTTAATTTTGGAGCCGCATGGCCTTCCACCCATTCTTGGCCGCATGGCCCTTTTTGTTATTTTCTGGCCGCATGGGTGGCCTCCCACTCTCTTTGACCGCATGTTTATTTTTCCCACTTTTGGACCGCATGGGTCCCACTTTGATTGTTTAAATGTTTTATTTGTCTGAATTGTGGTCAAAATTTCTTCCCACTCCCAACATGAAAGTTGTAGAGTTTCTCCTTGGCTTCAAGAATATATATATTATAAATATATTATTGTTTAATTGTACAAGTATTTTACTTCTTTGATAAATGACTTGACACGACAGTGACCCGTGTTGGTGCACTCTTGACCATGAACTTGACATGATATCTTGACATGATAACTTGAAATGATAAATAAGAATGACTTGATTGTGACCCGTCGTGGTGCACTCCTGACATGATAACTTGACCTGACAATTTGACATGATAACTTGGCATGATAATTCTTAATTGTGGCCCGTCGTGGCGCACTCTTGATAAGTAATAATGATAATAATAGTGGCCCGTCGTGGCGCACTCCTGACAAGAATTACTTAGTATCCTGACACCGTGGGTGATTGTGTTTGTACAAATAAACCAGTCCTGTCTTGCATCATGTCTAGGGAGGGACTCCTGAGTACCACGGTCAGGAGTACCTACTAAAATGGACTAAGGCTAATAACTAGATTAATACAGTAGTCATGAAGAGATCTCCCAGCTACAGGCAATCCCGTTACCTGGGCGCGCTTGGGATCTGTAGCCTGCCGTCGAGTAGGGCACATTTCCAGCACACTGTCATGTGTTGCACCCTTCAAGCTACTTAAGGGTACATACGTTTCCTGGACGATGTACCCACCTGAATTCAACCCTAATCTTTCGTCCTGGGTAACCTGGATGGTCTGCAGGGCTTGTGGCTGTGGAAGATTCTCACTGCATCTTGTTAGTAATTAGGCTTGTGACAACCCTAGTTAGTTAAAGTATCAAGCCGTACTTATTGCTTGGCCGTGAATGTTGGATGGAGTTCAATCGGTCTAGTCTCGTCTTGATCCTGTACCTGAATGTTGCATATCCTGATTTCTTATTTTATCCTGCCGATAAATGGTGGGAGAAACCAAGTTCTGTTCAGACGAAGGGTTACAACCCCGGTCCTTGTTTGGTTTACGGGTTGTAACCTGGTTATCTGAATAGTCCCATGGTCATCCCATCGTATATCACCTTTTCAGTTCTATTTATTTAGCATGTTCTCTAGTTTACTTTATGCTCAATGATGATTTACTTACTGTCTTCCTATGATCGGGACAAGTGCATTGGTACTGCACAAATCTCGATCCTCTCTTACTTATTTGCTTGTTGTTTGCTAATGATTGCTGGTTTTAAGTTCATAGTTCGGCCTCCTTTGTGGTACTTGCTATTTGGGGTCTGACCCCACTGGTTTTGCATGGCCAGGTTCTGATAGAAGAGCCCGAAGGATCTACCGCACCATCCACTCGATGGTGACTAGCCGGAGCACCAGAGTGCCTCAGTGGGCTCTTCTTCATTCGCCCACTGATATGTAAATTCTCTTCTTGTAACGTTTAGCCCCGAGCACGTATTTAGCTCGTGTTTTGGTATTTTCCTTGATAATGTAGCCTACGGGCATAAACATGATATGTGTATTCTAGACTATAGCTAATCCTTATCATGTCCGACTAATACTCTAGCTAGTCCTCAGTTCTGTGGTACTGGCTTCATGATCAGTCATATATATATATGGTTCGGGACGCCGTACTAGTGTATGTATGATGATCGTACTCTTGCTCTTGTATAATTGCCTGTGATTGAGATACTTAGGATTGTTAAACCTTAGGATTGACTGATGGCTTGTAGAGTAACCCCCATGTCTTGACAGCTTATACGTGATTTCAGAGTATTAACGTACCTTGGAATTATGTAGCTGGCTATGTCTGCCCCCGCTCTCCAGTATTCTGGTTCTGGGGCGTGACAGTGTGCCTCTGCTGGAACTGTCCGGTAGCCCTCCTAATAGGTCCACTCTGAGTAGCTCGGGCTGGTGTAACTGCTGGGGTATAACGCCTCGATGTCCGCTGCTGCTCCTTGCGAAGAATCTCCTGAGCACGAGCTTCTTCCAGGACAGCTGAATGGGAGACTCGAGACTGGGAAGTCGTATAAGACTTGAGCTCTGGTGCAAGCCCCTGGTGAAATCTTCTCACCTTTTCTAACTCTGTCGGAATCAATCCCGCACCAAATCTACTCAGGCGATTGAACTCTGAGTTATACTCATCAACTATCATATTCATTTGCTTCAGATGAAGAAACTGGTCATAGAGACCATCTCGAACATGAATAGGGAAGAAGCTCTCATAAAATGCATCATAGAACTGCTTCCAGGTGATCCCAGTGCCTAGTCGCCTCTCTTCCGCCTTCCACCAGTGGTGAGCATTGTCTTCTAACAGTAGGTCCACTGCTGTCATCCAATCTCGGGCTGGCAAATGGGATGCCTTCAGTAGCTTCTCTGTACTAATAAGCCACTGTGACACCTCTAGTGGCTTCTCCGTTCCTCTAAATGCCTTGGGGTTTATATCTGTAAAATTCTCGATAGTGCCTTCATAAGGATACAGAGCCAGTGCTGGTGCTGGTACTGGAGGTGGTGGTCGAGGTCTAACCAATGCTGCCATCATCGTCTGTCTCATCAGCTCAGTCTGCTGCCACTGAGCCTGCATCATAGCGTACAGAAACTGAGTAGTAGGGCTCCCATCAGTCGGTGGTGGAGGCATCTGAGGTCCCGACTGTGGGGAAAACTGCTGAAGGAATGGTGGTGGTGGAGGCAGTAGTACATTCCCTTCCGGTGGCATGGTAGTGGTCTGTCCAGCCTGGCTGCCTGGGGGTGCTACGTTCTCTGGGTAGTTCGTCGTCGGTGTCGTAGTAGGCTGCGACTGCCCCAGCTGGTATGGTGTTGCTGGAGTCATTAGAGGATTTTGTCCCTCCGGAGTAGCCTCCTCACCAGATATGAGGGCCAAGACAGAAGTACGTCCGCTTCTTAAATGCATAATGTTGGCACGAGGAAGATAAATTGATATTAGGAAAGATTAGATATGAGGTAAATCAAATAATCAAGGAAGTTTCAAAAAGATTGGAAGTTAAGAGGTAGTAGTAGTTCTAGATGAGATATTCCTATTCCTATATGCAGGCTTGTTGGGCACAGTCATGTAACCCAACAATATTATCGTTGACCTGCATGGGCCACCACAAAAACATGTAACGCCCTAGTCCCAAAATACATAGGACCAAGCACGTTGTCAGCCCCTGTTTTTCAATTTTAGTTAAATTGGTGTTAATTAATTTTTAATGTTAATTTTAGCCTTAAAATAATTATTAGGAATTTTTAGGAATTTTTCTAGAATTTTTAAATGAGTTTTAAAATGCAAAAATATTGATTTGTAATTTTCTAAAATGTTTTAATATCAATTTGCAATTATTAGAATTGTTTTAATACTGTTTTGTAATTATTCAAATTATTTTTATATCAGTTTGTAATTTGTTAATTATTTTAAACTAATAAATGCAAATAATTATTTGCATATACTACTGCAGGGACCTATTATGCAATAACCTAAATTCTAGGGGACCTAAGTGTAAACCTAAACCCCCCCCCCCCCCCACGATCGGGCTCACCTGCCTCCGACGACCAGCCACGTCGCCGGCGACCGACCCCGATCTTTTCCGCCTTTCCCGGCCATCCCCACCGCCCTAAAAACCTATAAATAAACCCCCCTTCCTTCCTAAACCCAAACCCTAGCTCTACACCCTACCACAACCACCGCAGCCCCTCGTCTCCGACCTAAACCCTAGACCTAACCCTAACTCCGGCGACACACCACCACCAGCTCCACAGCCACCTACATCGACCACAACCGCCACCGTTCGACTCGCCCTGTCACGCCGAGCCCAGCGCCACTGGAGCGCCCCGACCCCGACGCCTACTCCGCCGGCCAGCACTCTCAAACCCCCCCGACTAGCCGGACACGTACGTGTCGGTTTGTCTTCGTGTCTATTTTCGTCTCGATTTAGCATGGGTGACTCGTCAGGACACGGGTGATCCTTTGGTAAGCTTGGACACGTAAATCGATGCTCGTGCGTGTCGTGCATAGCACGGACACGCAGACTCTGTGTCCCAAACTGTCAGGACACAGAGCGATATTTCGTGTTACTATTTTTAACAACTAAAACCTAATAAAATCTACCTAAAACCTATTCCTAACACAGCGGGCCGATGGCCCACTGGCCAGCGCGCAGTGATCAAAACACCCCCCCTTCCTGAGGACAGGGTTCGAGCCCCCCCTCCTTTCTGTCTTCTTTTCTTTTCTGTTTCTTTTCTTTTTCTTTTTCTTTTTCAGTTTTATATATATATTTATATATATATGTATATATGTATTAGTATATATATATATGTGTATATACTGCTTTTGACAGTATTTTATATATATATATATATTTTATAATTAGTAAATTTTATATAAATATGTTTGTATTTATATATATATTCATATATGTATGTATTATGTATATATGTATATATATATTAACATATATATACACTTTATTGTTAAGTATTTTCCTATATATGTATATATATTTATACATATATATGTATATACCTTATAAATTAAGTATTTTTCCTTATATATCTATATATACTTTTAGCATAGGTATGTATATATTCTTTTGTACAAATTAGCCTTATTAAAATAATAATACTTATTTTGCACTATCACCAAATTATATTTAAATTACTGCAACCATTTGGTGTCCAAGCCTAGCATGGGTATTTGGGCTCAAATGTGTTTTCACACATTCAAGACCTGTACAAGTCATATTGGACTTGATTCATGGCCTTGGGTCCTGTATTTGAACTTTGGTTCAAATTATATACATGGACAAAATATGCAGATAATTAATTATTGTGTGCATTGCTGTTTTTGATTTTCTAAAAATACTTAAAGTATTGCTAAAATTATGGAAAAATAGTTTTTAGATACTATGTTAAGTTAGCTAATTTAGTATAATTTTTGTAGTATTTAATTTACTGTTTTGCCACTAGTTTGGCATATGAAACCAAAACTCATATTCTGTATACTTAGGAAAACTGATTTTTATAAAATATTTGTACTGGTTAATAAATTCCAGAAAAATTATAATAAATTTCTATGATTAACAAGGATCACTTTGATACTTTGCTTTAAGAAAAACTAGGCTTTTTGTCTACTTCAAAAATTGTTAGAACACAATGATCTTTTCATTTATTTATTGATTAATTACGACTTGTAGCTTTTTGTGTTGTTTGGAGTTTTAGTCGTGTTGAACCCCATTCCTCACTAGTGTAAAGACCCTAGAAAGTTAGTTAACATAGTATGTCACCCCACATTGGTCTCCTATGCCAAGTCATCATTTTGGCTAGGTGCCCAGTCACAAGTCGTGTCGCACCAATTAGTGTTCTAGTATTTTAGCTTAGTGTAAAAGCTAAGTTATTGCATTTATTTCTACAGTAACGAGTTACTGGACATCCATAGCACTGTTATCGCAGCTTGTTTTGTTTTGCTTTGCTAGAGGCAAGTACTTTCTACGAACTTTACATATTGTCACATAAAATGAACTGCAAACCCCACCATGTTAAATGCTGATCCTTGGGATAGCAAGTTAGATCTCTACATGTTGTACTTTCAGTTACTACCATGCTTAGAACAGTCTTGATGTATCTCTCACATGATTAGGATATGGGTTATGGAAAAACTGTTAGTAGCGTACGTGATCATGCCCCTTACTCGTACGTACGTACCGAGCAAGGTTGACATTTTATGTATACCTTGTCGTAGGCGCACCAGCTGTATTTGTACGTATGTACATCTATCGCTTGTTTTACTTGTACGTATGTATATTTTATTTACATTGTACCTCGGTATATTGTACATCTATTGACCGATCACGTACCTGCTCCAGTTTTAAACATTACATATACATCTGTCTCTATGACATATGTGTCCTTGCCATGATAGATTGAGTGATGCCATGCTTTCCAGTTATTCCTCTCATGTTCATTTCCATGTTTCATATGCTAGTTTGCTAGATTTAGTACTTGCTCCCGTCCTGACAGGATAACGTTGTAGGTGTCCTTACTGAGGAGGAGTTACTTTGCGACACATACTATGGAGTTACTGCCGAGGACCCGGCTCTGCTTTACGAGGATGTTCCTACAGGGAACCTCGCCTAGTTGTCTTTTGTTTACTTAGACTTTTGAGAGTAGACATGTATTAGACTATATCATTTTGTAACTGGACATGTATCCAGTTTTACATTTCAGTTTACTTGTACTTGGATATTTTACTATATACGATGACTTTTGTGTTTGGAGCATTTATGATTCTTCTTCACTTATAGAACTGTTAGCACATTTAGTCTTATCCTGTTGTCTTTAGAACAGCTTACTACGTTTTATCTCAACGTAGGCTGGACATGACTCGGCCTAGCCCAACAATTTGGGTAGCGGGTCGTGACATGTTTTTAGTGGTGGCCCATGCAGGTCCTGACTAAACTGTTTGGTTACGTTATTGTACCAAGCATGCCTGCAATTAGGAACTTAAGGTAATTAGACAACATTAGGAAAGACGCTTAGAACACTTAGAGGAATGCTAGGATTGCAACATAGGAAATACATCACATGTTTGCTATTATAATTAGATTTTCTTGCATATGATTGCTTACTTTAAACAAAGTCCTTATAAGTCTTTTTATGTAATTTAGATGGTGCTTACTCGTTCGTCCCAGTATGTTACCCCCGAGAATGGGGCCCTCCATATCCAGTCAGCTGACCGGTTGACTGATACACCTCCACCTACCACATTCTCCCACTCCACAGATCCACAGACCCAGATACCACCTTCCACATCCCAGTCCCGGCAGGACCCGATACTTCCACCACCCCCTATCACTATACCCACCCAGGCTTCCGTCACACTCGACGGGACCCAGCTGCTCACACTGATCCAGGGGTTCCTAACAACCCATCAGGAGCAGACTACCCTACTCCGCCAAAGCTTGGAGCGTTCTGATGGACGTCCCGTGGTCCCACCACATGTAGAGCCACGGCAGAGAGCGGGGACGGTCAAGGACTTCATGGGTCTGAATCCCAAGGAGTTCTCAGGGACTGAGGGCATAGTAGTAGCTGATGACTGGCTAGATTCTGTAGAGAGGAAGCTTCTGGGAGTTAGGATGCCGGATGACCTTCAGGTCGAGGCAGCAGGATTCCTGCTGATAGACTTAGCCGGAGTCTGGTTCAGGAATGAGCCGTTGTTCGCGAGAGGTAGAGCCACCTGGGACCAGTTCAAGACCCAGTTCAAGAAAAAATTCTTCTCGACCACTGTTAGAGTAGCCATGGGGCTACGATTCCAGAACATCCAGCAGGGGAACCGTTCTGTTGATGACTATGCGGGAGAGTTTAGTCGCTTGAGCCGTTTTGCTCCTAGTCTGGTTGCTGATCCAGAGGAGATGACCCGTAGGTTTTGCCATGGTCTAGTTCCAGACATTGGCATCCTTATAGTGGCGAACGGTACGACTGACTACTACTAGAGCCTAGACTTAGCCCGGAGCATCGAGGAGCGTCTTCTGTCATGCAAGAGGCCGGCTTCTGTACATCATGAGGGACCGTCCAAGCGTCAGGCTTTCCAGCAGAGAGCGCCGACGCCACCCCAGTAGACTTACCGTCCCCCTACACCACATCATCAGACCCCGCCAGTTCGAGCCCCGGGACCCCGTCAGCAGCAGCAGAAGGGAGCTATATGTTCTTTCTGTGGAAGACCAGGGCACGATTACTCCATCTGCAGGAAGAGGCTGAAGCAGTGCTTAGTTTGTGGGTCTGCCACCCACATGATACGGGAATGCCCGATAGCGAAGACTAGAGGACCGCTCCCGACTCAGCAGCAGAGGTTCGGGCAGCATCTGCAGCAGCAGAAGGGACCTCAGGGGAGGGTTTATAGTCTAGCCATTGAGCCGAAGCCGGAGCAGGTTTCGGAGCCGGATTACTTAGCTGACGTCATCACAGGTCATGTTTATTTGCATACTTTTCTAGCTGTATGTTTGTTTGATTCTGATGCATCTCATAGCTTCCTATCATTAGAGTTTATGCATAAACATCATCTAGTAGCTACACCTACTGCGGAGATTAGTAGAGTGATGACGGGAGGAGGACCAGTGCCTATTAGATCTATCTATAGATGTTCTATTTTTATAGCCGGGAGAGAGTTCAGAGGGCGATTCTTTGTGATACCACTCCCCGGTTATGATATCATATTGGGGATGGACTGGCTTAGCTACGCCCATGCATCTATAGATTGCCATGAGGGTAGTATTTTGTTCAGTCCCCCAGGCACAGCACCATTCAGTGTCAGGAGGACAGGACCGGAGATCAGCCTAGAGCCGAACTGTTGTGCTACAGTCGGGGACGCAGCACCGCCATACCCTATCATTAGGGAGTTTATGGATGTATTCCCAGAGGATCTTCCAGGACTTCCGCCTGACAGAGATGTGGAGTTCACTATAGATCTAGTGCCAGGTTCATCACCAGTATCCCGGGCTTGCTATAGAGTGAATCCCAAGGAGGCCATAGAGATGAAAGAGCAGATTGATGACCTGTTGAAAAAGGGTTTCATTCGATCCAGTACTTCTCCATGGGAAGCACCAGTGCGCTTTGTGCCTAAGAAGGATGGTACAGTCCGGTTGTGTATTGACTATCGGGCCTTGAATGCCATCACCATCAAGAACAAATATCCTCTGCCCAGGATAGATGATTTGTTCGACCAGTTGAGCGGGGCGAAGGTGTTTTCCAGGATAGACTTGAGATCCGGGTACCACCAGGTGAAGGTTAGGCCAGCAGACATCCAGAAGACGGCGTTCAACACGAAGTACGGGCAGTACGAGTTTCTGGTGATGCCATTTGGTCTCATAAATGCGCCAGCTGTCTTTATGAACTTGATAAATAAGACATTTCACCAGTATCTGGATAAGTTTGTCGTAGTGTTTATCGACGACATCCTGATATACTCGAAGACGCCAGAGGAGCATGCAGAGCACTTGCGGATAGTTTTGGGGATTCTGAGGCAGGAGAGATTGTTTGCCAAATTACCGAAGTGCGAGTTCTTTTTAGACCGAGTAGAGTTTCTCGGCCATGTAGTCACTGGAGATAGAATCTCGATGGATCCCAGGAAGATTGCTGCAGTTGAGACGTGGAAGGCTCCGATGTCAGTTTCAGAGATCAGGAGCTTTCTGGGTTTAGCAGGCTATTATAGAAAGTTCGTCCAGGACTTTGCTAGGATAGCTGAACCCATGACGAAGCTGACGTGGAAGGACGCAGAGTACATCTGGTCAGAGGACTGCCAGGCGGCATTTGAGGAGCTGAAGAGGAGGCTGACGACCGCTCCAGTTCTGACTTTACCTTCAGGTTCTGGAGGTTTCACCATTTTCAGCGATGCTTCTGGGAAGGGGCTAGGATGTGTCCTATAGCAGCATGGGAAAGTAATTGCTTATGCATCTAGGCAATTGCGGACTCATGAGAGGAATTATCCTACCCATGACCTAGAGTTAGCTGCGGTAATCTTTGCACTCAAGTTATGGAAACATTACTTATACGGAGAGCGTGTGGAAATCTTTACTGACCACAAAAGCTTGAAGTATGTGTTCACGCAAAAAGAGCTGAACATGAGGCAAAGACGATGGTTGGAGTTGATGAAGGACTTCGACATCGATTTACAGTATAACCCCGGGAAGGCAAATGTGGTGGCGGATACGCTGAGCAGGCATCCGATGGCATGGTACCTGATGATTGATCGGCATTTGAGGAAGGATCTGGAGAAGCTCGGTATCGAGCTAGTTCGGCCAGGATCAGTGATACAGATGATGGCGCTTGACATTCAGTCAGATTTGATAGAGCAGATCCGGGAGGCACAGTCTACAGATGAGAGTCTTCGCAGACTTCGACCCCATGCATTAGCTGGATTGCTGGATGACTTCACTATAGCAGAGGATGGATCCCTGAGGCATGGCAGCCGATTGTACGTGCCGAAGGGAGAGCTAGTAGAGGCAGTTTTGCAGGAGGCACACCGATCGAG